>OX243813.1:39298773-39675652 GCA_945859605.1 Lumbricus rubellus
GCGGAGTTTGGTTTCCATTCTTGGGGGGGCTAAAAAAAATTTTTCCTCGGCCCAAAAGATGATGATTTTTTTAAGTCATCGATTTCAGATCTCATAAAAACCATAATATTTCTGCGGACACATCTGTTTCAGTCAGCAAGTATAATTGAAATCTCAGAAAAAAAACTTTTTTCCCGTAAACACCTTTTTAGTCATCGAGTTTAATTAAAATCTCAATAAATAAACACTTTTTCCGTAAACACATTTTTTAGTCATCAAGTTTAGATATCATAAAAACCATACTATTTTTGCGGAAACACATTTTTTGTCATAGAGTTTAATTGAAATCACATGCAAACCACACTTTCTGCGGACACACCTCTTTAGTCAGCGAGTTTATCTGAGATCTCATGTAATCCATACAATGTGTGTGGGTACACCTTTTTAAGTCGTCGAGTTAATTGAAATCTCATAAAAATACTTTGTTTCCGTAAACACCTTTTTTAGTCATCGAGTTTAATTGAAATCACATGCAAACCACCCTTTCTGCGGACACACCTTTTTGTCATCGAGTTTAACTGAGATCTCATATAATCCATACAATATGTGTGGATACACCTTTTTTAAGTCGTCGATTTAATTGAAATCTCATAAAAATACTTTGTTTCCGTAAACACCTTTTTTAGTCATCGAGTTTAACTGAGAACTCATAAAAACCATACAATTTCTGTGGATACACCTTTTTTAATCGTCCAGTTTAATTGAAATCTCATAAAATATTTTTTGCCGTAAACACATTTTCTAGTGATCGTGTTTATCGTGTATAACCCTAGACGCCCGAAAATCGTTGATAATACTGGCCTCAAAATAATGTCCTTACACACCCAAAAATCGTTGATAATACTAAAATCAAAATGATGTCCTTAGACACCCGAAAATCGTTGAAAATACTCAAACCTTAATGGTCTCCTTAGACACCCGAATATCCTTTATAATATTAAAATCAAAATGATGACCTTAGACACCCGAAAATTGTGATAATACTTAAATAAAATGATGTCCTTACACACCCGAAAATCGATGATTATACTAAAATCAAAATGATGTCCTCAGACACCCAAAAATAGTTGAAAATACTAAGATTATGATGATCTCCTTAGACACTCGAAAATCGTTGATAATAATAAAATAAAAAGGATGACCCTAGACACCCGAAAATTGTGATAATACTGAAAACAAAATGATGTCCTTACACACCCGTAAATCGTTGATAATGCTGAAATCAAATATAAATATCTTTAAACACACGAAAATCGTAGATAATACTGGCATCAAAATGATGCCATTACACACCCGGAAATCGTTGATAATATTAAAATCAAATTGATCACCTTAGACACCAAAAATTGTCGATAATACCGAAATCAAATGATGTCCTTACACACCTGAAAATCGTTGATAATATTAATATCAAAATGATGACCTTAGACACCCGAAAATTGTGATAATACTTAATTAAATAAAAATGATGTCCTTACACACCCGAAAATCGATGATTATACTCAAATCAAAATGATGTCCTCAGACACCCAAAAATAGTTGAAAATACTAAAATTATGATGATCTCCTTAGACACTCGAAAAACGTTGATAATATTAAAATAAAAAGGATGACCCTAGACACCCGAAAATTGTGATAATACTGAAAACAAAATGATGTCCTTACACACCCGTAAATTGTTGATGATGCTGAAATCAAATTTATATCTTTAAACACACGAAAATCGTAGATATTACTGGCATCAAAATGATGCCATTACACACCCGGAAATCGTTGATAGTATTAAATTCAAATTGATCACCTTAGACACCAAAAATTGTCGATAATACCGAAATCAAATGATGTCCTTACACACCTGAAAATCGTTGATAATATTAATATCAAAATGATGTCTTTAGACACCCGAAAATCGTTAATAATACTGAAATCAAATAAAATCTTTACACACCCGAAAATCGTTGATAATATTGAATTCAAAATGATGTCTTTAGACACCCGAAAACCGTTTATAATAATATACAGATTACAAGTCGCGGGCCAGGTCTCATGACCAGAGAGCAAATGCACAACTTTGAACTTCCATAAAAGTGATTAGAACTTCACCTCCAGGTGACAATACGGTAGTAATTTGATATAATATAATAGCCTACTAATAACTGATATCTACTTTATCTTTTAGTTTGTCTCATTGTCCCAGGTTGCATTCTGCCAACCTGTTTTTTGCTCATTAAACGAATTATACTACGGTACGGCTACACATTGCCAGTCTTCGTTTTCACAGTCTTGGTGGGGGGGGGGGTTGGGAGAGCTGGTGGCCATCAGCTCACTGTCTAGGCCTTTTGCTCTTTTGTTGTCTCCACAAATGTACCATTTTTACCCTTAGAAATCCTTATTGATGCATGGTAAAGTCGCTGGATTCTTGGGGGGGCTTAGCCCCCCCTAGCCCCTGATAAACTCCGCCCATGCAGATCGGACAGTACACCAGGATTGGATGCAGGCTTACACTGATACCACAAACATGGTTAAAACGTTTTAATACATGCGAATCATTATCTGTTAAACAGATGACAGTCGTCTCGTTTCCATATAACAGTAACCACATTTTTTATTGAGTATTAATATAACGGCCCGAAGCTGATGCTTCATTTAACATCCTGTTAGTCAGATCATCGATAAATAGGCCTATACGAATATCCTGGTCTCAGTTTTGCTGCACTTAAAGCAATGCAATGCCATTCTTGGTACTTCTACAGTTCAGAGCATACAACTCTTGCATTGTTTTCCGATCGCTTAGCACCTCTAAAGAAAGCAAATCTCATACTCCACATGACCCCGAACTCGGATCTCACTTGGTCAAATTTCTTCCAAACTTTACCAGAGCTCTTAAAAATATTTCCAGACTATTGGCATTGACGACAGCTTCTAGAGAGTCCTGCTCTGCTGCTATTTGACCATCTGGGAAATCGCATAATAATACAGACATTTAATGCTGCAACAAATGAAAAACAGTTCTTATTGCAAGCTGTTGAAAAACAACGAAAGGACTTCCCAAATTCCAACCATGACTCACTTGAGTCACTTCTTCACATGTAGTGAACTACTGATTGGACCAAACGTGTGACTATTTCACATTTGGTACTGTGGTACTGTGTACCAATGTGCCATCTCAAAGTAAACTATGATCTTAATAACTGGTTGGATTATCATAATAGTCAATAATAGTTAGATAATATTCCAAACTCTAATAATATATGAAAGTCAGTGCATATATCAATTTTGTCAAATTTCTGTAAAGTAATTGCAAAAACCAGTCTGAGAACAATACAGCATAAAATGTTTGAGCAATTACATTGTAGGACAAATCATATTTTGTGCAAAAGCACTTAAATATACGTGGTTTGAATGACGTTACCTCATATTTTGAAATATTTGCACACGAATATCATTGTATCCTATACTTAAAATTTGGGGCTCCTAGGGGGACCCCTAAAAATTATTTAAAAAATTCCAAAAAATTACACAAATATTATCATCTCCATAGGAAACTTTGTGACTGGTGAGACCTAAGAATTTCAAGAAAAATGTTTTGGTGGGACACCCTAATATATATATTTATATATATATATATGTATATATATATATACCGAGAACAGATCCGGTAGTAGATCAGCGTTGCCACTCCTTGTGTTTTTCACAAGATCTTGGGTTTTTTGATGCGAACTTGGGAAATGGGTTTTTTTGCGAAGAACTTGGTTTTTTCTTGGGTTTTTTTCCGCCACAAAAATTCTTGGGTTTTTTCTCACGAACTTGGGAAATGGGGTTTTTCAGGGAAAATTTGGGTTTTTTGCTTGGGAACGGGAAATTTTTTTCACATTTCTAAAGATTTTGGGCGAATGACTAAAAAAAAGGTCATCAGATTTTTGGACGGGAAAAATGGGAAAATTTTCGGAAATTTTGGTCGGATGACTAAAAAAAGGTCATCAGAAACGTGAAAATTTTTGAAGATTTGGGCAACTTGGGTTTTCTTGGGTTTTTTCGACCGACCAACTTGGGTTTTTTTTTAGAGTGGCAACGCTGTAGTAGATGGACGAATGGACGGACGTCATAGAGCAACAAGTGCAGACAAGCAATTAAACTGACTTTTGTAACATTCGTTACACCTACATGTATGTCGCTAGGAAGAACGATTTTTGGAATAACAGATCACTATGCAAAAGCCTACACGCAGGCCCACAGCTAGTGTTGTTTTCGTTAACGAAAACGAAAATGGTTATTAACGAAAATGAAACATTTTCGTTAACGAAAACTAAAACTAAAATGAGGTGACAACGAAAACTAAAACTAAATATTAAGACTAACAATAAAAACTAAAACTAAAACTAAAATTGAGACATTATTAAAACAACACTACCCACAGCCTATGATATCGACAACACAACCGTCATTGATTAATGAGTTGGCGACATGGATATAAACACGCATTACTTCTTTCTTTGTCATATAGAGCCGAAAAGAGTTGCAACGTTTTGGCTGCTTTATGATGCCTTTGCGAGCGGGGTGGGGTCTTGTGATGGTCAGGTGGTAGGCACAGGGGCGGATCCAGGGGGCCAATCCGGCCATGCCCCCCCATTTAGAAACGCCCATGTATCGTGGCCCCCCATTTGGTTTGAACAAGGTTATAATGTGTATATTTTCAAGGATTTGGACGAACTAATAGCGAAATGGTATGATTTTCCCGAAAATTTGGCCAGATGACTAAAAAAAGGTCGTCAACTTTTTTGGCGGATGAAATGGTATGATTTTCCCGAAATTTGGCCAGATGACTAAAAAAGGTCATCAACTTTTTTGGCGGATACGGTTTTTTCCCCATACCCAAGGCCAATAATTTTTTGCCCCCCCCCCGTCCAAAGTTTCTGTATCCGCCCTTGGGTAGGCACTAGGCACCCATGCACTTTGTTCTAGGTAGTCCAACGTTTTGTCTGCGTACATTTTATCCTATGACTTTTGTCTTGGGACATTCTATCCTGGGACTTTTTGCTCAGCGAATTTTATCCTGGGACTTTTTGTGCGAGGATTTTTTAATTCATGGACATTTTGTCTTGGGACTTCCCGGACTTTTGTCCGGGACTTTTGTCTTGTGAAATTTTTGCCCGTCCCCGTGTGAAATGGATCATAATTACGCTAGACTAGAGTCATTAGCAAAAATTATAATTTGGAATTGTAAATGCTCATTTATTATAGCGCTTGGTTTTATAAATAATCAAATGTGCTCTCGACATTATACATGTATATTGAGGCTTCATTTTACAGCACAAGTTCTCATGACCGCTGGTGTATAATTATCGTTATCGTAATCTCCAAACTTCTAAAGCGCTACTCGAAAGACAAGCGAGGGGCACCATCTAATTCACGAGCGTTGCCTTGCGTCAAAAGGTTTGTCTGTAAGAGTAGTCCGAGGTGGTCCGGGTCGAGTTACCGTAGGATCAGAGGGGCGGAACAGCTACTAAGGCGGGTGTCGTCTGGATTGGGAATTGAAGTGCATGGAGGATCAGATTAGACAGGGTAAATAAAGGTGTCACTTTAGTTTCGAATGAAAAGCCCGAGGTGTGATGGATAGAGGAGCCTGGGGAGGGTGATAGTGTGTGATTAGGAGGGTGATAGAATGTGTTTATTCATATGGTGTGTCCACTCAATAGGCCTATACACATATAATGTACATTGTACGTCGATGCCCAGAACCACGCAAATGCAGGTTTCACCAGATAGCCTAACCACAAAATTCACAGAGTCACCAATTTTATTAAGTGTAGCATAAACAAATCTTTTGCTACAATGACTAAAAAACTGTTTTGATTCTTACAATATGTAGGAGCTGAAAAGTTACTGTTCAGTGAAAAAAAGTAACTTTCAAATGTGATCATATTTAAAATTTGTCCCTTTGCTATTAGGATGGCTTGGATGCCGTAAAATTAGCCACAGACAATGATTACCAGGATATACGTGACATGATATTGGCGTTGTGGATGAAAATGAAGGTGAGCGTCATTACATAAATTGCTTCATTTGTAGCCTACAATACTGAAACAATTCCAAATTCAACTAAGGTCACATGTTTATCTCATAAGTAGGCTATGCGCATGCCAATTCTGATCTACAGGGTGGCGCAAAATAAACCAGACTTAGTTTTTGCAATTGCATCGCTTGAATAGGCCTAATCAAAGTAATTATCGCCTTAAAACTATCATTAGACAGAAATTACACAGAAAAATGGCATTGGTTTGGCAATTAATATAACATTGAATGAACTGTAAAATTTCAGAATTTTCTGAATGCGTAAGAAATTTCTGTCAAAGTGATGTTCAATATGTCCTCCGTTTGCAACGCTAACCAATGATAATCGCTTGCGAAACTGTCCAATAGCCCGGTTGATAGTGTCCTCGCTGATATAGTCCCAGCATGCGGTCAATTTTCTGGTTCAATAAAGTCTACATCAAGGATTACTGCCAGACATTATAGCTCACTCTGGTTACAATTTCACTTTCCAGCAGAATGGAGCACCTGGTCATCGTTCACGAAAAACAGTTGCTTTTCTCACTGCTCACGTTCCATACTTTATTGAACCAGAAAATTGGCCACCGAACAGTCCGGACTTGAATCCCGTAGACTATTCGATCTGGGGACTGCTTCGGCAGCTTGTCTGCAGGCAGAGAATTCGAGATATTGAATATTTGAAAGAAGTTCTAACCGCATGCTGGGACGAAATCAGCGAGGACAAAACTAATAGTCCGGTTTATTTTTGCGCCACCCTGTACAGTGTAGCCTATGTAGGCTAAAAGATCAGAATTAGCACACGCATAGCCTACTTATGAGATCAGAAATCATGAGCTGATACTTTAAAATTGCGATTGGTCATGTAATTTTTGCCAAGACTTAGTGTTGTTTAAATTTATGGAGTCTTATGTTTTTTCGGTTAATTTAGTGTTGTAATAAATGAAAGTTCTAAGAAATTGTAGGCTATATAGGCCTAGTGTATAGCACCACTTGAAATAGACCTAACGCTAAATTAGGCACACGGTACTAAAATATAATCGCTGCTAAACCATGCAGCTGCTTTTCTGAGCCAAATTCCATGCTGAGCAACAACGGAAGCAGCAAAGGAGGAAAGGAGTCCACAAAAAAGCTTCTCTTGCGACTTTTAAAAATAAACGCAGACTGCCGGTGGGTGAGGTCATTGAAAACGTTACGAAACGTTACCTGGGTGGGTGGGTGGGTGGGTGGGTGGGTGGGTGGGTGGGTGGGTGGGTGGGTGGGTGGAGCTGAACGTTACGATCGAAATGATCAAATGCCACTTCAAACAATTCATGATGATGTGATCGAAGTTTACACTTCGTTACATTGATTTAGAACTTAACCGAACTTACCGAAGTAGGTCTAGGCCTAGGCCTATTTATCTGAATAAGATCCAGCAGTAGCCTAGATACCAATTAGGGCCTAGGCCTACATGCCAGGCCAATTCTGCTCTGTTTTACCAACGGAACAACGTGGCAGGCCTAATTCTCCTTAAATTCTTGACATCGAAGAACCACTTTGAAGCGTGTTTTACTTAGCGAACACGATTTCAAACATTTAAAACTAATGCTTAACAAAACTCGGCAATATTTATAGGCCTATTAATAACTAGCGTACCGGTACCCGGCCACGCGTTGCTGTGGCTGAAAAGAGCATCCAACCATCCCTCCCTACCTCCATTCCACCCCCCCTTCCCCTCGCCATCTCCTCGGCTTGACCTCCCCGGATTTTGACCTGGCACCGGAACGGGAACGGAACGGAAGCTCTGGCTATTGCGGACTTGATTTGATATAGCGCCGGTGAATAAGCTGGTCTCCCTGACGTGGCTTTTGTGGGCGCTGAGAAATTCTCGAAGATTTACATTACATTTTACATTCCCCTTCCCCTCGCCATCCTCTTTCCCTCCCCCTCTGCCTCACCTACCTCCTTTATTCCCCTTACCCTTTCCCCCTTACCCTGCCCTCCCCTCCCCTTTCCTCCCCTACCTTCCCCTTCCATTATTTTACCCTCCCATTCTCTCCTCCCTCCCCTTCCCCTCCTCCTCCTCCTCCTCCTCCTCCTCCTCCTCCTCCTCCTCCTCCCCATCCCCCTCCCTTCCTCCGAGCGGTCTGCTGATACCGGTTACGCAGGTAAGAAGTTGACTAATTTAAGGCTGACTTCTTCTTCTGCTTTCTTCTTCTTTAGGTAAGCTGCCTCTCGCCAGGTCCAGATGCCCAACGACGCCACTCTTCTCGATGTTGTGCTTTTTCTTTGAGTTTTCCATATCCATCCTCCATCATCCAGTCCAAGAAATTTTCCCTAGGTCTTCCTCTTCCCCTCCATTTTGCCCTCCACTATGTCTCTTTGCAAGGAGTTGCCTCTCAGTAAAATCCTATCCAGTTCTTCTGCCTTGTTCTAATTGTATTCATCAAGGATCTTCGATCCCTCTTCAACCTTCTTCAGTACTTCTAAGGCTGACAAGCAACTCCAACGCTTATTATAATTTCAATTATAGGCCTATGCTTCCAATTAATTTTGACTCAAATTTTCACAGGTTGGAGATACAGAGTTCGACAAAAGTGAACTGAATGAAGAAGATGTGACTTCCGATGACAAGAAATCCAAAGGCATATGTGCGTTGTCTTGATGCAAATCTGATATCTCGCTCACGTATCGATTATTGACAATTTATTGTAGGATGCTGGTAGTAGGCCTAGGCCTACTATAGGCCTACTAAGTGTGCGTTGGAAACCTATGCTACATGGAAACAACTAAAATTAAAGTTTTGATCAACGAGATACCAGTTTCCATTTATTAACAACCAAATGACAGTATTCTGTACGTAGGGCTTACATTAAATAGCCTGCGCGTCACAATGCTGTTTTCTATACTAAAATCATACATGTTCTCTACTAGAACTTATCCCGCCCGTTAGCTGCATTGTAAGGCGTCCTGATCGTACGTGGTACTGCGCCATAGGCTATATAAATTGTCATAATTATTATCATTGTTATTATTATTAGTTTAATTTTCATTACTAACAACATCATTATTTCCGCTTCAACCTATCTAAAGGGTGGGCCATAAAAAAAGTAACGCCCTACGGTTTTTGCCAGTATCTTGGCAAGAAGTAAGAATTTTGAATTTAAATTTTACAGTCTTAAAGGTAATTCATATCTACAGTGGTGTGAAAAAGTTTTGCGTTTCTATGCATGATTTCGTCTGTATTAAGATGAATAATGTACTTGTAACCATATGCATGTGGGTGTTAATTATAGGTTTTATTACTCTTTTTTTAGAGTTCATAAGCATATTTATGTAAATTAACGCGATGAATGTTCGTTTACCACCCCGTCACTATACCAGTACGAGAAGGCTTGTCACGCGTTAATGGTTGTTCTGTGCATAGTGCAATGTGTTGGGATGAAATAACCGGCATTGTGTGCTCGTGAGCCTTCTTTATGTTTTAGTGGCCTTGAAAAGGCCGTTTCTGTGTGTCAGTGATGCATAAATTTTTTATTGGCCAGCCCTTGTTCTTCAACACTTGTCTGCAACATTTCGGCGGCATTGAGTGGACCAGCTTGACGAGGTGGTCATGGGTCACAACTCAGTTCCAGACGGCGATGAGCGATTCGATGAGCTCGCGCTTGGAAGTTGGATATCTCTTGGATATCGCCAAGGCTACTTTATGCCACAGATTCTCAATTGGATTTAATCAAAATATTTCAAACACAACAAAAGTTATGACACTTTTAGTGTGGCCACCCACCGTTTTTTGACGATTCAAAAACAAACGCCAAAAAATTAATTTTTTTGCCAATATCATGGCCAATAGTAAGAATTTCAAAATGAAATTTTACATGCGTTAAGACAATTCGTATTTACACATCAAGGCCAGATTTCATCGAAATATTTCAAACACAACACATGTTATACCACTTTTAGTGAGGCCACTCCCGGTTTTTTTGACGAATCAAAAACGAAACGCAACAAAAAGTAGCAAAAACACGATTTTGTTAAGTCACATCTCAAATAGGCCTAACTGTTATAAAATGAGCCTCGTAGTGCTTCACAACTTGTGTTCAATGTGCCCACCACCTGTGCCATAACATCTGTTGAGTCTCTTAATTGCAAAGTTCTCAATGGACCTGTTGATTAATTGACAGATTCCTTATTTACCATTTTGATTGTCATCTTGCTAAAAGATGTCTCAGTGACGCGCAGCTGCGCTGGTACCCTGTTTCGTTTTTAAATAGTAATAATAACGATCATCTGGTAATATCAAGGCTATTTGTGGTATAACTTTTGTTATGTTTGAAATATTTTGATGACATCTGGCCATCATGACATTGTGTCAATATGAATTGTCTTTAAGACTGTAAATTTTCATTTTGAAACTCTTACTTTTGGCCAAGATATTGGCAAAAAACGGGGAGGGGTTATTTTTGGAGCACCCTGTATATCATACCAGAGAACTTGAAGAATTTATTATTGGCGCTAAGTTTAAATTCTCGAGTTGGGACTAGCTAGCACAGCTACTTAATTTTTAAGGCCTAATTTATTATAACCCATTTTGAGACACAGTTTTAATTTACTTCTTTCTGGACGCATTTGCTACTGTCGCTCACCGGTCATGAACACGCTGGCGTATAGAGCTAGAGGTAACGAGTTCGTGCTCCGTTGGCGGACATGTTTGTAGGCTGCTAGCCTTTTTGCTAGGCCCTATCATACTGTGGCCCTATTAGCCTAGCGCCGATTATTGCAGGCTGTCGGTTTTATTAGTAGGCTATACTTAAGATTTATGTATTCTGCTATCTGAGTAGGCCTGTTCTGTAGTAGCCTATACTTAAGAAATATGATTAAGAAGTATGATTGTGTCAACTGCATAATTGTATACTGTAACCTGTTGCGGTCTGTCAACCGGATTGTTGAATAAACGAAAATTATTATTATTAATTTATTACAATTATGGAATCCAGACAGCGTTGCCACTGAGGTTTCAGAAATAAACCCAGATTTCCTTCTGTAAACCCCCAGAAAAACCCAGACTATTTATATAAGCGATTTAATACCTTTTAAAAAAATACCTTTTAACACTGCAAAATTATAGATAGGCTATGAATCAAAAGTAGGCCTACTCCCACTTTGCAATATTGAAGTACTGTATTCAAGTAATGTAAATTATCGTAATCGTAATCTTGAAACTTCTACAGCGCCCACAAAAGCGAGGTCTCGGGAACCAGCTTATTCAAATTCAAAGGCGCTTATTCAAAACAAAATCGTTAGGTAAGCTTATAGCGGGTGACTGCGGGTCAATATACGGGGAGTCATGCAGACAGCTAAGGTGGGTGATGTTTAGAGTTGAAATGACGAGGGATGAGGAGAATCGGACGAATCAGGATAGGACTTATGAAATAGCAATGCTTTCAGTTTTGAGTGGAAAACCTGTGAGAAAATAGCGAGAGGTCGAATTTTGGTGAGTTCGTAAGATGGGTCAGAAGTTTATAGGTCTAGTCGTAGTGCTGGCGGAAGTTTGTTCCAGAGAGGTGGAACGGCAATGGCTAGGCCTATAGAGCGGTGCGCGAATTTGAGTGATGAGGCCAGTGGCGTAGCTAGCTTTTGATGGGCCCGTGTGCAGAAGTTCAGCATGGGCCCCTGATTGACCTTGTTAGGCCGGTATTTTGCGTTCATGCAATCAGCATGAGAATTTTAGAAAAATAACACGGGGTCAGACGTTGACTAATGTGGAGTTGGGCGTACGATGATCGAGGACTTTAGGTCCACTCAGAGGCGGATCCAGGGGGCCAATCCGGCCATGCCCCCGCCATTTAAAACTGCCATTGGACGTGGCCCCCATTCGGTTTGAAATTAGCAATATGATTAGGGGTGTCATGGCATATTGCTCCCCCATTAAGAAAATTGCATGGGGCGTGGCCCCCGCCCATTCGGCTTTCGGCTGGAGGATTAAAAAAGGTCTTCAACTTTTTGGCGGATGAAAAGTAACTTTTTCCCTGAGCCATGACTAAAACAAAGGTCATCAACTTTTGGGCGACCAACGACCAAAATTTTTCCCCTGTCCCAAGATCACAGATTTTACCTCCCCCCTTGGAACAGTTCTGGATCCGCCACTGGACCTACTATGGCGTACAAAGAAAGACTGGGCCCAGAGGGTTAAGCCCACAATCCTCCGCAAACAATTCTTACTCTGCCTGCAAACAAGATCACTAAAACTAATCAATGACATTTTGCTATAAGTCCTCACAGAATAAACATGAATGCAGCACGAATGATACAGATAAAGTGCTATAGGTAGCCTATAGCTTCGTCGAATTTGAAATCTATCACTTCATCAGTAAAGTAGAGAAGTAATGTAAGTGTATTCACAAAAACTACATTTGTCACAAAATAATGGGAATTACTAATTAGGTTCGATTAATAATATTAACAAATAATTATTATTTACCATCTCTGTGGGCCCCTGTAGGTCGTGGGCCCGTGTGCTTTTCACACATTGCACACATGGTAGCTACGCCACTGGATGAGGCGATGGAAGGGCGAAGTAGTGTACGTAGGCCCCAATGGAGGATGAAGAGCGTGTTGAACGAAGTGGCTGGATGGTGAACCACTGACGAAGGTAGAACGGATGGAATGATTGAAGTGTATTGTAAGTGAGTGACAGGACTTTGTATTCTATCGTTCAGGTATTTTCAGCCAGTGAAGTGATTTAAGGACAGGTTTGTATGCGGTGACGTTTGGGTGTTTTTGCGACAGCACGGGCGAGAGCATTCTGGATAGCGTGGAGGCGGTTTATTTGGGTGATACAGATGCTTAAAAAATAGAGCTGCAGTAGGGCCTAGTCAAATTTCGCATGAACTATGGATGTAGCTATTGTGGATGCAGTCATAAAGTCGAGCATAGGGTGGATTCTACGGAGATCACGTAGGCCTATGTGCATGAAGCAAGTGCGGGAAAGTTGGATTATGTGGTCCGAGAAGCTGAGGTTTTGGTCAGAAATCACACCTAAAGGGCCTACCTAGGTTACGAAAAGAAGAAGTTGCAGTGAATGTGTGGTTGGAAGAAGAGTCAGTGTTGAAGGAAATAGAGGGATCTGGAATTCTCTTAAGCTGTTCTCGGAGACCTAGCCTATTAGTGTGAGCTCAGTTTTGGAGGGGTTCAGACACAAAAGATTTGAGGTCATCCAGGAGGCTAACCTTTTTGTGTAACCACACTGCAGAGAAGACTAACTATGGAGTCAGAGAGAGAGAGAGAGAGAGAGATAGAGAGAGAGAGAGAGAGAGAGAGAGAGAGAGAGAGGAGAGAGAGAGAGAGAGAGGAGAGAGGAGAGAGAGAGAGAGAGAGAGGAGAGAGAGAGAGAGAGAGAGAGGAGAGAGAGAGAGAGAGGAGAGAGAGAGAGAGAGAGAGAGAAATAATTGGGTGTCATCAGCATGTAGATGATGTTCGACTGTGGATGTTTTTGTGAGTAAGCCTAGTGGAATGGTGTAGAGGATAAAAACAAGAGGGGCCTGAGGACAGAACCTTGCGGAATACCACAGGTGAGAGGGCATGATTTGGAATTTGGGATGACGTTTCAGGTGTTTTGCCTGAGAAAGAGCGTGAATAGAGACGTAGGACTGAATCCAAAGGAGAGTAGTGTCGGTGAAGCCGAACCAGGGAGACATTCTTTGGAGTATATAGCCTAGATCTAATATCTCGTGGTCAATGGTGTCAAAGGCTGCAGAAATATCAAAAAGGCAGAGGCAGGTGACTTGTTGATGCGAGATGGCAGAGACAAGTTTATTGCAGATGGAAGTGAGAAGAGTTTCGGTTGAGTGCTTCTTCGTAAAACCAGACTGGTGTAGGTAGGCCTTCTTATAAGAAATGAATGGGAAGTCAAACAGGTATGGTATGGCATATGAGCATTTATAAAGCGGCTTTTACAGATTAGCTATTCAGAGGCGCTCTCAGCGTGACAGCCCCGAGGGAATAAAAAGACTTCAAGTAGCGAAGGGCTGAAGATGACACCCCCAATAAGTTCTTACTACGGTACGAATAGTGGGAGGGAGGTCATTCCACATAGAAGGGCCTACAATGGCAAAGGCACGGTGTTGGGCCATGGCAGTCCTTGTCCTTGGAACCAACATATCAAGTCGATCAGCAGACCGGAGAGATCGCGAAGAGACTGCAGCGAGGGGTTTATGCATCAAGTCACAACTCACAAAGGTATTTGGGAGCTTGTCAAGTGTGAGTTTTCTCAAACTAAGAGTACTAATTAAGTACCTTGAATTGGATACGAGAGGCAACGGGAAGCCAGTGAAGAACACCAGTCATGTAGGTAGAAATGTGGGAGTAGCGAGGTAGACGAGCAATGAGTCTGGCTGCCGAGTTCCTAACTGACTGAAGGGATGATAAGCGAACTTTGGGAAGCCCAGCAAATAGTGAGTTGCAGTAGTCGATTCGACAGCAAATAAAATCATGAACAATGGTTTTAAATACATAAGAGGAAACAGATCTTCTGGTGGCTCTCAGACGCCTCAGGTGATAATAACAAGAGCGTGTCAACTGTGAGAGGTGATCAGAGAACGAAAGGGTGCTATCAAGAGTGACGCCCAAATCACGGACACTGGATGAAAATGTAAAGTCAGGGTACATTGAGGACAAGAGAGGGAAGTTAAGTTTAAGGAGCTGTTGTTTAGTATCAAACCAGATCCATTGCATCTTATAGTGTGATTAAGGCAAAGTCGGTTAGCCGACATCCAAGAGTGCAGATCATGTGACAAGGAGTCAATCAGTCCCACAAGAGCAGCCTGATCAGCAGGAGGACCATGTACAAATTAAAGGTCTGGATATCGTCAGCATGTAGGTGGCCAGTGGCTAAGACTAGTGTTTAGCAAATAAAGAAAATAGGTCTAGTCATTGATCCGAGAAACAACAACACGTTCTGCTAGTTTAGAGGTGAATGGCAGGCTAGAAATATAGGTCGATAATTTGAAAAGATTTCCTTATCAAGCGATGTTTTTTAGGTTCGAAGTGACCAACGAGTGTTTAAAAATGGATTTGAGCGTTGGTGTAGATCTGATGTAGCGGGTATACGTACAGTGACTTCGGTATTGCTCACTCTTGGATGATCTGGATTCAGTGATGCCACAGCTTGGGTTTCCACTAGATCTGGGTTTTTGCCTTCGCCCGGTACCTGTTGGGGTGGGGGCAAAATCTGAGTTTATTTCAGTTACTTTACCATTTGCATTTACAATGCATGAATATATTGCTGAGCAATAGGCTATACAATGTACATGCATTTATACATGGCATTCACAGTTAAATTCAATGCAAACCGATTTGTGCCAGTGGCGGCGCCAGGACTTTTGGTTTGAGGGGGGGCTGAAGCCCTACGTCCTTCATCCCTCCCAGGGACGCAACTATAGAACATTTTTCTTGAGGGTGCTTATAATTGTTGCAAGCGCCGTAGGCGCGAAGCTGCATGTGCCGAAGGCACGAAGCCCGTACCGAATAGGGGGTCTGGGAGAGCGTCTTAAGTTCTCCAGCGGGGTCTGGGGCGGAGCAGTGGCGGCGCCAGGAATTCAGGTTTGGGGGGGCTGAAGCCCCAAGGCCGAAAATCTATTTTTTGCGGGGTCTGGGGCGGAGCCCCAGCCACCAACGCATTTTTAGCTCTGTTGACCTCAACTGGAGCCTTTTTAGGCTCTTTTTTGCCAGCCATTTATGAACGATAAAATCATGAAACCTTCAACAAGAAGTCGTTTTGCAGTGTCGCCGACTACCGGTATAAGAATGAAACGGGTTTGTAAAGAAATTTTTTGAACTGCACAACTTCCCTCAGCCTCCAAGGCCGTAGCCGGGATTTGATTTCTGTAGTGTTTCTTCGGCGGAGAATTTCTGACGACTTTTTAGTCGTCAAGATGTCTGAAAACACCTTTTTAAGTCGTAAAAATGTCTGAAGACACATTTAATTAAGAGTCAAAATTTCTGAATTTTTTTATTTGTCAAAATTTTTGATGGCACCTTACTTTAGTTTTCAAAATTTTTGAAGACATTTCTTTAGCTGTCAAAATTTCCAAAGACACCATTTTTAGTCGTCAAATTTCGTTTAAAACACCTTTTCAGGCGTCTAAGTCATAATTTTGATTCTAATGTTATCAACGATTTTCGGGTGTCTAAAGATTTCATTTTGACTCCAGTATTACCAACGAGTTTCGGGTGTCTAAAGACATCATTTTGATTATACTGTTAACAGCGATTTTCGGGTGTCTAAGGATATCATGTAGATTTCAGTGTTACCAACGATTTTCGGGTGTCTAAAGACATCATTTTGAATATAATTGTTATCAACGATTTTCGGGTGTCTAAAGATTTCATTTTGACTCCAGTATTACCAACGGGTTTCGGGTGTCTAAAGACATCATTTTGATTATACTGTTAACAGCGATTTTCGGGTGTCTAAGGATATCATTTAAGATTTCAGTGTTACCAACGATTTTCGGGTGTCTAAAGACATCATTTTGAATATAATTGTTATCAACGATTTTCGAGTGTCTAAAAACATCATCTTGATTCCAGTGTTATCAACAATTTCTGGTGTTTTAGGATATCATTTTGATTTCAGTGCTACCAACGATTTTCGGGTGTCTAAAGACTTAATTTTGATTCCAGTGTTATCGACGATTTTCGGGTGTTTAAGGATATCATTTTGATTCCAGTGTTGCAAATGATTGTCAGGTGTCTAAGAACATCATTTTGTTTCTAGTGTTATCAACGATTTTCGGGTGTCTAAGGATATTATTTTGATTTAGTGTTACCAACGATTTTCTGGTGTTTAAGGTCATAATTTTGATTCTAGTGTTATCAACGACCTGCTGTTTTGAAGTTGACTTGACTGTTATTATAATGGAGATCCGCGGAACATTGATTTAGCCCCTCCCCCCCCTCGAGCTGAGACCAAACTCCGCCCATGAGTCTGCAAATAAAGCGAATCACAACTACTGTAGGCTGTAGGCCAGAGCTGAAAATGAGCCGGGTCTGTCAGGGTCTGCGACCCGGCATTGATTTTCGTGACCTACTGGTGCCGGGTATCAGCCGGGAAGCAAGTCTTAACAATTTGTGGGCAAACAACTAAAAAAACAGGTCGTCAAACAAAATAAATTGGTAAAAATGGTATGATTTTAAAATTTTATGGGCAAATGACTAAAAAAGGTCGTCAGGTACCAAAAATGGGAGAAATTTTTACAATTCTGGGCGAATGACCAAAACAAGATTTCTGAAAATTTTCGGCTCAAAGGCTTCGGCTCGTCCGTCAAAGTCACACCAGGCAACTTTCCAAACCACTTTTCAGCCCTAGGCTAGGCCTACCTGCAGAATTCAGGTTTTCTAGAATACAAACTTGGGGACCGTCCCCAAGCCCCCAAAGTCTCACCATGAGTGCTGCTGCTATGGAAAACCCCATTTCGCATGTGATTGTATAAGACTACTGTACAGGTGTAGCCCCTCAGCAGGCCGGCGGGCTACATAATATATTATGGTATACATAACCTCATGATGGGTCGGGGGGCGGATATTTGGCAAAAATATTATACATGTATGCGTGGATTTTATTGGGATAAACCCTCTACATAGTTGTTTTCATTGCCGTTGGTCAATTTTTAGCTTTCTTATTCGAAGTTAGCAGTTGTAGAGATTTTCCTCGTTTTGTTTTGGGGGGCTGAGCCGCCGATAGGGGGGGTTTAGCCCCCCCTAGCCCCCCCTGGCGCCGCCACTGGGGCGGAGCCCCACCCACCAACGCATTTTTTTAAGCTCTGTTGACCTTAACTGGAGCCATTTAAAGGCTCTTTTAGTCAGCTATTTATGAACGATAAAATCATGAAAACTTCAATAAGAAGTCGTTTTGCAGAGACGCAGACTACCAGTAGGCACCTAGAGCCTATAAGAATGTCAAAATTTTGTTGTAAAAAGAAATTTGGTTTAGTCTTTATTATAATCACAAAAGTTAAAAGTTTTGACCTATAGCCTAACAAGATTATAAGTATACTGTCATAATTCATGGGTAGGCCTACTGTATGGGATAACACTAGGGGGGGCAGTAACGCAACTGGGATTTTTCGTTGGGGGGCTTATACAATGTAAGAATTGTAGAAAAATAACTGGGGGTTGGACTATTATCCACTTGGAATAGGGGTGTGAAAAACAGACTTTAACATGGGGCTCTAAGAAAGACTAGGGGGTTGAACCTTCTAACCCCCTGCAATTCTCACCCTGGGCTTATAAGCTTAAAAGCATGACGAGTGCGGTAGCATATTTATAGCCGTAATCATACAATGGCTTGACTTATTGGGGGGGGGGTGCTCCAGCTTCGTTTGGGAAGGGAGCTTAAACCCCCAAGCCCAACGCTAGTTACGTGGGGGGCATGTCATATGTATATTGTATACTACTCTGTGTCCACGATAAAGTAGAACAATAAAGTGTCATCACCTGGTCACCTGGTGCCGTCAGCTTCTGGAGCTCTGGCGAAAGCCTTGGTGTATTCTCTCCAATGTCTCCTCTCTCTAGTCGCCTCTCGTAGCTCCTCCAGTCTCATGCCAGACTTTTCCTGTACCTCATCCAACCATTTCTTCCTAGGTCTTCCGCATCTTCTCCTTCCCTCACCGCATGCCGTCATCAGCTCCTTTTCCAGACCGTTAGATCTCATCACATGGCCAAAGTAGCTCAATTTTCTCCAAGTTGCTGTTTGCTGCAGTGTCTCCTCCCTCTCTATTCCAAGCTCCTCGCGCACCGATTCGTTAGTTCTCTTCTCCGTCCATGAAATCCTTAGCATCTTTCTCCAAATCCACATCTCACACGCGTTGATTTTCTTTTCCATATCCCGTGTCTTTGTCCATGTCTCGCATCCATATAGGACCACTGGGAAGATCAGTGCTCTTACCAGTCTTTTCTTTGTTTCCCTGCTCACGTATTTATCCTTCCAAATCTTTTCCAGACCGTTCATTGTCGTTTTCCCCATTATTACCCTCCTCCTTATTTCCATATCACTTCTTCCCTCCTTCTCTATCATAGATCCCAGGAATGTGAAGCTCGATACTACCTCTATCGTTTCTCCATCCACCTCAAAGTTTTTGTATGTTGCAGTTGTCATAACCTTTGTTTTCTTTACATTGAAGTATAGTCCCGCCTTTTCGCTTTCCTTCCTGACTCTTCTTATTAACTCAACTAGGTCGTCCCTCTTACCCGCCAATAATGTCGTATCATCGGCGTACCTCAGATTATTCAGTATTTTCCCCGCTATCCTTACCCCTTCTGTTGCCTCCTCCAATCCAGCCCTCCTCATGATTCTCTCGGCATACAGATTGAACAGGAAAGGGGACAAAATGCACCCCTGCCTCACTCCTTTCCTTATTTTAAATTTCCCTGTGTCACCATATTCAGTTCTTATTACCGCTTCTTGATCCACATAGAGGCCCTTTAGTAGTTTAAACCAAATGCTTCGGAATTCCCATCTCAATTAGCGTCCGCCACATTAGTGTATGGTCTATGCAATCAAACGCCTTGCTGTAGTCTATAAAACACATATGCACCTGTTGCCCGTATTCCCTCTGTCTCTCCATAATCCACCTTATATTGGCGATGTGATCGCGCGTTCCTCGCGCCTTCCTAAATCCCGCTTGATTGGTTGGTAATTCCCTTTCGATTGTCTTCTCCATTCTTTTGTGGATTATTTTGAGAAGTATTTTGCTCGTGTGCGATATCATCGCTATCGTTCGATAATTTCCACACTCTCTCGCGTCTCCTTTCTTGAATATTGGTATGAACACGGACCTTTTCCAGTCCTCCGGCCACTGCCCAGTTCTCCAGATTTGATTGCATAGTTTTGTAATAGTTCTCACCACTGCTTCATCTCCCGCTTTTACCAGTTCTATAGGTATTCCATCATGTCCTGGCGCTTTGTTGTCCTTGAGCTGTTTTATCGCCCACTCCACCTCTACCTCCAATATCTCTGGTTCGTTTTCGACTTCCTCTATTTTGATGTTTTCCTTCTCGACACATTCATCTTCCATGTACAACTCTTCCGTATACTCTCTCCACCTTTTCTTTATCTCCTCCTCATCTCCTATTATCTTCCCATCCTTCGTCTTGAGTGAACCCATTCTAGGGCCTGCTGTCTTCGTTATTTCCTTCATCTTTGCGAACAGTTCTTTAGTCCTTCCTTTCTTTCCTTCTTCCTCCATCTCCCTACACATTTCCTTTAGATGATTTTCTTTATCCTCCCTTGCCTTCCTTTGGAAGGTCTTATTCAAGGTTTTTACCCTATCCCTGTTCCCTTCCTTCTTTGCTTCTCTCCTTTCTATTGCCACCTCAATGGTCTCTTTGGATAGCCATGGGGTAGTTTTCCTTGATGTTTTCTTTGGTACATGTTTCTCCGCAGTCTCCTGGATCGCAGTTTTCATCTTTGTCCATAACGTGTTCGTATCCTGCTCTTCCATTGTATCGTCTGTCTCTAAGATCTCAAACCTATTCTTTATCTCTACTCTGTATTCTGGTGTTATGCCTTTGCAATCAAAACTGGTCAGTCTTTTATCTCTCTTCATCTTCTTCAACATTAGCTGCAATGTAGCCACTATTATCTCGTGGTCTGTTCCGCAATCCGCCCCCGGTCTTGTTCTTACGTCTTTTATTGTGCTCTTCCATCTTTTGTTCACCACCACGTAGTCGATCTGATTCCTGTGTTTTCCATCCGGTGTCGTCCATGTATAAAGTCTTCTTTTCGGTTGTTCGAACCATGTAGAGATCCTCGGTGGTCGAGTGGGTTTGTAGCCCGCTCGCCCCGCCGGCGGCACGGGTTCGATTCCCGGTCGGTCGGTTTATCAGAGATTAATTTCTCGGATCTTTACTGCGGGTGACTCGGTCGCAATATAAACGTGGAGTACGAGGTTGTTCTCTGCCTCCAACGCTGATCATCTTCGATATGAAAAAGAGTCGTTAAACCCATACATTTCATTTTCGTTCGAACCATGTGTTCATTATTCTTAGCTCATTGGAAGCACAGAACTCCACCATTCTCTCCCCTGCCTCATTCCGTACACCCAGTCCGTACTTACCCACTACTTCTTCCTTTCCATTTCTGTCCTCACCAACTTTCGCATTGAAGTCACCCATAATCACCAGTATATCTCCTCTCGGTGTTGTGTCAATTGTTCCTTGCAGGTCCAAGTAGAAGGCTTCCTGCTCCTCCTCCGTCGCCATCGCTGTAGGGGCATATACTTGTATGATTGTTGTGTTGATCTTTCCACCACGAAATCTTACACTCAGTACTCTGTCACTCACCGTATTATACCCCATTATCGCATCAGCACTCGTCCTATCGCACATGATTGCTACTCCGTTTCTTCTCCTCTCATCCTGCCCAGACATTACTATCTTAAAACCGTTCCAACTAAAATGTCCTTTTCCCTTCCATCTTGTCTCACATAATCCCAGTATCGCTATATCCATCCTTGCCATCTCTCTTTGGATGATGTCCATCTTCCCACTCTGCATGCTTCTGATGTTCCATGATCCGACTTTCATAGCTTTTTTACAGCTCATGTCAAGTCTTTGCTTCCTGGTCATATCCGCCGCTGGACGTCCTTTCGGCTTTGGTCCTGTGGCTTCATTAGAACCTGAATCACCCGACTCGACACTGTGCTCATCCCCAGTAGCCATTAAGTCACCCTCAGGCCTGAGGGTCTCACCTTTGGTGACTATCGTTGATTTATTCCTTGAATACACCATGACTTTTTTCTTGGCAGAAGATAAGGGGTGGTTTGCCATTGCCTTCCCCCCGTTTGCCATCCGTGCCCGTTCGTTCACCCTTCCATACGGAAAGGTTACTAACAAGTCGCACCACGAGAAGGTGGGCACGGTGGACTTTGATTCGCCAGCCCAGGTCGGTTCCGAGTCTACGCTCCAATTGGAGTCGTCGGTCGGGTCTCCTCCCCGCTTTACTCAATTGAATGAGTGACTGACAAACCTTTGCGTGTCATAGCTCGGTCAAAACGTTTAGTAGGCCTATTTGTCTGAAATTTTAAACACAACAACAGTGACCATATTTACACGAGATCCTAAAACCGATTATAAATATTCGTGAGTTTGTCAAATTTATGAGCGTTTGAAATGCAGCACCAAAAAATGAACCTTTCCAACATGCAAAAGCTGAAATGAAATGAAATTCATTTATAAATGGTGTTCAAAATGTCCTTTTTGTTCACGAACACGTACACACGGCCATAAACTTACAGGCTAGGCTACTGTTTGATGGTCCGGTCGATGATCACCTGGTCAAACAGCTGCCACTCTTCAATCAGACGCGCCCTAAGGTTATCGAATATCGATGTCATGAATACGGGAACGAAACACGCACTACTCCGGTAGGCCTAGGCCTACATGTAGCGTATACCCGGATGATGCCGGATCGAGGTCTGGACTGCTAGGCGGCCGGCCCCACAGCTGCGGATATGAAGCCGCGGGTGTCTTCCGGGACAGCTACTACACTAGTACGTCTACGGTCGTGTGTTCGTGAACATAAATGACATTTTGAGCACCATGCAGTTATAGCTGAATTTTGCTTCCTTTCAGCTTTGGCATGTTGGAAAGTTGCATTTTTCGGTGCTTCATTTTAAACACTCATAAACTTGACAAACTCATGAATATTTCTAATCTGCTTTAGGAGCTCGTGGCAATATGGCCACTGTTGTTGTGTTTAAAATTTCAGACAAATCCTAAAAGTTTTGACCGAGTTATCACACTTTATTTTGTGTTCTAGGCCTACTTTATCGTGGACACAGTGTATAGGGGGTTTCACGGGCTCAACCCACCCAGAATGTGTTATTTCCTAATTTTAAAACTAATTCTGTGAAGTGTGAAGGTTTAGCCTATGCTTTTGTGTATTTTGCAACCATTTCTTAGTGTTGAGCCACTAGCAGTGGGATGAGTTTGGGGAGAAGATATTGCCCTCCTCCATTATCTAAAATTTAATGTTTTTTTTTTATTTTCACGCTAAAATGGTATCATTTTTCACGGTCATTACAGCGAAAATAGGCCTACTCATAATTTCAGTGCTGAAAGTCGTGGTTTAAGACTTCGAAAGTGTCTCCTCCGATTGCTTAAATCTGTCAAATTTCTAACAGACTATATTGGCACAGAATAAAGAAAGCGTAGGCCTACTGCATGTTATGGCATCATTTTGAGCTGTCATCGCAGCAAAAATCTCTCATAATTTCATTGCTGAAAGACATGGTTTCAGAGTTCAATAAAATATCCCCTTCCCAGGACCCATTTTATCTAAATGTCTCATTCAATCAATTACACTTATAAGGACAGATTGACAAAAAATTATTTTCGAAAAGTAAAAACTAGCATTTGGATATTCAAAACATAACCTATTATTAGAAACGAAATTTTAAGTGGGGCGACATCTTACGCTGAGAATGAAATAGACATACACAAAATAAAATGTTAACGATATTCCAGTCCCGTAATATAGAGTCCTCAAATCTGGGTCTAATTTACAGCACAGATACCCGAAATAAAATAGGGTGCTTTTTTATTAATAATCCGTTGAATATTAGTGAAAGGTTTCCATCATAAGGCAGGGAGATTGTGTGTAACTGCAGAAAAATTACACCTGTCAAAATATTGATTTTGAGTAAATGTCCTCCAACCTGCACTCGTCCGCATTACAGACCGGGATGAACAACACTGGTATAGTAAATGCAGAACATAACTAAATAGGGTAAAATCCCAGACCTAAGAATGTCCCAGACTGGATGTCCGTACTCCAAACAATATGGCTGCCAACGAATGCAATAAAATTAGAGCGCGACCATCGACGACATTGTTCATCAATTCAGCTTCAATTTAAGCAGAATGACCACTAACCCTAAAACAAACCCTAACCGACCCTCACGACGCCTAACCTGAGCCCTAACCGACCCTCACGACGCTTAACCTGAGCCCTAACCGACCCTCACGTTGCGATGACGTCAATAGGTCGCGCTCTAATTTTATTGCATTCGTTAACGGCCATATTGTTTGGAGTACGGGCAGCCAGTCTAGGATTTTACCCTAAATAGAGAACCATTTATTTTATTTGCTATTTTTATTTAGAAGGGAGGTGGTGCACGTGTGCAGTTCTGAATGTGAGGCGGATCTGCAATAATTTATTAACCTGTCTTTGCCGTGTCTCCGCTGGGTTGTGTTCTTAAGCAGTATTACCTATAGATTCATTTATTGACTCCTTTACCGTGTAATAAAATTTATCAAATTTGCCCATACATGTGGATTCTGTATGCGTACGTTTATATATATATATATATATATATATATATATATATATATATATATATATATATATATATATATACTAGCTGTACCCAGCCACGCGTTGCTGTGGCAAAAAAGACTCTCCCCCTCCCCCTCCCCCTCCCCCTCCGTGATGGCGACGCGGATCACGCCATAAAACGCTTGAGCAAGAAGGCCGTAATGAAATGCGAAGGCCGTAATGAAATGCGCTAAAGAAATTTACGGAACAAACATGCCCGAATTGGTATGCAAGGCTTATTGACGGGCGTAGGCTATGTGTTGAAAACGGCGGAATTTGCAAAGTTGCTTTTTTAGCTTAAAAGATTGCGCTTTTTGCCAAAAAGCATTAGACTGCAAACCCGGCCGTGTTGGAACTAAACGTTTTGGTGAAGTTTCGAAAGCAATCAATGAAGAAAGTTCGGAGATCTTTCATCAGGTGCCAAACGCGGTTAGATTTTTATATATATATATATATATATATATATATATATATATATATATATATATATATATATAAATAATATATACGCACACATACAATATACATGTATGTATAACATTGTATATCTGTATGCTGTAACGCAGGGGTGTCAAACTTTTTTTAGTGGCGGGCCAGTTTGAACATCTTCCAACAAGGGGCGGGCCAATGTGAACATCTTCAACAAGTGGCGGGCCTGGGTGTCGAAGATCCTGAGCAATATTGGGTAGTGATCTGAGAGGGAGCTCCAGGCTTGGTCAGCCTATGCCCAGAACATTTTAAATAATTTAAGTGTTTCGTAACTTTCATAATTTTGTTAACAGACAACCATCCGGAAACCATAGATAAGCTGTGCGTCTGAGCAAAAGTGACGTCAGTATAGGCCTACTCAGTAAGAAAAAACCTCCATGTATTTGGCGCTGACTGTAAAATATAAAAATTTGAACTTTTATCCTCTAATTTTGTAATCTTTAGAGAAGGCTTTGCGGGCCAGAAAAAATCATCGGCGGGCCAGAAATGGCCCGCGGGCCAGCGCTTTGACACCCCTGCTGTAACGTATGTGTAACAGAGCCCATACGAAAGCTATAGAATTGGAACCTAACTTGAGAATTGTATGGTAAACCAAGGTAGATAATAAGTCAGACATCTACAATAGATATAATTATGGCTCTTAATAAAAATTAATTTTTACACATTTAGATACGTCTAAACAAGCATTTTATACGTCATTTCTATTGAATATTTTTAAACTTGTTTTTGCGTTCATGTCAATTACGGCCGACTTAAGGTTTTCCATCATTTTTGGTCATTTTCTACCTGATGACATTTGCGAGAAGTGACTGGTTTCGTAAAATTGGGTCACAAATATTCATAGGTATATGCCATACAGATGCGTTTTTGTTCTGTGGTCTAAATCGACCGCAATAGCTGCGGAAGAGTTAATTAAATCGTGAATAGTCCTATAGTATCAATATTCTAGCTTATCATGTAGGATCTTGTTAATTATTTTTTTGAGGTATTGGACCCATACATGTGATCATAGGTCAGCCAAAGATGAAGCGTTGATCTGGCTGCCTATGCTTTGGAGGTGTTTACTTGCATTTAATTAATTCATTCAATCTCATTTTCAGTTCAGCAGTTGCCTGTATTTCCATCACAATTTCTAAAGTAGTGGCTCGATTTTCATGCCGTTTGATGTGAATATGGCCCTCATTTGACCAGCAGAATTGCAGAAGTATCAGATTTTTTGCTAAGGAATTTTTTTACACAAATGTTCCGAAACGTTGATATCGACTTTCTCACTTGCTGTGATTTTACAAATTACAGAATCAAACAAATTACAGAATCAAGCTTCAGTGAGAAAAAAGATATTGTCATTCTGTAAAAACTAGAAAGTTATTTAAAGCAGATCAACTGTAGAATATGACTGAAAAAAAAGTAAAAACCGACATGTATCTGGTTTTGACCACACTTGTATCTGTGCTTCTTTGGTCAATAAACTGATTGATTGATTGATTGATTGATTAATTGATTGATTGATAGCCATGTAAGCAGCACCTTGGGAGATTTCCAAAAGGTGCTGGCGGTGAGTGGTGAGTGGCTTGGTTTTGGTGTTCCATTGATTGCAGCTATGCAATAATGAATTGTGTTTGATTTACTGATTGCTTCTCAGCTTCCGTATTTGGCATAATGGAATCAGGAAATATGGATTTGGTGGTCTTTTGTCATTCAGTAGTGTGATTTAAAATCGTCATTCTGACTGTTGTGACTTTCATGTTGGTTTCTGCCAGATAATTTCTATAATTCTGTTGATGGATCTTCATCCGAGTACAACACATTGGAACAACATGCTGCTCCCTTGGATCTTGATGAAAAAGAGAAACAGGACGAAGCATGGAGGACTGAGCTTGCAAAGGTTTCTTTTATACTGCAATCTGTGATTTTGAATTCATTTACTAGTAAATTATTTCAATTTAGTACTTATTTCAAGTGTGTTATTCAGACGAGTGCTTTGGGATCTAGATCATAAAGTAGAGACTAGAGAGTGAACTTTTGCTTTATTTGTTTGCATTTGACGGTCTTGTAAGGGTATAGCACAGTGGTGGCCAGCCTGAGGCACGCGTGCCACTTGTGGCATGCCAGCCTATGATGAGTGGCACGCAGGACCATAGAATTTTCGAAAAATATAACGTTATCTCTTAAGCGAATCTTAGGCGCGTCTGTCTCTTCGTAGCTGCAGTGACTCGGGCAAGCCTAATTAGCATGACGGCTGCAGAGTGCAGACGGACACAGCGCAGGAGCACGAAGTGGACTGAGGCTGGCAGTGGGCACATGGGCGCAGTTTGGTTTTTGTTCTTGGGGGGCTAACCCCGAGCCTGGGCCTTATTGGGAGGGGCTAACCCCGAAAAGGATACCATTTTCATGGTAAAAACGTTGAATCTGGGCCTTCTTGGAGGGGCTTAGCCCCCTAGCCCCTGATAAACTCCGCCCATGAGTGGGCATCTGTCTGCTGGCCAGCCTCATCAGTTGGGGGACAGTCAAAGTGCACTTTCTCCACAGCATATTTCTGCCATTCAGAGATAAGATATTCACCCCACTGTAGGGTTGCAGGATCAAACAAAGGAAGAGACTGCCTGATCTTCTCAAATAGGTTTTTATGTATTGGTCCTTGGATACCGGTATGCCTTTATCATTGCTACTTGCAGCAAGACAGCTAGTTCTTCAAAATAAGTATGAATATAGCATTGTCTTGCAGGAGTTTGGTTTCAATTGGGAAGAATAGCATTTTTACATGAAAAGTTGGCCTATTATTACTTTTGGAAAGTCATAGAAATCTGTTCATCTGCTGTATAGGCCTCCTGTAGCAGTTGTGGTATGTAAATAATTAATGTTGAACTTTCACTTCAGTAAGTTACATGGGAACTTTTAAAAAAAATGACGACCTGGGTCAGCTATCAGGGCTAATTTTACCTGCCAGAGAAAGCAGCTTTTAGGCAGAACAGCACTTTTCCTGGAAAAGTGATGAATTGAAAGGGATGGCCATTTATACAAGTTAAGGCTGATCAGAATAACTTATTCTGATGGCGAGTAAAGACTTTGTCAAGTTTTACAAAGGTTCAGGTTATCCCAAAATCAAAGCAACAATAACAAGTAACTTTGCCCTTGAACGGAACATGACCATGAGGCTCAGTATTTGATGGAGTAAGAAAGAATCATAATTTCTTAGCTAGCCATGAACTAATGCTGTGATGCCAGTGAATCTGCATAGTTACCTTATGTAAGTGCATGTTTCAAATTGGAACAGGTCACAATGCCTTTTGTTTAGCATGTACATGTATGTGATATGGTGGCGCACGGACCGCACGCTTTATATTTTGTGGCACACTATGTATAAAAGGTTGGCCACCACTGGTGTATAAGTTCGATTTTAAAATGAACTTCGAGTGATGTTAAGTATTACAGGATACTGCCATAGGCGTACGAGGCGGGGGTGCAGGGGGGGCAATTGCCCCCCCAAATTCGGGTAAGTTTGGTGGCTTTTTCGGGCAAAAAACCCCGAACGACTAAAAAAAAAAAAAAAAAAAAGGTCGTCAACTTTCGGGCAAGTCAGGTTTTTCTGGCAAACACGGACCCGAACGACTAAAAAAAAAAGGTCGTCAACTTTCGGGCAAGTCAGGTTTTTCGGGCAAACACGGACCCGAACGACTAAAAAAAAAGGTCGTCAACTTTTTGACGGATGTATTTTTCAGGCAGAAGTTCAATCTTTGCCCCCCCCCCCACTGCTGAAAACTCCCGTACGCCTATGGATACTGCACATTCAAGGCTACTCACAAGTAAACTAGCATGAGGGCAGATGACCTTTGCAAATTGAAGTTCAGTTGTGGTTGTGAGTGGCTTGCACATCAATCAGATGTAACCCTGGAAGTGCTGATCTCTGGAGTGCATCATCGAAGGGAATCTGGTCCCATATCTCTACTGCAACCATGAGGCTGTGGCTGATGATGGTGTTGATTTGAAGTTAATTGGAAATGATGTTCCTATTGATATTCAACATTTGGAGTTGCAGCCCTGGGCCGATATGCATATGACCAGGAATAAGGTAGGCTAAAGGTAGACCTTCCTCCAGACATAACTCATCCAGACATAGACGTTGGAATTTTGCGGTATGCATGAAGATAGAATTGGAAGTGAATAACTAATCTACACATTCCTTGCACTCGACGATGCATGACGCTTGCTCTCCCCCCAATTCAATAGGTTAGAGCTGAGCGCGCATGCGTGAAAGATATTTATATGCGGTCATTGCCAGCGTGGGGTGAACAGATCAAGACCTGTAGACGGTCCACAGGGAAATCTCAACGACCGCCTATTGTTCACGCTGTCCAGCAAAGTCGGCTGTCTATTGTTCACCATTGGAATAGCAGGCTAACTCCTGCCTGTGAGTTGGAATAACGTTATACCTAGCACAACTCGCTCAGCTCGACCCATGCATACGGAAATAGCTCAGTATTCCCGAATAAACCAGATTTACACTAAACGTAAGAGTTATACCCTCTTGTGCATATCGGCCCTGATGATGATTTATACCCTCTTGTGCATATCGGCCCTGATGATGATGATTAACCACATGATAACATTTTGGTCAGATCACTTAAAAGTAGTAAACATTTCAATGTCTGGTATGAATCATATGCTATGTACCTAAAGGTTGGGCATGCTGAGCACTGATACAGAAGGAGTACTGAAAAATCAGAATGAATTGATCATGCTTGTTCTGGAAAGCCATGCATTTCAGAAGGACAGGAGATGACAGGTCTGCAAGAGCATGATCAGCCATGGTCAGTCTACGAATGGTCTGGTAGGTTAACTGTCGTGGAAAGATCTTGCAGGTCTTTGATGAGAACTTGTCTTCATCTTCAATGAACTACCTTCACCATCTAACTGAGAAAGTCTCTGATGTCCGATGCGATGCAAAAGGCTGAGTTCTGCCAAAGTACACTACAGCTTAGTGAGCGCTGCTTCAATCGATTTCACTGACATTGAATTAGTCTTTACCTGTAACGAATTTCCTCCTGAAATGATCTCTTGATGAGCTGTTACCCTTTCCGGAGCAGTTTGCAATATGTGGACACAGCTAATCAGTAGGCTATGCTGTTCCAGTCTGTTTTAAATGCAGTTTTTGTTTTAAGTGAGTCTACAGAACAAATTTTTTTTTAAACCAACTACTCTGTAGTAGAGCGCAAACAATACCCTTATTTCAACTTTACTCTTTTTGGATTATGAATTTTGGATTGTGATTTGGTGTGCCAACAATTGATGTCTATGGCACAGTAAAAGTTACTAATCAACAACTGGCTGAAGGATTCCTGTTGGGGGTCAAATGCGTGCTATCACACATTGAAGAACATTAGCAAATAGATGAAATAGTTTACCCATCTGTTTAGTTTATGTTTCTATCTAAGGTTTTTCAGTTTAAGTAGTTACACAACAAGTTTTGCGATTGTTTGAACGGTGATACTAAAAATGCTGGCCTTCTTCCAGTTCATCAGTCGGCCTACCGGAAACATCATTCGACCGAGACCGCTCTTCTTAAGGTTGTAACAGACCTTACGGAAGCGATCGATGCGGGCAACCACGCTTTGCTTGGTCTGCTCGATCTCTCGGCCGCCTTTGATACGGTCGACCATGATGTTCTGGTCGAGCGCTTGTCCAGGACGTACGGGATCCGCTCAACCGCGCTTGACTGGCTTCGCTCCTATCTCTTCAATCGCCGACAGACGGTGCTCTTCGACGGGGTCTTCTCAACCATCCGCTCTCTCTTCTGTGGCGTCCCTCAGGGCTCTGTTCTCGGCCCGCTGCTGTTTCTGCTCTACACCGCCGACGTGGGTGAGCTTGCTACAAGTCTCGGCCTAGCATCTCATTTCTATGCCGACGACTCCCAGCTCTACACGTGGGGACATCCATCAACTGTCGAGCAGCAGAGGGGAAGAATGGAGCTTGGCATTGAGCGGATTGCCGACTGGATGCGGTCGAATCGACTGCGGCTTAACCCCGAGAAGACCGACTTCCTGTGGTGTGCGACCAGAAGACGGTGTCTCCATCTCGACACCGGCGCGCTGAGTGTCTGTGGGGCCCTGATACGGCTTTCGACTTCCGTGCGCGATCTCGGCGTCCTGCTGGAGTCAGATCTGTCCATGAGGCGCCATATCGTCTGGACAGTAGGTTGTTGCTTCCGGCAGCTCCGTCTCATCAGGAGCTGCATCAAGTCCTTGCCCTTTGAGGCCGCGAGGGCGGCCGTCGCCGCTTTCGTCACTTCCAAGGTGGATCGCTGCAACAGCTTGCTTGCCGGCGCGCCTGCGTGCCTCTTGGACGGACTCCAGTCAGTGCTTAATGCCGCGGCGAGGCTAGTCTGCAACAGGAGAAAGTACGACCACGTCACGCCGCTCCTCCGTGATGTCCTCCACTGGCTGCCTGTTCTATCTCGCATCGAATTCAAGCTCTGTTTGCTCGTGTTCAAATCGCTTCACGGAGCTGCGCCCGAGTACCTGAGCGATTGCTGCATAGAGACTCATTCCTCCGCGGCTGGGCTTCGGCTCAGATCATCCGAGAGGTCTGATTTGCGTGTGCAGAGAAAGAGAACGTGCTTCGGCGATCGTGCCTTCTCGGTCGCTGGTCCTCGTTGCTGGAACAGTCTTCCTCTCGCTATCCGATCAGCAGGCTCAGTGGACTCTTTTAAAGCCAGGCTAAAATCACACTTGTTCGCTAGGGCTTATCCGGTGTAGCTGTTTTTTGTAAGGCGCCCTTGTAACGGCATGGCTGTGTTACTGCGCCATATAAATCGTCTTAATTATTATTATTATTATTATTAGACTTCAGTAAAGGCCAAATGTTTGATGATGCAATTGTTCACAATTTTTTAGAGAATTGGTGAATGGTGATGCCATAAAATGTAATTTTAATTGCAAGTTTATGTAACATCACTGTTAGAAAAATAATCAGAGGTGCTCTGGGCTTGGCAACCCAAATCATCATTTCAATAGCATGGGAACTGAAGTCTGAAACTATCAGCGATAAGCAACTATAGTATGCCAAAGATTGTGGAATTCTTGATATCTGCAACTATGTTATCTGCAGTTAGTTTTAGAAACTTCAATTTTAGGAATTATATTATTTTTTTAAATTTTTTCTCAGCTTGAAGAAGAGATCCAGACATTAAAGGCTGTCTTGAACACAAAATTGAGAGAATCTTCTGATTTGAAATGTAAGCTGGGAATCACTCCAATCGTTGAGTTGAAGCAAGATCTGCAGCACAGCATTAGCACAATAAAGGAATCAGAGCCGTAAGATTGAACTTATAAATATACAGTTTATAGTCCTGAGAGTTGCTCAGTTAATGCTATTCATTGTCTCTAATTTTTATTTCATTTGCTGCTTTACCTGTAGATGTTTAGCTTTCTTAATATACTGTACCATTTTTATACACTGAGTCATCATAATAAGATTTTGAATATAAAACAGAATATGGTTAGTGAACATGGATCCAAAAATTAATTAAGCCAAAAATATTGTGCATGGGTACTGGTTGAAATGATTCATGACATCTTTTTCTTGTCCTACATTGTGATGTAACTTACTTGTACCATGCTCATTTATTCATTTATTCATTAATTCATTATGGATATATATATATATGTGTGTGTATATATACATATATATAACATATATAGCACTCTTTCAGGGTTCTACTCAGGAGCGCTCTTGACCCAACCTCGTCTGATAAGGACAATTTTAAGGTTGAGATAAAACGCATCTGAGCAAACTCTAGGCATAAGACATACATACACTGTATCCACGATAAAGTAGAACACAACAAAAAGTGTCATAACTTGGTCAAAACTTTTAGGATTTGTCTGAAAGTTTAAACACAACAACAGTGACCATACTTACACTAGGTCCTAAAACTGATTAGAAATATTCGTGAGTTTTTCAAATATACGAGCGTTTGAGATGCAGCACAAAAAATGGAACTTTCCAACATGCAAAAGCTGAAAGGAAGTAAAATTCAGCTATAAAACATGTGGTGTTCAAAATGTCCTTTTTTTCACAAAGACGTAGACGCTACTGTTTGATGGTCCGGTCGATGATTACCTGGTCAAACAGCTGCCACTCTTCAATCAGATGCACCCTACGGTTATCGATGTCATGAATACGGGAACAGAAAATGTGCTCCTCAGTACATGTACCGGATACCCGGATCGAGGCCTGGACTGCTAGGCTGCCACAGCTGCGTGTATAAAGCTGAGTGTCTCCCGGGACAACTACTACACTAAGCGTAACAAAAAAATTGTTGTGTTTCCGGTAACCCGGCCGACCCATTTTTACGGCCGCGACCCAAATTATTTTGTAAAAAATTTTTGTTAAAAAAATTTTTTTTTTTCTTTTTAAATTTTTTTTTCAAACAAAAATTTAATTTTTTTTCAAAAAATATTTTTTTTAACATTTGTATTGACATAACATAAGAGACGTCAACAAAATGAAATTAATAGGACTGTTTCTAGAGCAGTTTTAGGTGCAGACAGTCGGGAAACAGGCAGTTTATACTTGCTTAGAACACGTACTTTGTTTCAGCGTGCAAAAAAGACTAGTGGGGTATACTTTTTCGGATAGTCACTGCATAAAAATATTTTACAAAATAAAAATATTTTCCGACCTACCTACCCAATTTTTTTTAGCTATGTTACCGGAAACACAACATTTTTTTAGGCCCTACTACCTCTACTGTCGTTTGTCCGTGAACAAGGAGGACATTTTGAACACCATATATAGCTGAATTTTACTTCCTTTCAGCTTTTGCATGTTGGAAAGTTCCATTTTTTGGTGCTGCATCTCAAACGCTCATACATTTGAAAAACTCACGAATATTTCTAATCGGTTTTAGGATCTCTTGTAAATATGGTCATGTTGTTGTGCTTAAAATTTCAGACAAATCCTAAAAGTTTTGACCGAGTTATGACACTTTTTGTTGTGTTCTACTTTATTGTGGACTCAGTGTATAGACAGTGGAAGTCCATTCCACCTTATGTGACCAATAACAGAGAAAGCACAGTTCTGTCTGAGAGCAGTTTATGCTCAGGGAGTGATGAGATCACTCTGTGTGGAGGAATGCAGAGCACGACGCCCCTGTGCAGTGAGTAGACTCAGTAGAGTCACACACCTGCATAGACTAGACGCCAGGCAATGCAGGTATGCCGGAACTTCATCAGCATAAGACTGGCTTAGGTCAGTGTTTGCTGCAGAAAGAGGGCTAAGGCGAGCTGTGTAAATGATGTAGAGGAGGGGAACAATTACAGATCCCCGGGGCAAATCAAAAGGGACAGGAACCATGGAGGTCTAGTATTAAGTATTTAAACTAAACAAGCAATAAAATTTATGGCTCTTACTAGCATTTCTGGCAGATTTTTAATATCAATATGCCTGGTAATGGTAACTGCAATAAGGACCCCCCCCCCACACACATGTGCAAGAATTGTATATGTTAAAATCAGTAGAATTTGAATAATTTGACAATTTATTCATAGATTTTAAACTAATTTTTGCTATCATAATTAACAGTGACGAAAAATTCTATTGTTTGTGTGTGGCCCCCCTAAAGTGCAGTGCCCTGTTCGGCTAAACATGCCTTAATCCAGCCCTGTAATCTCCAGTGGTCAGTTATTAGCAGCAATTGGTCAAAATTCATATTCAGTTATGTTTTGGATGGTCACAGGGGTGACAGGACAATTACCCCCTGGACAATTACCCCCCGGACAATTACCCCTGGACAATTACCCCCCGGACAACTACCCCCCGGACAAATACCCCCCGTGCCAATTACCCCCCGGACAACTACCCCCCCGTACCAAAAATTAAATCTGTCATGTTAAACGCCTACCTAATTAAATATTTAAATGTTATTGATGAGTTATGACTTTAGTTAGCATAAGAACTAAGCAAGGTTAAGAGCAACTATACGAAGATAGGCAAGTTATTGTTAAACGTTCAAGAAAAATACTAAATCAAATCAAATCTAAAAACGGTTCTAAAAGCTAATGTGTGAAAAAGGTTAAAAGTTCAAGAAAACTTCAACGTTTTAAACGCCTGCTTAAGAAAATATTTAAATGTAATTATCGATAGAGTTCTGCCTATTTTCGTAACCTACTCAGCGAAACGACATCATTTTGCTAAATTCGTGTGTTTCTTCTGTTTCACGTAAAGAAAACCTTCGAAACAACGTTTATCTTTCCCTCTCTCAGATTTAGAAAATTCCATCATGACTAGATATCTAAATTAAGTAGACTGTGTATTGTGTAAGCTAACTCCGTATTGCATTGAATAAGACTTAGTATTGTAGAGTGAGATAGTGAAGAAGGGTGGCTATAAGCCAACCACAGTAGGTCCTTAAGTTTTTTTAGGATAGGCTTAGGCAGCGCTGAACGTCCGACAAATACAAAGAGACTGGTAAAGAGATTAACGCGTGAGAGAACAAGCTCACACTGTGGCACGGGGGGTAATTGTCTGGGGGGTAATTGGTACAGGGGGTAGTTGTCCGGGGGGTAATTGGCACGGGGGGTAGTTGTCCGGGGGTAATTGGCACGGGGCTAGTTGTCCGGGGGGGTAATTGTCCTTGGTGGTAATTGTCCAGGGGGTAATTGTCGGGCAGGGTAATTGTCCGGGGGGTAATTGTCCAGGAAGTAATTGCCCTAGAACCGGTCACAGGGCATGATGAAAATATTCTAAACTTCTGTCATACGTTTTGCATAGGATGATAGATCTCAAGTCATGCATCTGGACGTTAGAATGCATGGTTGAATGCTTGAGCGATGGCAGGAGACAGTGACAGTTAAGACAAATGGTTTACAAACCGTCTATTGATTTCCATATGGTACTGACTACTTAGTTGATGAAGAACCACAGGAGATAATCAGTTGACTCTTTGTTGAGGGGACTTTTGTAACAGATGATTGCCATATTGAATGGCCTTCTAGGTTGCTTGGTTTTGTCTGTGAGCTGTTTGTTCCAATATTCAGACTCATTTGACAGTTGATTTAATGTCTCTCCTACTCATGCAGAACTTGTCTGACAAGCTTTAAAATTTGAAAGTTGCCAAAAACAAATTAAAAACTCAAAAAAATGCTACAGGCCAATTGTAATAATGTTTTAAATAAATTAAATGATTGTATGTCTGGTCCTGGTCATGACGTTAAACTGCATCCATCCTTCGCCACAGGGGACCATCAACTTCCCTGTGCCGGTCCTAAGCCCGGATAAAGGAGGAAGGTTTGCCAGATGGGGGGGCGATACACTGGCAGGAAAAGACCACTTGAGATGATTGAAATCTGCAAATAACCACAAGTGACATAGGACCCAGTTGCTTCAAGTTGTCATGCTGTGAAGCAGACATGCACAGGTCGGTCAGGACTAGTCGGTGGAGAGTCGGTGGAGAGGGCATTGGACACAAAACGGGCTTGTCCCACTGGTTGTCCTTCATGTCTCTTTTCTGACATTCTCTTCAAGCAGACAAGGCGGAAAGAGGTAGAAGAAGCGCTGAGAAGGTTAAAGAATGGAAAGTCTGCTGGAGTTGATAATATACAACCAGAACTGCTGAAAAACGGAGGTGATGAGATGAACAGAGTCCTGGCGCACCTATGCAATATGATATGGAAGACAGGGGAGGTTCCAAGAGATTGGCGAGACGGGATTATCATACCGCTGCCGAAGAAAGGGAACCTTAGTGATTGCAATAATTGGAGAGGAATCACATTGCTCTCCATACCTGGTAAGGTGCTGGCTAGCATAATCTTGAGAAGAATACAGGGCGCAGTAGATAACATTCTGAGACAACAACAGGCGGGCTTCAGAAAGGGCAGGTCATGCAGCGAGCAGATCTTCATACTGAGACAGATTATCGAGAAGTGCGTAGAGGGGAATGTTAATGTGCTTGTCAACTTCGTCGACTTCAAAAAGGCATTTGACAGCGTCCAAAGACCTGTGGTGTGGAACATCCTCGCACAATACGGTATACCAGAGAAGGTTATAAACATCATAAAAGAAATGTATAGAGAAAGCAGGTGTGCAGTAAGAACGGAGGGGAAATTAGGAGAGTGGTTTCAGATTGTCACAGGGGTGCGTCAGGGTTGCATCTTGTCATCATTGCTATTCCTGATAACGATCGATTGGGTGATGAGACGGAGCACAAAAGATGGAGAGTGTGGACTGGAGTGGAAAGGAGCCGGAAAGCTGGCGGACTTAGACTTCGCAGACGATATAGCACTACTGGAGGAGTCTTGGGGAGGGATGAGTAAACTCACGAACAGTGTGGAGAGAGAGGCGGGTCTGGTCGGATTAAAGATCAACACCACAAAAACAAAGATTATGAAAATAGGAAAATGGACAACGACGGAGAACATCAAAGTTGGGGAGGATGTGCTGGAGGAGGTGGAGCACTTCTGCTACCTGGGAAGTGCAATTTCAAACAATGGCAGCTGTGATAAGGAGATTGGAAGCAGAATGGGAAAAGCCAATGCCACATTTGGAAGGTTGAACAACATATGGAGGAACAAAGGACTCAGTATAGTAACAAAGACAAGATTGTTTAGAGCTTTGGTATTGACAACGTTGCTGTATGGGGCAGAGACATGGCCTATGACAAAAGCCAATATGAAGAAACTGGAGGCAGTACATCATCGTTGGCTGAGAAGGATATTGAAGATCACTTGGAGGGACAAGATCAGAAACGAGGAAGTAAGAAGGAGAACATCCATGGAGAAACTGGAAGACATGCTGAAGAAGATGCGTTCACGTTGGTTGGGTCACGTACATAGATCGGAAGAGGAGAGAAATCTAAAGCAGATACTGGATTGGACGCCGATGGGATGGAAAAGGAGTCGAAGTAGACCCAGAAAGACCTGGCGAAGCACGGTTACTCAGGATTTGGAAGGCGGCGAAATGACGTGGGAGGATGCTCGGATGACTGCAGAAGACAGGATAACGTGGAGAGGCTGTGTCGCCCGATGCGCTGCCAGCGCGAGGAAGGACTAAGTGCTAAGTAAGTAAGTAAGACAAGGCGGTCCAGCTGCTTCAAGATATAATGGTATGGAGTAGACCTGCTAGCCTGTAGAAACTGGGAGATGACACGAGACAGACTCAGACAGTGAGTGGCGTCGGACACCTACGGGCGTTGCGCCTTAGGTTTGTGATGATGATGTGATGATGATGATGATGTCTACAATATTAATCAACAAACACTAAATTGAAAATTAAACAGACGAATCTCAGCTGTCCAAAACTGTGCACATTCATCACCATTAAATAGGTTAAAGCTAATTGTATGATTCCAAAGCTCTGATTGAAATTCTGCTTTGATATTGAAGAAAGACATTAGTTCATGGCAAGGATGATCTGTAACATTTTTTAGGTTTAAATTTTTTTAAATTTTAACATTTTAATAAGTAAGTCTAAGTTACAATTTTAAAATTTTTGAGCTCAGAGGGGCACATTTTCGAGAACGAATTCTAAAGAAATATTTTGCATGATAACTAACTATACCAAAAGGCAATGATTGTCACTGTTTCGTTCAGAGTCTAGAAATTTTACGTTTTTTCACTCCACCCTATTGTTCACTCGCATAACCAATCTGCCGAAATTAGTATTCAAGAAAGCAAATTCAAAGCATACCAAACAACAAACCTGGAGCAAGCGAGGGCGTAAAAATTGTCTTCTGCTTAGTTTTAGATTTATTTAATGACTTGCTTGAATAAATGATTGCGCTTCGTCAGGAAATTGAAGATTTAGTTTTGCAAGTTGCTATAATTGAATTTTGTTGAGTAAAACCAATGATTGCTAAGGCCAATTTCATATGCATTGGACATATTCATAAAATCATGTTTTCCCAGCATTTTGAATTGCACAGGTTGAAAGATGAAAATTTTGATTTGACTTACTTGACTTATGGCCTTGGTAATATTTTCATGGGATTTCGACGATCAAACATTTGGTCCGGACGACTAAAAAGGTCGTTTTGTGCAGTTCTAAAAATTTCTTAGAATAACCCCTGCCTGACAGTCCTCCTTGATCATGTCCTTCCATCGTTTCCTCAGTCTTCCCCTTTTTCTCCTTCCCTGCACCTCCCCATTGAAGGCTATCTTTGGATATATGACGTTCTCCATCCTGGCCATGTGTCCAAAATAGCACAGTCGTCTGTTCTGTATTCTGCTCACTATGTCGTTCCAGATGTTTAATTTTTTGTATATGACCACATTCTGTATTTTATCTCTTCTTGTAACTCCCTCTATCTTGCGTAAACAGGCCGTCTCGAACACCTTTAGTCGTTGTTTCTGTGTCTCCCTCAGTGCCCAGGTCTCGGAATTGTACAGCAATGCGCTTAACACCAGTGTTTTGTACATCTTGATCTTTGTCATCATCATCATCAATGTTTCATCAATATCCTTAGGCTCAATGCCCATAGGAGTCCGACGCCACTCTCTGTCTGAGTCTGTCTCGCATCATATGTTACCCAGCTTCAATCGGTCAGGTCAGCAGGTCTGCTCCATACCATTAACATCTTGGAGTAGCAAGACCACCTTGTCTGATTGAAGAGAATATTGGGAGAGAGGCATAAGGACAACATGGGTCAATGACCGTATGTGTCCCACGCTCTCTCCTCCGACTCTCTCCACTGGTTTGTCCTGACCGGCCTGTGCATGTCTGCTCCACATCATGACACCTTGAAGCATCTGGGTCGCTATGTCACTTGTTTTGTGGTTTTTGCGGATTTCAATCGTCTTGGTGTTTTACTGCCAGCGTATCGCCACCCATCTGGCAAACCTTCCTCCTTTTGTCCGGGCTTAGGACCGGCACAGGGACGTTGTTGGTTCCCTGTGGCGGAGGATGGATGCAGTTTAACGTCGTGCCCAGGACTATTGATCTTTGTGCCTGTGCTTATTTCCTTTGCACTCCATATTTTTCCAAGTGCCTGCCGTATTCCTCTCGCTATTCAAATTCTTCTTTCCACATCCTTCTCTGATCCTCCCTGCGTGCTGATGTTTCCCCCAAATAAACGAAGCTATCCGCCTGCACAAGTTGCTGCCCATCCGTCTCCAGTTGAAACCTCCCACGAGTTGACTTTCTGTTTTTGTGACATGTATTGCCATTCCCATCTTGTGACTCACTTCTATCTACCCTTGTCAGTGATTCCTGTAAGCCCTTTGCTTGTTCTGCCAACAGTGCTATGTCATTCACGAATCTCAAATCTCCTATAGCCTCTCCTACAATCATTGCCCCTCCTCCATTCCATCCAGAGGCACAGTCATGATCAACTCCAGGAGTATGTTGAAGAGTAAGGGTGGAGTTATTAGAAGAAAACTGATTTGGATCAATTATAAAAAATTTATAACTCTGCAAGCAATTGATCGATTTTGATATGTAATAGTTTATTTTAAGGTAAGTGAACATAGGATAATGTGGAATACATAACTCAAAATATGCAAAAAAATGCTTAGTGACTCTTTGACAGGATGGGTCACATGTGTGAAAGACGCTGTTTTGGCGTTTGTGATTCAGACGAGAAATCAACCCAACCATGCTTTTGAGTTACATGTGATTAAATGACTGTATTCGATTTCTCTTCCGTCAAGCGCATGCTGACGATGAGGCCTTTACAAGACGTCTCCAAGTTGCTCTGTCCCTAGTCTTATCCACTGCTCTTCGTATGTATGTAAATGACTGTCACCTGGTGCCGTCAGCTTCTGGAGCTCTGGCGAAAGCCCTGGTGTATCCTCTCCAGTTGATCCTCTCCCTAGTCGCCTCTCTTAGCTCCTCCAGTCTCATGCCAGACTTTTCCTGTACCTCATCCAACCATTTCTTCCTTGGTCTTCCGCATCTTCTCCTTCCCTCACCGCATGCCGTCATCAGCTCCTTTTCCAAACCGTTAGATCTCATCACATGGCCGAAGTAGCTCAATTTCCTCCAAGTTGCTGTTTGCTGCAGTGTCTCCTCCCTCTCTATTCCTAGCTCCTCGCGCACCGATTCGTTAGTTCTCTTCTCCGTCCATGAAATTCTTAGCATCTTTCTCCAAATCCACATCTCACACGCGTTGATTTTCTTTTCCATATCCCGTGTCTTTGTCCATGTCTCGCATCCATATAGGACCACTGGGAAGATCAGTGCTCTTACCAGTCTTTTCTTTGTTTCCCTGCTCACGTATTTATCCTTCCAAATCTTTTCCAGACTGTTCATTGCCGTTTTCCCCATTGTTACCCTCCTCCTTATTTCCATATCACTTCTTCCCTCCTTCTCTATCATAGATCCCAGGAATGTGAAGCTCGATACTACCTCTATCGTTTCACCATCCACCTCAAAGTTTTTCCATGTTGCAGTGGTCATAACCTTTGTTTTCTTTACATTGAAGTATATTCCCGCCTTTTCGCTTTCCTTCCTGACTCTTCTTATTAACTCGACTAGGTCGTCCCTCTTACCCGCCAATAATGTCGTATCATCAGCGTACCTCAGATTATTCAGTATTTTCCCCGCTATCCTTACCCCCTCTGTTGCCTCCTCCAATCCAGCCCTCCTCATAATTCTCTCGACATACAGATTGAACAGGAAAGGGGACAAAATGACTTTTTTGCATATTTTGAGTTATGTATTCCACATTATCCTATGTTCACTTACCTTAAAATAAAAACAAATGACTGTATAGTTGATAATTAAAAGGTAACTTCAGGGTAAAAATCACTTGAACAATAAATTGAAGAAGCTGTTTGATGCTTGTTACAGGTATCTGAAGACTAATGCTGCTTTCAAATCTTTTGGAGCATTTGCTTCTAAGAAGCTTGGAGACTTCCGGTAGGTTGTAATTTTGCTGTTTGTATAACTGTCCTGGAATGCTAATCTAGTTCTAAGTCCTCCCAATTTCCACTGCTGGCATGTCCTCCAGCCAATGACTCTGCCTGCATCACACACAGTCATGAAAGTAATGAAGATGTTGGTGAGTCCTTTAAATCAATTTAAGACTCACCTATTTCCTAACCCTCTACTTTTTAGCAGTTTGTTAGGTGCCCTTGTAACAGTGAGGTCATGTTATGGCATCACAGAAATGGTAGATGTTATGTGATCCAACACCACAAAACCAGTCCCAACTTAAAAATTAGATTTTTGTTTTTGACAATATCTTGTAGATCTGCTTTAAATAAGTTTATTTGCATTTTCAAAACTGTTTTCAGTTTTTCTATATCTCACATATACAGGGTGGCGCAAAATAAACCGGACTATTAGTTTTTGCAATTGCATCGCTTGAATAATCAAAGTAATTATCGCCTTAAAACTATCATTAGACAGAAATGACAGACATAATCGCTTGCGAAACTGTCCAATAGCCCGGTTGATAGGGAAACGAGACATTCCTTCAGAACGCTTGCTGAAAGGTTGGAAGCACTTCTCACAGAGCATCATGGTTTCAGTTGCCGTGTCGCAGCTGATGAAATCGTCATTAGTTTTCGTTGAACGAGGAGCAAAAGTGAACAGTTCCTATTACTGTGACGTCATCCTACATCAAGGATTAGGCTACTGCCAGACATTATAGCTCACTCTGGTGACAATTTCACTTTCCAGCAGGATGGAGCAGCTGCTCATCGTTCACGAAAAACAGTTGCTTTTCTCACTGCTCACGTTCCAGACTTGATTGAACCAGAAAATTGGCCACCGAACAGTCCGGACTTGAATCTCGTAGACTATTTGATCTGGGGAATGCTTCAGCAGCTTGTCTGCAGGCAGAGAATTCGAGATATTGAACATTTGAAAGAAGTTCTGACCGCATGCTGCATGGGACAAAATCAGCGAGGACACTATCAACCGGGCTATTGGACAGTTTTGCAAGCGATTATCATTGGTTATCGGAGCAACGGAGGACATATTGAACATCACTTTGACTGAAATTTCTTACGCATTCAGAAAATTCTGAAATTTTACAGTTCATTCAATATTATATTAAATTCCATTTTTCTATGTCATTTCTGTCTAATGATAGTTTTAAGGCGATAATTACTTTGCTTATTCAAGCGGTGCAATTGCAAAAACTAATAGTCCGGTTTATTTTGCGCCACCCTGTATAACCAAGTTATAGAATTTTCATTCAGACGGTTTGCATAAACTGTTTCTTGAAAAGCTGCTTATGAAGTTTAGTCATATTGTTATTTACATTCTACTTCTATTGGACTAATTTGGATCAAATTTGGCAGCTGTGTAGATGCACCCATTGCAAATGCACTCTCATTATATGGATCAATCTCTGTGCATAATAAATACAAGAAGGTCATACTTCATTAATAGAACAGAAAAGGGAATTTCTTTGTTGAAAGCGAGACCAAGCACGCTGGGCTACTTGGAGTGTAACCTAATTAAATGTCACTTCAAGGATGACGAATTTGGCTGAAATTTTGATTTTCCACCTAGAAACAGATTTAGGCTCTTTGTAAAAAAATTAATTTAGGTGCATCTAAGTAAACATTTTCTACATTATTTCTCTTAGATATATACTTTTGTAATTTCTGAATTATCAATTACGACCAATTTGAGGTTTTTCATCGTTAAATAATATTGGTCATTTTATGCTTAAGGCTATTTACGTCAAATGACTGATGTCATAGTGACGGGTCGCATATTAATGACGTGTCAATTCACTAGGTGGTCAACACTGTCTGCCAGTGCTTAGGCTGCATTACGCCATCTCTAATAATTAGTCTAAGGTCGACTAGTTTAATTAACCAAAAATAGAGGGAGATGAGTAACCCTAAAGAGAGGGAGACGATTGAAACCTAAAGTAGGATTGCTTCCAGATGATTAGTTTAATGATAAATGCAACTTAAATATGATGTGCCCTCCAATTAGATAACATAACATCAAAGATCCTATGGATTTAACATCAGAGATGAAACGTTAGACTTCTTCGTTCCCATCAGTCTGGATATAGGGCTAACCATTCAACGGACACAGCTCTCCTCTCTTTGCTCTCTGATGTATATTCTGCCATAGACAAATCTCAACTGACTTTTTTTAAGCTCTATTCGATGTCTCTGCAGCATTTGACATGGTGGACCACGAAATTCTGTTACAACTTCTCGAAACCTGTGGACTCAAGGGTTTTCTTCATGTCTTACCTGTCTGATCGCACCCAAATGATCATCTCTGGTGACTCTAGGACTCCGTGGGTCCCTCTTGTATTGGGTGTTCCTCAGGGTTCTGTCCTAGGCCCGCCCTTATTCATCCTATACACGGCTGGCATTCCCTCTCTTTTCCCTAACCATTCTGCAACTGGCCACCTTTTTGCTGATGATGTTCAAGCTTATGTCCATAGGCCCCCTTCAGCTCAACTTCTTCTTGCAAGTCGAATTGACGCTCTATCTCAAGATCTTCATCTGTGGATGTCGTCTAATTGTCTTTCATTGAACTCTTCCAATACCCAGTTGATTTGGTTTGGAACTCCCACATAGCTTCAAAACTCGACTACACATTACTCTCTCAAACTTTTCCTCATTTCAACTTTTCATCTAGTGTTCAAGACCTTTGTGTCACCATAATAATAATAATAATAATAATAATAATACTAATAATTACAACAATTTATATGGTGCAGTAACACACAGCCATGCCGTTATAAGGACCCGTGCCTTACATGTAACATGCTGGATAAGGCCTAGCAAACAAGTATGTTTTTAGCATGGATTTAAAAGAGTCCACTAAGCCGGCCGATCAAATAGCGAGAGGAGTCTGTTCCGGCATCAAGGAACAGTGGCCGAGAAACCTCGATCGCCGGAGCGCGTTCTCATCCTCTGCACACACAAATCGGTCGTCTCATAATTATGATCTGAGTCGAAGTCCGGCCGCGGAGGAATGAGTCTCTGTACAGCAATCGCGTAGAACCCGTAGGTACTCGGGCGCAGCTCCGTGAAGTGATTTGAAGACAAGCAGACAGAGCTTGAACTTGATGCGAAATGGAACAGGCAGTCAGTGAAGGATGTCACAGAGGAGCAGCGTGACGTGGTCGTCTTGCTCCTATTGCAGACTAGCCATGCCACAGCATTGAGCACCGACTGGAGTCCATCGAAAGTGACAAAAGCGGCAATGGCCGCTCTCGCAGCCTCAAAGGGCAATGACTTGATACAGCTTCTGATGAGACGGAGCTGCAAGAAGCAACAGCCCACGGTCCACGCGACATGGCACCTCATGGACAGATCTGACTCCAGCAGGATGCCGTGATTGCGCACAGAGGTCGAAGGCCGTTTCAGGGTCCCGCAGACACTCAGCGTGCCGGTTTCAAGATGTAGAATCCGTCTGCTAGTGGCTCACCACAGGAAGTGTGTCTTCTCGGGGTTGAGCCGCAGTCGATTCGACCGCATCCAGTCAGCAATCTGCTCAATGCCAAGCTCCATTCTTCCCCGCTGCTGCTCGACAGTTGATGGATGTCCCATGCACGTGTAGAGCTGGGAGTCGTCGGCGTAGAAATGAGATGCTAGGCCGAGACTAGTAGCAAGCTCACCCATGTCGGCGGTGTAGAACAGAAACAGCAGCAGGCTGAGAACAGAGACCTGAGGGACGCCACAGTTCTAAGAGAGAGCGGAGTTTTTTTTTTAAACGCCGAAGAGCACCATATGTCGGCGATTGCAGAGATAGGAGCAAAGCCAGTCAAGCGTGGTTGAGCGGATCCCATACGTCCTTGACATGCACTCAACCAGAACATCGTGGTTCACCATATCAAAGGTGACACTCTTACCTTTACATAGCACATTACCAAGCTTACTCGCTCTTTCTGCTTCCAGTTTACCTCTTTGTTCCCAGCATCAGGACAACCATGGCTCAAACCAAATCATTTGGCTACATAGGTCCCTCCTTATGGAATGGATTTCCTCCATCAGTTAGCTCTGTTATCGTCTCTGGTAGTCTTTCCTCATCTTTCGCTCGCCTTAAAAACCTACCTTTTCTCTTGAAGTTGCACGCACTGGGAGCGCTTCTGAAAGGCTCCTTACTGTGAGAAGCGTTTTATAAATGGTCAGATACATCACAATGATGCACACTGCGCAGGGCATACGTCGACTGTCCAGCTTGGACACTTATATGCGGTTTACATGCATTTCGAAGCTGATATGTTCAGTCATCTCAACTCCCAGAATCAACATGACATGGACCCATGGGATTCCTGGCACTTCTCCAGGGATTGCCTTCTGTCGCTTTCGCTCGCATGGGCGGCGAATTAACATCTCCTTAGTTTTCTAAGCAATCCGGTATAGGCAATTGACCAATTGCTCTGTGAGATAGGCATGTCTGATCATATCGAAAGCTTTGGTTATGTTGAGTGTGATCATGTGGATGAGGAGCTCCAGAAGGTTGTGTGTTAGGGCAATTAGAACTGCAGTGGTAGATCCCGCTGGACGGAAAGCATATTTATCTGAGAATTGTTCATTAGTGTGTGGTTCTGTCAGAAAGGGATGAAAAATGTGATTTGCTATGATTTGCTTCAGTAGGCAGAGGATACACGTGACATATATTGGCAGAAGTCAGCAGCCTCCTCAGGGTGGGATACTTTTGGCACAGGCATGATGATACTTGATTTCCACTTAGGTGGAATATAGGAGAAGAGGAGATATATATTAAACAGTTTTCGTGATTGGTTCAGCTAGCATGTGAGCTACTCCTCGAAGTAACCAAGCCCGTAGCTGTACCGTGACCTTGCACTCCGGGTGTGGCACTTCCCTGCGGCGCCCACTCTGAAGAAGCCGATTGACCACCTTCCGCATCTCACGGAAACCGCATTTGACTCGGTCGAAGGTGACTGTATTTCCCTTGGTGATTATTCGGTTTATTCTTTCTGAGAGGTTTGATGCCACCTCCACTTTATTTTTCTTAAGAAGTTTGTTTCGCCTCCTTATCAAGTGTTCTACAATTGGTGTCATGAAGGGCGGATCTCTCTCTGTGATTGTAATACTCTTCGTTGGAAAATAGGTATCAGTTACAGCATTCATGTATTCATAGAAGGAATTAAAGGCCGCCTCTGCGATGAATAACCAGATCTGCTCTGAAAGATGGCACTCAGGGGAGGCAAACTGGCTTGGCGATCGGGGGTGGTAGAGCATCACTCGTCTTTCCTTCGTCCTCACTTCAGAACCCAGGATCTCAGAAGAGGTCCAGAAGTTGACTGCCAAGACAACTGCGTGCTTTATTTTCATCATGGAGGAGCCTATTCCATCATTACGGTTTGATATTACTGCTGGTCAAAAAATACCAGTAAGCCCATTTTCCACCAGGAGATGCAGCCCAAATGCTTTTTGCTTTGAGGCATGTTATATTTTTTTATTAATATTTATGTATGTAGAGAGAACCAGGTTCTTTCAGAGATTGTAACACCAAGGGCCTTAAGATGTTTGAGAAGTTTGTAAAGCATGTAAATGAATGTCCTAGTATTATTGTGAGATTACAACGTGGTGCTTACTGTTTGGACAATGTCTTTCTTTAATGATGATTTTGTTCAGTTTTTTTGGTATATTTATGTTTTTCAGCAACTCCACTGTGTTTAAATCTGTGGAAGACAGAGTAGGAGGAGCCTATTCCTCCATTAAGGTTTGATATCACTGCTGATCAGATCTTACTGCTTAATTGGGCAACTGTTAGGAAATTTGTGAATTGTAATAATAATTTGAAGTAGAGGCTTGCTTACTTTTATGGTGTTGATTAATTTAACTATTCTCTAGCAACCAGCTTTGTCCTGTATATTGCAGCAACCAGCTTTGTCCTGTATATTGCAAGCAACCAGCTTTGTTCTGTATATTGCAGCAACCAGCTTTGTCCTGTATATTGCAAGCAACCAGCTTTTTTCTGTATATTGCAGCAACCAGCTTTGTTCTGTATATTGCAGCAACCAGCTTTGTTCTGAATACTGCAGCAACCAGCTTTGTTCTAATATTGCAGCAACCAGCTTTGTTCTAATATTGTAGCAACCAGCTTTGTTCTGAATACTGCAGCAACCAGCTTTGTTCTAATATTGCAGCAACCAGCTTTGTTCTAATATTGTAGCAACCAGCTTTGTTCTGAATACTGCAGCAACCAGCTTTGTTCTGTATATTGCAGCAACCAGCTTTGTCCTGTATATTGCAAGCAACCAGCTTTGTCCTGTATATTGCAGCAACCAGCTTTTTTCTGTATATTGCAGCAACCAGCTTTGTCCTATATATTGCAGCAACCAGCTTTGTTCTGTATATTGCAGCAACCAGCTTTGTTCTGAATACTGCAGCAACCAGCTTTGTTCTAATATTGCAGCAACCAGCTTTGTTCTGAATACAGCAGCAACCAGCTTTGTTCTAATATTGTAGCAACCAGCTTTGTTCTGAATACTGCAGCAACCAGCTTTGTTCTAATATTGCAAGCAACCAGCTTTGTTCTAATATTGTAGCAACCAGCTTTGTTCTGAATACTGCAGCAATCAGCTTTGTTCTGTATATTGCAGCAACCAGCTTTGTTCTGTATATTGCAACAACCAGCTTGTGTAAAACATGAAGTTTGTTCTGTGTATTGTAGCAACCAGCTTTTAGAGCAACTTTGAAGACTCAGTGTGGCTGTAATTGCACATAATTGTAACTGGATATTTGCAATAATATTGTACATGGCAGTTATGTCAATAGCTATGCTAATAGAAAAGCAATGTAGTATGAATTTATGGCTTTATGTCTGTTTAGACCTGTTTCATTCTTCGGAGACGATAATTATAACTTTAGGTTGTGCTAATGCACTAATATTCTCTGGATCCAGTTTTGTTTCAACATTTTCTACCACATGTCCTAAAGCTTTGATTTCGAATGGGTATTTCTGTTGTTTGGCAGTCATATTAGACGTTATAAATCTTTTGTCTTGTGAATATGGTGATTCAAATAGTGAGAATTCTTTGACCATTGATTTGATCTGCAAATTGAGCAAATAACGCTAAAATCTTGCATAGTCAAAGTGAATTTTAGTGTGTTTTTTGGAGTCAAGTTATATGTGTAAATTGTTTATTTGCATTTACAAGCAATCTCATTCAATGGGAAATATGAGGTATAATACTATGGTAAGACATTTAGTTTGTGTGTGTCTCCTTTGAAGCATGTGTGTTAGTTATTGTTAGTTATATAGTTATATGTTGATATCTACACAATGTCCCGATGAAAAGTAGAACACTACAAAAGTGTCATGATCCGGTCAAATCTTTTAGGATTTATCTGAAATTTTAAACGCAGCAACAATGACCATATTACTACCAACTCCTAAAGCTGATTAGAAATATTCATGTGTTTGTCAAGTTTATGAGAGTTTAAAATGCAGCACCGAAAAATAGAACTTTGCAACATGAAAAGATTGAAAGGAAGTGAGATTCAGCTACATATGGTGTTCAAAATGTCCTCCTTGTTCATGAACACACGACCGTAGACGTAGACGCTACTGTTTGATGGTCCAGTCGATGATCACCTGGTCAAGCATCTGCCACTCTTCAATCAGATGTGCCCTATGCCCTATGGTTAACGATGTCATGAATACGCGTGAACGAAAAATGGGCTTCTCCAGTAAATGTACCTGGTACTCCGGATCGAGGTCTGGACTGCTGTTTGACCACAGCTGCGGGATATGAAGCCAAGTGTCTCCCGGGACAACTACTACGTCAAAGTTATAAGAAACAAAATAACTGTTGTAGACTTTATTAGTAGGCCTAAATTAACTGTTACTTCTAACAGTTAATTTAGGCCTACTAATCAAGTTGAGTTATTTGCAGATTAAGATAAAATTGCAGAAGCAATGTTTTGAAGCTTAAAACAAAGTTTCAAATGTAACAAAGGCAAATTATTTTCCGTTTCTGTTTTTTGTGGTTTTTTATTTTTTAGAATAAAACTATGTTTTTTCCGGTTTTTTTCTGTTTTCCTCATTTTTTTCATCTATGAATAAAAATGAACCTTAGAAACTGCAATGTTAGCATACCTGGTAAAGCAGTTTTAGTTTCTGTAGTCTCCATGGCCAAGGCTGTACACGATGGTATATGCGGGTATACAGCATATACTATTATACTCACCTCGGGGAAAAAATGGCATCGTATACTCACCTCCTGAAAAGTAGGGTATATGTGTTTAAAATGCAGGGTACACCGTACACGCTAGTAAATCATGGTGCATCTGGCTGTTTAAGATTATTTTGAAGCGAATGGCTAAAAAAGGTCCTCAAGTTTTTCGGATGACGAATTGATGAATTTTCCCGAGATTTTGGCCGGATGACTAAAAAAGGTCGTCAAAAATTTTGGGCCCAAAATAGGTCGGTATCCTCCCGGTCAGCATGTACTCACCTCAAAGTTTACCAGTACTGTGGCATTCACTTGCATGCAGGGCACAGCTGAGTTTGAATCTTCAATGCGCTCAGTATGTTGAGAACAGAATAAATTTTGCTTGTTATCCTGCACTGCTATTTCCTGCATTGGCATTTATATTTATTCATTCTGCTACAACAATATGAAACTCCTGTATCAATTTGCAGATACCATTATAGGAAGGAAAAGTTTATTGCTAATATACTGTTGTTGCCACTTTCCAACTGCCTTCATTATTTCAGCAAAACGTTTAACGCTTTTATAAATAACAAAATGAGAAAAGAATTTCTTATATGAACATAGAATTTTACGGGTATAATATTCGTTGGCTGTTTTAATATTCGTAAATATTCGTGAATATTTGCAAATCGTAATATTCGTAATAGTCAAATACTTGATCTATGGCAGGGGTCTCAAACTCAAATTGCCCCAAGGGCCAAAAACTCATATGTGGCTCTATGAGTTAACTGTCCTACAATCGTTAAGTGACAGTTAACGTTAAGCAGAAATGAAGATATGACGAGCAGCTGTTTACTCAAAGTTAATTTGTTCAACTTTCTTAAAACTGTAAGTTATAAGTTACCCGTGTACATTCAGACTTAGGCCCCTTCTTTAAATATTTATTTAGCAACTTAACTGCCTTGGTATCAAATCGAGCAATTCTTAGATTATATTCTCAATTATAATATTCAAGTTACACCTCTAGTAAGGACAGCGCACAATGTGGCATGGCATTCGATGCATTGCATCTCATCAAGAGCAATTAAAATGCTTGAGTTTTTTGCTGCTGTAATTACTTCCATTTTCATACCATCTGTGAAATTTATGATCCTGCGGCAATAATTGTATTGGCAGACAAATTTCATCCCTTTAAAAACTTACTTCTTGCCAGAAATTACAATTTTGCTTGCTATTACAAAACATTCTGTTACTGGTGCAAAGATTTGGCAATAATTTTGCACACCATAATTTGAATTACCTTTAAACCCATAAAACTTTATTTGAACATTCTTATTTTTCGGCAAAAACTGTAGGGGATTACTCTTTTTGGCACACCCTGTACATGCTGAGTCAATTAACCCTTTTGCTACCATGTGCGCCAGATATTTCCAGCTGAGGAAGCAAATCATATTCCCATGAGTACCGGATATATCCAGCAATAGCAGTTGCCTGTTATCTAACATTGGTATGCGTTTTGACATTGCCTATGGTCACCTACATTGGGCATAATGAAGTCTATAGTAAGAAATTGCCATATTTTTGTTTTCCCCAGATGTCAGCATAAATATATTTTAGTTCAGACAGACGATTTACCTTCGTAATATAAAGTCTTGACAAAGTCATTGAATCTATTGCCAAAATCGTTACTACCACTTAACTAAGTTATGCAGTTGAGTCATATGTGGATCTCTGACTTATTATCTACCGTAGTTTACCATTCAATTCTCAAGTTAGTTCCAATTCTATAGTCTCTGTTATACATGTATACGTTACATACATACATAATACATATATACCATGGGTGTCAAACCTTTTTTAGTGGCGGGCCAGTGTGAACATCTTCCAACAAGTGGTATGCCAGGGTGTCGAAGCTCCTGAGCAAATCTGGGTAGTGATCTGAGAGGGAGCTCCGGACTTGGTCAGCCAATTCCCAGAGCATTTTAAATAATATTAAGTGTTTCGTAACTTTCATAATTTTGTTAACTGACAACCAACTGGAAACCATAGATGCACAGTCTACACAGAGCTATGCGTCTGAGCAAAAGTGAATTCAGTAAGAAAAACCTCCATGTATTTGGTGCTGACTGTAAAATATAAAAATTTGAACTTTTATCCTCTAATTTTGTAATCGTTAGGGAAGGCTCCGCGGACCAGAAAAAATTGTTTCTCGGGCCAGAAATGGCCTGTGGGCCAGCTCTTTGATACCCCGGATATATACATACTTAAAAACATGCATACATACATACTTACATAAACACATCCTATTTCCAGATAATTCCTTGGGCAGAGGAATTTTTTACATCTGATAGCGAAAGGGTTAAAAAAAACAAGTCCCTATATATTCTACTTTACTTTTGTCAGACATTCGATTGTCAAAGAAATTTTAAATTATTACTGTGCATTAAGCAAGCTATAAAAGTTTATGTTCGAATTGACCTACTTTGGGCTGTTCATATATTGAGTACAAAGGAGGGGAGGGTGGTCACATGATTTAGGCAATTTGCGTACAGGTGGGGTTGGGGTGCTATACCAATTGCAGGAAATAAAATAAAATTATATTCTGTTCAGATCTGAACAGTAAACTATAAACGTTAGCAAATTTTAGCTTGTTTAACAAAAAATAAATAGTAGCCTAGGGGCCATCTATGTACTGCAAAAAGGACAAAAAGTATTTTCGCCCCTCCACCCACCTGTATGCACCCATACATTTTGCTAACCCCCATGCACACTCTCTACTTCCCCTTGCATATGCTATTTAGCTAAAGTCATGTATGAAACATGTATTTTACTGTAGGCTACTGTTTGGTTTTTGTTTTACTTTTGTTCGCATTGTCAATAGTAAAATTTAGCCAAGTTACAAACGAATAGCTATGGAAGTAGGTGTGTGTGGCTTTATCTTTACTTCATGTTTACACAGAATGAAATAATTTAATTAACTAGGGCTAAGGGCAAGAGAGCCATTTAAAAGCAGGCTGCTCTCGGCAGGTTGGACAACACTGTCTACCAGATTTAAATCAGAATTGTTAGGTGGCTACAAAGGTATGGTGAAATCAGGTACACGTTTCAGTTTGTAGTAACTCGACAGTAACCTGAGCGCTGTCCTGCAGGAAGAAGAAATATCTCATGTCATATCACAAAAATCTGGCACTATATAACCTGTGTTAGTAGAATATCTCAGTATTATTGCCCATTGACCTTAGCACCCAGTTCACACCGTAATTTTCATTCTTTGTTTGAAGTGTTATAACATGTTCAATGTTGTTCATCTTCTTTGGTAAACATTAGTTTGTTGAGGTTGCCGTGCTGTCCTTACAGTTTGGGCTGGTCCAGTTTTTATAAGTTTTTATGTAGCAGATGGCTAGACAATCAAGTGTCAATTTACTGATGTTTCACGAAATTTTTTATGGTTATCTACAAGAATTATGTTAAATTATGTAGGAACTTGTTTTTAATGACTCACCGTGTAATGTATATATATACCCATATTTAGCCCATACAATCAAGGTATCCCATCTATAATACCGTAGATCAATGAGAATAAATGGAGAAATTGCATTGTACACAATATTTTTATGTTTGTATGTGCACTTGTTATAGCGCCCCTTCAAGCTCACTACTCCGAGGCACTCCTGACTACAGCGCAAATACTGCATTGGAGTTTCACACCGAAGCGCTGAGCAATTGCGAGTGAAGGACTTGCCCAAGGTCCCTTCACAGCGACTTGAGGTGGATTCGAACCTACAACCCTTCAAGCTGCAAGACAATGAACATACCCACTACACCACCATGCCCCGCAATTTATTATACTGATGGCCATCCTAATCAGAGTAAGCAACAGTTTTCAGATAATAAATTTCCCATTGATGATGATGATGCCGACCATCCTCATTCCTGAGGCTGAGGGTCGAAGACCAGAGGCAACGACAGCAGCTTCCTGTTATGTTCCATTATGTTTCATGAACTACATGCTTATTTTTGGCACTTCATTAACCTGCTTACAATAATTATCATTACTTATTTGTTATCGTTACCTATACACTAATTACTGCATACATCTTTGTCTGGCAAATGACTATCAGCCATTGCAGTGAATGCCTAAGTTTTACATTTTTTAGAATCAGCTGAGTAGAAGCCAGTCATCAAATGGTTCTGAAGAGGCACAGCATAATGGTGTTGACGAGAAAAGAGGTTCTTCTGGCCACCAAATGTACAATTAAAAGCAATCTTTTCCCATTGTGAATTGTTTGGTCATGGCTGCATAGCAGTTATGTTAAAAGAACAAAGGAAACATTCCCTCCTAGTTAGTTTTACTTATTGTTATATGAATATGTTTGCTGCTAGTAGAAGTCTAAAGCGATGTATTCAATTGAACGTTTTATGTAGGCCTACTGTATGCAGAATAATTAAGCAGAATGAGTCTATTGTTTCAGTATTTATCTTCTAACGACATTAAAACATGTAAAATGTTTAAATGTGCATATGTATTGTGTTATCTGTAGTAAAGTCCATGTTTATATTTTTTTCTGCATGCTTGGATTGTTCAGACTATCCATGTCTATCCTATGTATCAATCAGCCACACACATGACCCAACTGCTTAAAGCTTTCGATTGCAAAAAATTTGTTATCTCATTTTGCACGTTCATTCAATTTTCAAAGTTCGGATCACTTGTAAGTGCATGAGTGCACAGATGCATTTATTTGTTGTACTATGGGCAAATCTTCAACAAGTAGTTAGGTAAATGATATAAGCAATTGTGTCAGTTAAACAGAGATCATGAGAATTAGTTGATTGGCCCCGTTTCAAATTCTTTCAACCGTCATCTTAACCATTAGACATAATTATAAGATCAGAAATAATAATTGCTTAATTCGTTAAATGATAATGCAGTATTTTGATCATACACTGTAAAAACGTATGAATAATTGAGTCTTGTTGAAGGTTTATGAAGTTTTTTTTATATGCACAGTCAAATTAATTAATTGCATCTTACAAACTGCACGAAAAAAATGGCATGCATGTGACAAAGGCAGCATGGACATATCTCTTGGATGTCTTTCATGCATGCTGCATAATTTCCACAATTGTGCAACCATTTATGTTTTGGTTAAATTGGAAATTTCTTTTAAGTTTAATGAATCAATCACATAAATTTATATATCGCCCTTCAACATCTCTACTCCAAGGTACTCCCAATCCAGGTCTGGGTAAAAAGAAATGTCTTGAAAAGAAAGGACACTGTTTTATATAGGCCTACTAGTTGATCTACTACTAATAAATGGATGAGTCTGCAACGTGATAGATTTTAAATTCGACTGAGAAATCAATGCAGTTATAACACTTTAGTTTATCTGTCTCATTCGTGCAGCATTCAGGCTTATTCGTATTGCATGTATGATGTGTTAGGTAGGCCTATAATAGAAAATGCCATTAATCAGTTTTGGTGATCTTGATTGCACGAACGCAAAAATAGGGGAAGGTTGCCAAAGATGGACCACCGCCTAAGATGGACCACTCTGTGATTGGCTACAAGGATTGAAACTGTATTGTAATGTGATGCTGTCGTATCTAGCAGGTCACAAGATAGATTGAATGAAATGATTAGACATCCGCTACACAGAAAACCTTCGAGAAAACAGACAAAACGTTAATTGACACTGCCTGCTTGATCCAATAATAGCTTGGGGTGGGGGTGAAATGAGTACAAAATCGAGGCCGGACCTGCTGAAAAGTTTGGAATTTGTCTATGAACTAAGTTTTTCAATTCTTTACAAGATCATCATCAAAATCATTGAGCTGACAGCCCGTAGGTGCCGACGCCACTCTCTGTCTGAGTATGTCTCGCCACTCCCACGCCATGTTGCCCAGCCTCAACCGGTCCAATCCGCTCAATACCATCAACATCTTGGAGCGCCTAGACCACCTTGTCTGATTGAAGAGAATGTTGGGAGAGAAGCATGAAGGACAACCTGGGTCAATGCCCGTATCATCCCGTATGTGTCCCACACTCTCCTCCGACTCTCTCCACTGGTCTGTCCTGACCGGCCTGTGCATGTCTGCTCCACATCATGACACCTTGAAGCACCTGGGTCGCTATGTCACTTGTGTCGTGGTTTTTGCGGATTTCTATCGTCTTGGTCTTTTAATGCCAGCGTATCGCCACCCATCTATCAAACCTTCCTCCTTTTGTCCGGGCTTAGGACCGGCACAGGGACGTTGTTGGTTCCCTGTGGCAGAGGATGGATGCAGTTTAACGTCATGCCCAAGACACAAGATACCATACCAGAAAATCCAATATCAGAACCGCTTAAAAAGTTAAATGAGTTGGAAGTGGGTGTGTGCAAGTTGCCTAAGATGAAACATGTGTGGTAGGTCCATGTACATAGACTATGCATGAACACGGTCCAATCAATCATTGATGCCCATTATTACTTATGCAATTAACTACTATATGTTCTACTAAGCTAGCATTTGTAATTTATTATAGACAGTGGTGTGGTCAATGTTGAACTGTGAGAAAAATTAGAAAATTCTTTGTTTATATTTTTAAAAATTTATTTTAAAGTTTTTTCAAAAAAATTGGCAATTATATATATATATATATATATATTTGTTTATTATTTGCTGAAATATATGCTAGGCCTACTAAGCTAGTATTTGTAATTTATTATCAACAATGATGTGGACAATGTTGAACTGTGAGAAAAATTAGAAAATTCTTTGTTTATATTTTTTAAATTTCTAAGTTTAAAAAAATTACAATTTAATATTTTTTCTTTTAATTATTTATTGAAAAATTGCATAATAAATATTATGTACTGTTTAATGTAAGTTCATTTTAGAGAATTGGTTGATGAATTAATTAAGACTGTTTATCCGTCTTTAACAATACATTTTTTCCTTGGTCCGTCGATCTTTGGCGCCCATGCTCCTAAGATGGACCACTTATGCGATTTTGAATTTTAAAAAATTTATTAGGCTATATTTATTGAAATGAAAATTATTTTGCATCCAATGGTGTATCAATACCTAATCTATGGAACGACCGTGTTGCATAATTATTTTCTCAATTTGTGGCGAAAATTAACGGACGCTCTTCCTTACGTGGTCTATCTTTGGGATTTGGCAACCTTCCCCTACCCAGGGCCGTGTTTAACATAGGTCCATTCGGTGCGGTGCACCGAATGCCTCTGAGCCGAGAGTTGTGTTACCATTGGCCAAATGTCTTATTTTGCGAGTCTCAGTGTTACTTAAACCTTTTGTAAAATCAATTAAGTGTAAGAAAACATAAATTTCACTAAGTTCACAGACGTTGCGTGCTTGCTTAGATCTACTGACTCGTAACAGCCGACAAACCGGATATTTGTAAAATGACTAATCTTGTAAGACTGCCGAACGGCACTTTGCCCCTGCTGCAACATTTTGCACCGACACTCGAGGAACCTTAAACACGGCCCTGCCCCTACCGGCCTTATAACAGGGGCCCTTATAAAAAAGTATAGCTAGGGACCTCTGCACACGGGCCCATGAAAAGCTAGCCACACCAGTGACACCACTGAGTGCTTCTATAGCCTTCTATAACTGCACGTTAAAAAACCTGGTTCGACCTCTGGCTGACCTCTTGTTCCTGAGATTAGGCTATCTAGCAGTCCTAAGACTTCAACTGACCTACTTTCTGTTGGGAATAGTCTTTAATTACACGTTGATTATCGTATACCTGGCTTCATGCATTCGGGCCCTAGATGAATAGATCAGCAGACGGCAGTCGGCAGATGGCATTACCGATAAAATAGGCTACTGAAGGTCGACTTTGGTCATACAAAATAATTTCGCAGCTTTCGATCGTAGGCCTACGCGCGGCAGATAGAAGTTAGAATTGGCAGGCCTAATTAAGCCTATGCACGCCTATATAATATATCTATAGTTTCAAGTTTCAAGTTTTATTGATCCATCAACATACACGATATTATGATCACATAATATGATAGAAAAAGTGCATGTCAGCATGGCTTACACAGTAATGCAGTGCAGAAATTTAATAAGAAATTCAAATGTCAGCCAGCAAATATATCAAGCTAAAAGCAATCATAGCAGAGGATGTCACAAAGTGTTTAGGAACAACAGGCCCACCAAAGGGACAAAGTCCCGCTAGGAGGGGGCCTATTTAGCTAGGTAGAAATAAGAAGATTTAAGATGACAGCTTACAGGACGATAGGTTTAGGAAACACAAGATATAGTAACAGCAATAGCTATGCTGTAGGAAACCAAAAAAACCAAAAAAATTGAAAACAAACTTAACTAACTTAACTAACAATTTATAATACAAGCTCCAGTGTGTGTGCTCTTAAAGTACGCTTAAAACACGAAAAGCTATTAGAGGTACGGATGTTTATAGGTAGGTTGTTCCAAAGCAGTGGACCCTGAAACTTAATGGAAAGTTTACGGATGTTAGTTCTGACGAGTATTAATTTATAATCCGGCTTGTTTCTAAGGCCATAATTAAATTCAGTAGGGGAAAAGTAAGATAAGAAAGCAGGTGGAAGGAGTTTGTTATGATACTTGTACATAAATTCACAAGTTTGGATAAAGTTGATTTGTGTGATGGTTAGTAGTTTAAGTGATAAGAACAATGGTTGAGTGTGAGAGTTAAAGGGAGATTTAGTTATGATTCGTAGAGCCTTTTTTTGTGCAATTTGCAATTTTCTTAAATGAGAAGCATAAGTGGAAGTCCAGATGATATTACAATAGGTAAGATAAGGATAAACAAGAGTATAGTACAAGCTGGTCAGAATATGAGAAGGTAGTAAGTAGGAAATTCGATTAATGATGCCAATGCTTTTGGTGATTTTCTTATTGATTTCATCAATATGGATATTCCATTTTAGGTGTTGGTCCATATGCACGCCTAGAAATTTAGATGTGGTAACTTGAGGAATAGTTATGCCATCAATGACTATATCATTAGTATGAGCGGGTATTGGCTTATTATTAGTTCTAAATAATATGAAATTGGTCTTGGAGAGATTAAGTGACAACTTATTTGCTTTGAACCAGTTACTTGCAGCCTTTAATTCTTCATTAGCTAACTCAAATAATTGGTCGTAAGAGGCATGGGAAAGGAAAACATTAGTATCATCAGCAAACAGGATATAATGTAGTAAAGAAGAAGAGTTAGGCAAGTCATTTATATATATTATAAAAAGAAGGGGACCAAGAATGGAGCCCTGGGGAACTCCAAATCGGATGGGTAAGAAGTCAGATAGTGAGTTATTACATAAAACTTGTTGTTGGCGAGAAGTTAGATAGCTTGCAAACCAATTCAGAGCAGTACCCCTAACCCCATAATGTTTAAGTTTAGCCAATAGTATCTTATGATCGACCGTATCAAAGGCCTTTGCTAGGTCGAGGAAGATGCCTAATGAAAATTGTTTATTATCAATAGCAGCTGAAATTTTATCTTGAATATCAAGTAAGGACATAGAAGTTGAGTGAGCCGGTTGGAACCCATGTTGCAGAGGGTACAAGATATTCTTTTGTTTAATATAAGAGAATAATCGGTCATATAAAACTCTTTCATAAAATTTGGAAAAGAAGGGTAGTATGGAGATGGGTCTGTAATTAGAGACTTCAGATTTAGTGCCTTGTTTATATATTGGTAGTACCCTGGCCGTTTTGATTGCCATTGGTACTATGCCTTTTCTTAGAGAGCAATTAATTACTTCGGAAAGTGGGCCAGCCAACAGGTCAATTACTTGGGATGTTATGAAGGGGTCTATATCATCAAAACCAGAACTGTGGGTAGTTTTAAGGGTTTTATTTATGTTAAGTAGTTCATACGGATTAGTTGGAAGTAGGACTAGAGATCCCATGGAAGAGGGAGGCATAAATGCTTGAAAGTTTTTCTCAGATGGAGGAATCTTATCAGATAGAGCTTGTGCCAGGCCGGTGAAATATGCATTAAACTGCTTAGCCATACATTCAGGATCGTTTATCAGGGATCCATCAATGTTTATTTCAGTAATCAATGTATCTCTATTGCCCGTTTTGACTATATTTCTAATGATTTGCCAAGTTTTCTTAATGTCGTTACAATGTTTTGCAAATTCATTAGCATAATAAAGTTGCTCAGTTTTAATCCTAGTTAATTTATATTTATTCCGATATCTAGTAAAGATGAGCTTGTTCTCCATTGTAGGATTTTTAATAAATCTATTATACAATTTTTGCTTAGTTTTGGTTGACTTCAGTAGACCCTTCGTCATCCATGGTTGGTGAAAAGAATATTTTGTTTTTGCTTTTTCAGGACGTAAGGGGAAGGCCTCATTATAAGCAGAGTTAAATGTTTTTACAAAGATTTCATAAGACAAGTCAGGTTCATTGTCATCACAAAGACGCAAAACGGGTTGCCAATCAGTGCTACTTAGTAGACATTTAAATCTCAGAATGCCGTCCGTGGTAAATGAGCGAGTCATTTTCAGGTTGTTATAGGGTTTAGAGTGGAGACTGCATGAACACGGTCTGATCCACTGCTCTCGAACTTCTCTGCTTGCGTTCCTGTAGGCCTACTGCTCACCAGGGTTGCCAGATTTCGGAAACATTTTGTCGCGAGATTTCGAAAAAAAGTCGCGAAAATCGCGAGATCATCGAGCTTTTCTATTTCAAAAAAAGGTCGTCAAAATTTCTGACGACCGTTTTTTAGTCTTTCGATATCGAAATCTCGTGGAAAATCCTCCTTTTTTCGCTCAAAAAAGTCGCCAAAAAAAGTCGCCGTCGCGACCGCGAGGCAATTCAAAAGTAGCCCAAAAAAGCGCGAGTCGCGAGGACGAAATTTTCAGTCGCGAGCGATTTCAAAAGTCGCCCAATTCGCGCGTTTCGCGACGACCTGGCAACCCTGCTGCTCACCATGCATGGAACCCTGAAAACATGGGATGATAGGAGTTCTCAATATAGGCCTAATAGAACTTCATTAACGTTTCCGCTGCTCAAAGTTGGCGTTCCCACTGCTCACCCAAACCACTTTAACCACTAGGCCCCCTACCTGCCTATTTCATTTTCGTAAACACACTACCGGTACGTAAAATTTGGCTGGAAACTTCAGAAATCTAAAAACGTTAAAACTTCGTAACTTAAGCCACGCGTGTTAGGCTCTAAGGCTCTAAGCTTATAAATGTTTACAATTCTGGTAGGCCTATGCTCGACTAGCTGCGTAGGCCTAGCCTATACATAATAATTATATACACCGTGGTTCAAAAAAGTAAGCCAAATTGTTTTGCATTCATTCATTCATTTCAAGAATTTATATAACGCCTCTTCGCGAAATCCACTCAGAAGCGCATAGCCTAAATCTAATAGGCCTACCCAGTGGCGTAGCTAGCTTTTCCTGGGCCCGTGTGCAGAGATTCCGTGTGGGCCCCTGTTTGGCCTTGTCACCTTGTAGGTACTAGAGTAAAGTAACGAAGTAGCTTAATGCAAAAGTGCTCACAAAAGCTACACTTGTCACAAAATAATGTGAATTACTAATTAGGATACATAAATAATTAATCAATCTCTGTGGGCCCCTGGAGGTCGTGGGCCCGTGTGCTTTGCACACATTGCACACATGGTAGCTACGCCACTGGGCCTACCTGCCTATTTCATTTTCGTAAACACACTACCGGTCAGCGGCGCCGCCAGGATTTTATTTCTGTACGCACAACTTGCACAAAATAATTGAAGCGAACAGCGATCGATACAAGCTTATATTCAGGGGCGGATCCAGGATTTCTGGTTACGGGGGGGGGGGGCGTAAATACTAGGGCCTACCAATCCAATCCCATATATATATATATACACACACATATACACAATTATACAGTGCTTAAAGTGTAAAAAGTGCCAGGACGCTGTATTGTAGGCCTAATTGGTCGTCAGTGGCGGCACCGAAGGCGGGAAGTTGCGAGTGCCGAAGGCACGAAGCCCATCCCGACTAGGGGGCTGGGGGAGCGTCGTAAGCTCCCCCAGCGGGGTCTGGGGCGGAGCCCCAGCGACCAGCGCATTTTTGGCTGTTTCGACCTTAAATGGAGCCATTTTTAGGCTCTTGTTTGCCAGCTATTTGTGAACGAGAAAGTCGCGAAATTTTTAAAAATAAGTCGTTTTTCAGTGTCGCAAGCTACCAGGATAACAATAAAAATCAAAATGTTATTGTAAAAGAGAAAGGTTTTGTCTTTACAGTAAGCTCCCCCAGCGGGGTCTGGGGGCGGAGACCCAGCGACCAGCGCATTTTTGGCTGTGTCGCAAATGGAGCCATTTTTAGGCAGACATGTTGAACCTATATAATATATCTTTCTTTGGACGCATAACGTATAGGTAGGATAGGATCTATAGGATTCTCTCGTGGTAATATGGAAATTCAAACTGTCACCCAATAAATTTAGATATGTGACAATTATATAAAAGTGTGCGCCCCTAGAAAAATTCCTGCGGACGCCCATGCTAATGGCTTCAAATTATTACCCCCTCCTAAACATTACCCCACCTCCTGCAAACTGTAATTTGCATCATTCGTCGCATTTATTGGATTAAAAATATCAGAAAAATAATCCCGCTTCTTGTTTTGGTCTGAAGATTTTCATCCGTTATCCCACTTCGTGGTTTGATTTGTTATTAATATTTTCATCTGTAACTAAAATACTAAATCGCCGCTGAAGTTACATGGAGAAATGGCTTCGAGGCTATTATTTTTTCCGAGTAAAATATTGACAAACCACAGTGGGATGACCGATAAATCTATGCAAATCTAGTGTCCGGGGGTAATCTGAAACCGGTTACGGTACAAGTTACCGGGGGGTGATGTTTAAGAGGTGCAATTTGATACCTTTAGATCGGCATATTGCTATGCTATCGTCGCCTTGAAGCCGGAATTTTCCAGGTTCGAATCCACCTCGCCGCGTAAGGACCTTGGGCAAGTCCTTCACTCACAATTGCTCAGCACTTCGGCCGGAGTAGAGAGCTTGAAGGGGCGCTATAACCAGTGGCGGATCCAGAGCTCTTCCAAGGAGGGGGGCAAAAATCTTAGAACCTGAGATGGGACAGGTGAAACAAATTTCGAAATTTGGTTGTTGGTCGAAAATAAATAGGGATCAACCTTTGGCTGAAGTACTTTTCATCCGCCAAAAAAAGTTGATGAGGTTTTTTTTGTCATCTGCCAAATGTTTTTGGAGAAAATCATACCATTTCATCCGCCAAAAAAGTTGATGACCTTATTTTTACTCCTCCACTTGAAAACCAACGGGGGGGCCACGTCCCATGCCATTTTCCGAATAGGGGGGGGGCAATATGCCATTACACCCATATGCATATTGCTAATTTCATACCAAATGGGGGGGGGCCACGTCCCATGGCAGTTTTAAATGGGGGGCCATTGCCGGATTGGACCCCCCTGGATCCGCCCCTGGCTATAAAAAAGTGCACATAAAAACACATACAAACAAAAATTAAATAAATAAAAAAGTTTTAACGGTTTTACATCCAGGAATCCCAGGATCCATAGACCTCTAGGGCCTAGGCGGCTATAAGACGCTCAATGCCAAGATGGCTCTCTATTAGAGTGTAAGTAAGTAAGGAAGTAAGTATATTCTACAGATTATAAAATTTCAATAGAATTTCATCGCCTATAATAAATTTACAATTTGTGAAAAAAAAATTTTTTTGCCTTTCCGCGCTGTACGCACTTGCGTAAGTGCGTACGCCTAACGGCGCCCCTGCTACCGGTACGTAAAATTTATCTCTAATACCTGATGACATATCAAGCGAAATTTTCCAAATATTTAGAGAATTGGACCATGAAGATGATTCCGAAATTTCCTGAGATAAAGTTGAACGGATAAAAATATATGAATATTTAAACTTCATATGCCGAAATTTCAGTTTACAAGCAATTTTCTGTCAGATTCAATAAAATGTTTCCTTATTATCTCCAATGCCTGATGATTAATCATTCTAAAATTGTCTAGATAATAGTAGATATGTAGATAATTGAACTAGCAATATGACCCCAACAGCATGGTTTGATAATTTAATTAAATAAGTTGCTCAAAAAGCCCGTAGCCTACTCCCTGGAGGCGCTGGCGCCATGCATTGGGCAACAGAAACGTCTATTAGGCCTATATCCTCTGGTCCAGGCCATCTCACACTTCCAACAAGCGTCGCTTCCGATCGTTTATATCATTGATTGTCTGGTAGGCTCGGTCTTGCATCACGTTCCACATTTTATAGTCGACAGGATTCAATATGGGCTGTTCGGAGGTCATAATGTGGGAGAATTTGAGAAATGAAGTCTGGCGTCTCTCTTGTCAGCATTTCGATGGTTTCCTTGGTTCTGTGGGCTGCAGGCACTGTTCTGTTGAAAAACAAAGCTGCCTTCTGGGACTAGATTTCTGAATACAGATAGAAGATGCTGTGACAGCAGAACATCGCGATAATAGGCTCCTTTAATTTTTAATCCAGGATCAATGAAGACTAAATGGGAACGGCCAAGCGTCGAAACCGCAATTGACTTGCTGAAAACTGAAATTTCGGGTGATGAAGTTGAAATATCCATATCTTTCTATCCCTTTAAATTTATGACATGATATATTGGAATCCTATTCTTGGTTCAATTCCCTAAATATTGGGAAAAGTTTTTATGATTACTCATCAGACATCAGAGATGTAAGAAAAACAGATTGGCTTAGCCTACTTTTTATTGAATCTAACTGAAAATTGCTTGTAAACTGAAAGTTCGATATATGAAGTTTAAATAGTCATATCTTTTTATCCGTTCAACTCTATCTCATGAAATTTGGGAATCATATTCTTGGTCAACTTCTCTAAATATTTGGAAAATTTTAGTTTGATATGTCATCAGGTATTAGAGATATATGCAAAACAATTTGGCTTACTTTTTTTGAACCACGTACGGTGTACATGTAGGCCTATAATGCGCACACAAATAATTATATCGATTCCGCTTATTGCCGATATGGATGCCGAGTCTCTGACAACTTTGACAATTGATTTTTTACAGTGGTAATTAAATTTTATTCGACTCATTTGAGGAACATTTTGTTAACCCTCATCCGAACAAGTGAAAAACCAACTTAATTTGAACTAAGGGGTTGTATGAAGTCTGGGATTTTCTGGATTTTTTTATGAAGGAAATCTGTTTTTTTTCTGAAACCTCAGTGGCAACACTGATAAAATTTGAATCTGATGGGAGCTTGTGTTAGTTTGATTATCATGGCATTTATTGTTTAGAACTTAAGAAGAATATGTCTGTTTAATCACTTAGTTGCATGTTTTTACTTTGTGCATAGTTGCAAATTTTTTATGTGGGCCTAGAACAGCTTTAGCAAAATGTTGGTGTAATTCCCTTCGAATGTCATCATGAGCGATAATGAAGTTAACATGGAACGTATCCAGAGTTCAGCGAACCTACACGAAGACGAATGGTTCAGCTATTTACGTCTCCCCGATGCTTGTAGTCAAGCTGAAGTTGTGGACTTGTTCATAACAGAGGAGCCAGCCAAGAGGTCAATCCAAGGTGAGATTTGATTTTCAAAATGAACAGCACGGAAAAGAAAAATGGGTAATCCCGAAGACTGACTGCCCGTACTCCAAACAATATGGCTGCCAACGATTGCAATAAAAATAGAGCGCAGCGACCTATGGTGCGCCCTAGCGACGACATCTAGCGACTGCATCTAGCAACTGCATCCGAACAAAAAACTAATTTGCATCAATCATCGCATTTATTGCACTAAAATATAAGAAAAATCTTCCCGCTTCTTGTTTTGGTCTGAAGTTTTTCATCCATCATTCCACTTCGTGGTTTGTCATCAATGTTTTCATATGTAACGAAAATACTAATCACCGCAGAAGTTACATGGAGAAATTGCTTCGAGACTATTAGTTTTTTCCGATCAAAATGGAGTGGGAGGTTAAGATGAGTATGATCACCCCTAAGGGTCGTTTAAAACTGGCAAAGCAATAGTTGTAAAAAAAGTTTTTCCCCATTTTTTATTCTCTCCCAATAATGTCGTTTTTTTAATTTTTCCCATTTTTTTATCGTTTTTTATTTTTTTTAAAAACTTTATTTATTCATTTACTTTCTGTTACTATTTTCCTTAATTTTTTTTATTTTTTATGATATTCCTTATGTTTTCCGCCAGCTCTCAAGGATTCAGCTAACTAAAGTCATTATTTCATCGTTTAACATCATCATTTAAGAGATAGCCTGCATGTAGTAGGTTCCTAATCAAGGTTTTCAAGGTTAAAATGCGGTTTTAGATGTAGCAAAGTCAAATTATTTTCCGTTTCCGTTTTTTATGGTTTTTTAACGTTTTTTTCGTTTTTTATTCCGTTTCCATCGGTTTTTTTTACATCTATCGGGCCTATCGGCAAAGCCAGTGACTAGTCACGGCTGTGTAGTGTGTATAGCCATCATCTGCTACAGGCGACGACTAGACGGCCCCCTCTAGGGAATACCTTCAAGGAGTTACCGTGAGAAAGCCCTCCATTCAGATCTATTACTCTCCCCACAACCAACCGCCTGCCTTGTCAAACTGACCGTGAGAACTATTGATTGCTCTAATTAACAGGCCCTTATATACCTTGAAAGACGGCTGTTTACGATGTCGTCTGCTTTGGTGAATGCTATAATTAAATGCTCCAATTATACATGTGTACACCTCATATACAAAAGGCAATGTCGCTGTATTATGTAAAAAAAAAAATATTTTCACAAAATTATCCGAGTCACGGCAATAAAAGTGGGTCGGTCGGGTTACTGGAAACCCTTTTTTGCCTAATGAGTGTAGATTTCGGTGAGTGTAAATTTTGCAAAATTAAAATTCTTTGCAATCGTTAGGAACTTGTTCTGCATTTTTGCTTGAATGTCTAATTTCTAGAACACGAAAGCTATACACTAAATCACAAAAACACTGCACGATACTTTGGTACACATTTTCATTGTAAAAATAACGTACTTCATGATTTTTTTTACTTGCGCAAAATTCGTGCAAATTTATTGGTTTTTTATGTGCATTTTTTCACTTTTTTGGGCGTAAATTTCTTAGTGACCTAAAAGACATAATTACAGTGAAAGCTAACTATCCAGGCCTCAGATTCACATTTTTTGCCTGACCTTGCACACATTACAGTTTTGTTTAATAAGAGTAACATTGTCACTTTAGATAATCTCCCTCTCTGTCTTTGAAGTTTGTGAAATTTACATCTAGCCATTTGTATAGTGTTGTCCGCGCCTGTGAGTTCTTGGCCATTGACCATTTCTCTGTAATTACCTGGGTATGTCTTTTCATCAACTAAATAATAGGAAATGACGATCTTATTAACAGCTGTGACTGACTGGAGTTAGGCCTTAAAAAATGTTGTCTTTCCGGTAACCCGACCGACTCACTTTTATTGCCGCGACTCCGAAAATTTTGTGGAATTTTTTTAATTAAAAAAAATTCTTAAATTTTTACTTTAAATTTTTTTATATTATTTTATTTTTTTATTTACAGTGACATTGCCTTTGGTGATGTACAATTGGAACATTATAATTATAGCATTCACTAAGCCAGGCGACGATCGTAAGCAGCTATCTTTCAAGGTATATAATGGTGTGTTAATTAGAGCAATCAATAGTTTCCCATGGTCAGTTTGACAAGGCAGTTGGTTGTGGGGTGGATGGGGGGGGGGGGGGGAGAGTAATAGATCTGAAAGGAGGGTTTTCTCAGGGTAGCTTGTTGCAGATATTGAGTACAGGGCCATCTAGCTTGTAGCAAATGATGGCTATACACAGTCTGCTGCAAGTTTATAGTTTAACTAGCTATCTGTTTGTCCGTCCTAAGACGATTGTAGGACATTATCCCCCCCGGACATTATCCCCCCCGGACATTATCCCCCCCGGACATTATCCCCCCGGACAAAAGCCCCCCCGGACATTATCCCCCCCCCCGATTTTGACTAGGACATTATCCCCCCGGACATAATCCCCCCCCCTCTATGCAGTTAGTCAGTTTCTTCATTTAATTGATAAAGATTAATCGTTCTGGTTTTGTCCGCTGTGTAAACTTGTTAATGCCGTCACCGATACATACATACATACATACATACATACATACATACATACATACATACATACATACATACATACATACATACATAACTACATACATACATACATAACTACATACATGCATAGTTACATACATACATAAATACATACACAGATACATGCATACATGCATACATGGTTGCTAATCTGCGCAGGTCAGCGGCCATGCGGTCGTTTACCGACCTCTCTGTCATTTCGACGGATTATTTCATCAAAACGCAGAATTTTCACAGTTGTTCCAGACAGTTTGGAGTTTTCTGCTTCTAGACTCGCGTACCGGACTTTTCGTTGGACTTCTCAAGGATTTTGCGCTGTTTAGAAGGTTTTTGTTGTAAGTCGCGTTGGCCACGTTAGTGCATCAGCGACCATCCCTATGATGCACAGACAGCACAGCCGAGTCGTACCATACGCCGTGCGTGTACGCCGCTGCAAGCCGGTATTTACATCGCCGGAGGACGGCTCACGCGGGTCAGCGCATGGACTGACCTCGACTGCAGCTGTAACGGCGGCGCTTCCAACTACCGACCGAAAAGCGACGAATGCCTTCTCCTACGAGCATCCTTGCTGGAGCTTCAACGATTAACCGGACGGGAGTCATCTACCACCTACCAGAGACTCTGATCAACCACGCCATCTACCAGCTCTACGGGAATCCGATGGTCAACTCTACGTGTTTGCGAGGGCTTGCCACTGGTGACTCTTTCAGCTAACTGTGTTTTGTTTTGCAACTTGTTGTTATTTTTTTGCTCGATATGACTGTTAACTTAACATCATTTCGGCTAGTTAGTGCAGAGAGCGCCTCTGTGTAGATATCTTGAAGAGGCGCTATATAAATTCTCAGAATGAATGAAAAGAATGAATGAATACATGCATACATGCATACATGCATACATGCAAGCATACATACATGCATACATACATGCATACATACGTACATGCATGCATCATTTTTAGGTAATGTTGTCATAGACCGGGGGGGATAATGTCCTACCCCGGGGGGATAATGTCCGGGGGGGCTTTTGTCCGGGGGGGGGGATAATGTCCGGGGGGGATAATGTCCGGGGGGATAATGTCCGTTTCCCGTCCTAAGACAGTCCATTTTTGCTCACTGTGCCTTCCTAAGCCGATTAGGCTCTCTTGTGATCACTGTGCGCTCCTTTACTCTCTGCTTCTTGCTGCTCTCTTTTGTTGTGTTTACTGTGCTTTCTTGTGCTCACAGTGCTCTCTTCTACTAACTCTGCTCTCTTCTGCTCACTGAGCAGTTCTCTTTTAAATCGAGCACCCCTTGGTGAAGGATTTAACATTCATTCATTCAAGTATTTATATAGCACACCTCTTCAAGGAAACTACTTGGAGGGGCCCCCGACTCCAGCATGGCAAAAAAAGTTTTGAAGTGAATAGAATGTTTCGTTTTATTTTATTGATCTCAATTTCTATAGCGCCCTTCAAGCTAACTACTTAGAAGCGCTCCCGACTACAGCGAGGACACTGCATCAGAGTTTCACCCCTGCCTAACTACTTCCTGCTGCCAGTCTTGAGAAACCTCCATCTTCATCATTCTCACTTGAGCCACCTCTAACGGTGACTAGTGAAAATAAATCTAGCAACCTCTAGGTGTAACTAGTCACTAGCTCGGCCAGTCTGGAACGACCCTTAGTGGTGATGTTCTGTTCGCACTCATCTTCCTCTTCCCTTCCCACTTACCAGAAAAGATGCCAACAAAATGAAATTAATAGGATTGTTTTCTAGAGCAGTTTTAGGTGCAGACAGTCGGGAAATAGGCAGTTAATACATGCTTAGAACACATACTTTGTTGCAGCGCGTACCTTTGTGCAAAAAAGAGCAGTGGGGTATAATTTTTCGGATGGTCAATGTATAAAAATATTGTACCAAAATAAAAATATTTTTCGACCTACCTACCCAATTTTTTTAGCCTTGTTACCGGAAACACAACATTATTTTTGGGGGGCCTTAGCATGCCAGAGGTGGCACACCAGTTGGCATTTTTCTGGAAGTAACTCTATGTAAATTCTTATGTGATTCTTATGTGTACGGTTTTCATTAAGTTCTAATTGTTTGTTTGTGATGTGTTAGGTAACCAAGTGTATGTGGTTTATAAAGATTTACACATATGTGGAGCATGCAAGAAAGAATTTTTCGATGTGGTTGATTTTCTGCGTCACAAAACAGAGCGTAAGTGCGACACATTTTGACTGCTGAATATTTTTAACCTTTCTTGAGTAAGTTGTGTCTATTGTTATGGAGTTATGATGACATGGGGTAATAAACCGTAATATATGACAATTAAGTTTTATATTTTTAACAGGGCTGTTGATTAATCGCCGTTAGCGTGAGCGATCAACGCGTAAAAAAAATTGCGATTTTTTAAACGTGAGATGTGGATTTGGAGGAAGATGCAGAGAATATCTTGGAAAGAAAAAAGAACAAATGAGTGGGTGCGCACAGAAATTGGTATCGATATGGATGAGTCGTTACAACAAACAGTGCTAAGAAGAAAGTTGGTTTTCTTTGGTCATGTTATGCGTTCAAATGGTTTGGAGAAAGATATGATGCTGGCATGCGGTGAGGGAAGGAGAAAACAAGGGCGACCAAGGAAAAGGTGGTTGGACGATGTTCAAGAAGCAACAGGAATGAATCTGGAACAACTAAGAGAAGCGACATCTGAAAGAAAGCAATGGAGAAGGCTGGCCTTGTCGATCGCTAGAGTTCAACGAACTGACAGCACAAGGTGACAAGGTGAATTACACGCGTTAATGTAATACCGATTATAATGACCATTGCACGCCACAGTATCTCTAATATCGGATTTATATGCAAATTAGAAATGGCAGTAATTGATGATAATCCTGCAAGCATCGTACAGTTCAAAACTGCCTTCATCGCAGATCTTCAACGACGAAAACTTCAACATGTCATGGTTGAGAATCGCAACTGCGTTTCAAATATCTGATATGCTTGCAAAAAGACAGAAGAGACGAGGTTTGGCAAGAGCTGAAAGTTCTTGTGGGAAAACTCAGACCAACATGCTGACCTTAAGCACACAGTAGAAGAGCCATCCCAAAAGACAATGCGACTGCATGAACTGTCATCCGACTCTGAAGATGAGCCACTGATGTCTTGTTAATCCTCCACAAAATCAGTTGTTGAACGATACAGACTTGTTCGTCAAATTGAGAAAGATCTGGATCCACTGCAGTGGTGGAAGTTACAGGAGGACAAATGCTCAGCCCTAGCTAAGTTAGCTTTAGGAAATACATGTATCTAGGGCAGGGGTTCTCAAACTTTATTTTTATTGTGCCCCCAAGTAAAATATAGAATGATGGCGTACCCCCAGCAATGTCAGATCAGAAGCAAAATGCCATTGCAAGGTCCCCTTGCAGTGACAACTAAAAGTCCATTTAATCATTGGTGACATCGTTTATTAGTATCGTAGGCAATAGCCTATTATAGGTAGCAACATTTAGTTTGAATCATGTAATCTTATCAACAAATTTATAAGGGAAAATTGGTTTGTAACCCCTGTGAGAAAGAGCCAACCTATCGTGCAGTTGGCTTGTTTAGACTAGCAAAGATTTAAATATATAGTTTCATATTTGTCAACTTCAAACGCAAATTTACACCATGTTTGCTTTTTTATAGGGCCTAGGAAGGATAGTTTAGAAACCAGCTTCACCCAGATATGACGTGCTGAAAGGAATCACAAAATTTAAAGCTCGACCAGAAATTAATCCTTAGGCCAATTCAGTTTTCTGCTATTTTGAGCTCTATATACTATATAGACTGAACATTTCTGGGTTTGGTGCTTTCAACCATTTATATATTAGGCCTATTTGTTTCAAAATTATAGTAATTGGCCTAAACATAAATACTTTGCATGTACTGTATAGTATGTGAGTCCAATTATATGTTGTGAAAGAAAGAAATCACGATGTTGTTATTATGTTGCAAAGTTAAAAATCATTGCAAATCAAAGAAAGATGGACACAAAGTCCATAAACTCAAATAAAATTTATATTTCTAGAATTTTTCGCGTACCCCTTACCAGCACCTGGCGTACCCCTAGGGGTACGCGTACCACAGTTTGAGAACCCCTGACATAGACTGTCTTGATGGAGTCCGGAAACAACCCCGGTTCTTATCGTGCAGTCCCCTTTACCAAGGGCGTAACTTTCCCCCAGAAAGTGGTGGTGACTTTTCTTATGCTCACTTCTCTTCCTTTTTCTCTTCTCTTGTCTTCCTCTGTTCCTTCTCCTAACGCGAATTTAATATACTATACGCAAATTTACAGGCCATGTCCTACACCTTAGGTCACCCGCAAAGTAGGCGAGAGAGTACATGTTTACATTTTGTTTAGCCAATAGACCTATAACTACTGTTAATAAACTGCAAAGACAAAGGATGCATAAAATTATGGCCAAGAGTTTATCAGCAGTCATGCAGTCGTAAGTTATTAAAACTTCCGAGTCATTGGAGTGAGAATAAAGTCAGAATTTTATTAACTGCCAATTAGCTACCAAAGTCGTAGAGCTCTGCACACGTCATGTTAAAGTCAGCATGACTATAGTTAAGTGCGCGAAAATAACAACAATAACGTGGATATCTACACCAAAATCATCCGAGACACGGGACGCAAAGGTCCGATTACGGTCCAGTCGAATCCTGGACGGATGGCAGTCATAAATTATTGTAGGCCCTAACTGTAGTAACTGTAGTTAGAGGCTAGAGCTGACAGCCTACCACAGAAAAACCATACAATGCATACACAATTCTAACCTTTCGCTGTCTCTTTACAGGCTTTACCATGAATCGATCCATTTTCCATGTGAATTTGATAATAAACTTATTGAGACCTTTTAAAAAAACTGAAAGCGAATCTAAACCATAACGGACCTGAGATGAACTAATGGGGTGTTTTTGTCTCCTCCCTCTCTGAGAAAGACCACACAGAATGCTCTATATTATAATCTGTATAATTATGTCACAGACACAGCTGTAGGCTATTGAAGATTAATTAGATGTTCGCTGTCTAATCTCTTTGATCGACCACGCTTAATAGGGTAATATAACGCACGTCAAATTCCTCATCAAATCATCCCTACCCCGGCTTCACAGCAAATTTATCTGTCAACGACCAACTATACATCACGTTATTGTTTTAAGTTGAAACAGGCCCAGAGAGTGGGAAGGAATTCCCCCCTTCTCTCCTCAACACCTACAGCCTCGAATAAGGTCGTGTGAACATAGCACACACTGCGAATAGCTCTATAAGCATGCATTACCGCCATTGAGTTAATAAGTGTAAAAAAATATTTTTTCAGTTCCAAAAAGTGGTGGTGACTGTCACGCCCACTTTCAAAAGTGGGCTTGACTGGACACCACCGTCACAATAGAAAGTTACGCCTATGCCCTTTACAGTGACCTCCTATAGCTTCTTGCCTATCGCGTCTTCACCTGATTGGTCACTAGCAACCTTCCTGCTCCGTTGCTATAGCAACACATCAGTGTCTGCTCTTCTTGCCTGCACTGGCATGTGGTTAATCTGCTCTCTGTCCTTCTGTCTGGCCTCTTGCTCTCCTTCTCTTTCTCTCTGTCTCTTCCCCTCTCCTCTCTGTGCTCAACAGGTCTGCTCTGTCCCGTCCAGCTGTCGTGTATCACTCACTCTCTATCATTCCGTCTGTCTGTCTGTCTTTCTGTCTATCATTGATTCCCTCTGTTCTAACTTATGCCTTAGGCCAGGCACTACAATAATAATAATAAGTCTTAAATCCTTACTTTCGAGAATTATATTGTCCCTATTGGTCAAAAGGATCCACTAAGGCCGCCATTTAGATAGGACCACAACAATATCTGCTTCGAGATGGAAAGTCAGAATTTAAGTCAAAATTAGCTATATACGGTACTTTTGTTGCAATATTAAATTAGGTTACAGGTCGAATAGAAAAGCGTGATTGGTCTCGTTTTGAACAAGGAAATCGCCTTTTTGTGTTCTATTTAAAATAAAATATGACTGTCTTATATTTAATACACCCAGAGATTGGCCCGAAATAGATCGACTAAACAAATTCGGAATTGCGCTAGAATGTTATGTTATGATATGTCATACATGTAAATTTTAAAGTTTTTATTTTGTTCACAAGAAAAATGTTCTGAAATTGTCATTTTTGCGCTAACTTGGCTAACTCTAACTTGCCTAAGATCCCTCATCCTGTGGAAGCTGTTGGCTTTCACCCGATCTCTGTCACGTCCATTCTATGCCGACTCCTGGAGAAGATCATAGCGCGCCATTTCTTTTATCCTTTTCTGATGGATTCTTGCTCAAACAATCAATTTTCATATCAGTATGATTTCCATCCCAACGGATCTACCACTGGAGCCCTTATATCCTTGACTGAGGGTCTTTTGGAACTTCTCAAAGACAACCTTTATGTTCACTTAATAGCTGTCGACTTCTCTAAAGCTTTTGATATGGTCAGACACGCGTATCTTGCGAAGCAATTGGCTGAGCTGCCCATTCCGGACTGTGTACACAACTGTATTGTGACCTTCCTTACGAACCGCACACACATAACCAAATACAATGGATTGGTCTCGGATGCAGCTGACTTCAATGCTAGCATCATTCAGGGATTTGGTCTGGGTCTTTTGAACTTTCTAACGGCCATTTCGAAACTCAAAACTGTACGTCCCTGTAACCGCATGGCCAAATACGCTGACGGCACTTACCTGATAGTGTCAGCCATCAACAGTAACATGATTAGGGTCGAAGTGGATCATGTAACGGAGTGGGCCAAATGCTGCAACTTGAATCTCAATCAAAGGAAGACTCAAGAGATGGTGGTTCGCCCTCTGGGACGATGAATGCCAGAGTCCGCTCCAGCAAAGGTTCCGGGTCTTATTCGGGTCAAAAGTATGACGATTTTAGGAGATGTCATGACTGAAAGTCTAGGGTTTGAATACCATATCAAGCAAATTTGCATCCAGGCAAGACAATCACTTTACGCCCTGCGGATTATGACTGCACACGGCCTCAAGGGACCGAGCCTGCATGACGTTGTTAGAATGACCACAGTGGCCCGAATGTCATATGCGGCCCCGGCATGGTGGGGGTTTGCAGGGCAGCAGGAACGCGGCAGACTGCAGGCTATTTTGGACTGTTTGATCCGAATGCACTACCTTCCTGAGGACAGTCCTACCTTCGAGGAGCTATGTAGAACGGCGGATGGTAGGCTTTTCGCTGCCCTCCTCCTTAATCAGGACATGTGTTACACCCACTCCTCCCACCATTGAGGCCCCAGCCTTATTCCATGAGGCCAAGACTACATGACTGAATCATCCCTAGGGCTGACAACCTAACTAGGAAATCGTTTTTGACAAGAATACTTCATCATATTTGAATGTAATACCATACAAACCAAAGTGCAGCATAAATTGTTGGTCATTTAAATACAAGAACACAATTTTTATTTTAAAGAAAAATTTATATTGAATTTTGGACCTAGGATTTTATGCTTTTCGAAAACATTTTGACATTGATTGGATATAGAAATTATGTACGTTTTTTTATTATACCATGTCTGTACAGTGTGTGCACCAAAATGCGGATAGCAATTGGTATATTAAAGAATATTCTTATATTATCTAAGTAAGGACCTGAAGTTTGATTGATAACACAGCAAGTAAGCACTATACTAAGAACTCATCTTTTCCAATTTTATTCATTCTTGTCTTATGATCATGATTCATGGAAATTAATTTTTATGACTTTGTGAAGGTTTCTCAGGCATGGTTGTATCTGTAATATTTTCCATTAAATTGATTTGTAGACTCACTTGGAAGGAGTCATTATAAGTGTGACTTATGCAAAAGTATTGTTTCAAGTCGACAGTTGCTGAGGGAGCATTATGGCATATATCACCGACTGTCATGGAATTGTGTTGCCGAGTGTGAGCAAGGTGTTGCTGCACCACTAGAAGAGAATGACATGACAAATGGTAAATCAATTGAACCAAATCAGTTGGAAGCAGTGTTTCAATCATCATCATCATTTGCCTATATATCAGGAAATAAAACGAAGCGTAAGAACTGCAAAAGAAAGAGCAAGCTTCAGGTCAAGCCAATGTTGGCAACAGAAACTGCAATCATAGAAGAAGTTACTGAACAGCCAACTTTATATGAGAGTGTTTTTCCAGAGTTAGAAGCAAAAGAGTTTGAAAGTTTTGTGACATCTGATAATGTTGAATCTAATGGCAATGATGCCAACTTTGTCCAAGTTGTTAACAATGGTGAAGAAGAGAGTGGAACTGAAGATAGCTGTATGGGTCTCAAACTTGAAAGTCATCAGATGAAACAGTTTGACTTCAATTTCTTGGTCATTACTGAACATTATAAAGGATCACGTTTCAGTCACACCAGGTGCTGGCTCAAGTGCTTACACTGTGAGTATCGAACTAGGAAGCAATCACTGCTCACAAGTCACATGATTAATATTCACAAGGATATTCAAGAAGTGCAACAAAGCACCCTTGGCCCTCTTGTCACAGAAATAAATCTTTTACCGGGGCAGAAAATGATGCGCATGTCAGCTTATGAGGCTACACTTGGTACTAGCAGTCGAAACCTTCGATCAAAGTATTCACAAAGACTGGAAAAGCAGAATATTTCTGGTAATTACCCATGCAGCATTTGTGGAAAGATATTCATGACATTTCGGTATCTACGCAAACACCAACAAACACATCAGACTGCTGACAACTTGTTTGTTTGTGATGACTGTGGAAAATCGTATAAAAATCACACCTACTTACGGGTGCATCAAAGAGTTCATCTTCAAAAGAAAGAATTCACTTGCAATCAGTGTAACTTTGTGTCCAATATTAATGCAGCAATCCATGCACATAGACAAATTCACAATTCTGGCAGTGTTCTTTGTGACATTTGTGGTTATGCATATACAGATCGTTCGACACTCGGAAAACACAAGCGAGTGCATGATTTAAGTCGACCTTTTGCATGCAACTTTTCTGGTTGCAAGTGGCGATTTAAAACAGAAGTTATGTGCCGTGCCCATATTCGAGCCCATACAACTCAAGGTAAATTCCGCTGTGCAGACTGTGGATATGTATTTCGTCACAAGCATCACCTTCAGAGGCATGAGCTTCATATGCATAGAGCAAAAACTGTGAATTCTCAGCCACAAGCTATTTCATTATGTGCTGTTGACTCTAAAGAAGTTTCAGTTAAAATAGATTCAAGGCATTACCTTAATATTGCAGACTCAGTTGTGCCACATGCTCTTTCATCTGACTTGGCACCAGATTTGAACCACCAAAATATGCTAGATGTGGACAGTTCGAATACTCTCCCAACGGTTTACTCTTCTAATGACCTGTCATTGATTAACATGGACTATGCCCTGCTTAATGTAGATGAATTGACTTCCAAAGATGATGATGGAAAGCATATTTTAATCTCAGAACTCAAGGTGTTCAATTAGGAGTAAATGCTGATGGTATGAACATTCATGCTTTGAAATTAATCAGTGCTGTGTACTTTTAAATATGTAGTTGCTTTTGTGTGTTGAAGAGAGAAATTATTGTTCTCTGCATCTTTAGCAATCATCATTAAAACTGTCACAAGCAGCCACGCGTTGCTGTAGCTGAAAAGAGCATCCAACCATCCCCTACCTTCATTCCACCTCCCCTTCTCCTCCCCCTTCCCAACCCCAGCCTTCTCCTCCTCTTTTCCCTACCCTTCCCTCTCCCCACCCCTACCCCCTCTCCTACCCTACCCCTCCCCCACTACCTCCTCCCGTCCCACTTCCCCTCCCTTCCCCTTCCATCTCCCCCTTCACCATACCCTCATCCCAGTCTCCTCCCCTCCCTCAGCCCCTTCATCTGCCTCCCTGCATCCCTTCCTCCTCCATCCCGCCGCTCCCTCCCCTCCCTCTTCGTCCCGCTCCCTCCTTTCTTGCATGGTGCCCCGCGCTTGATTTTCAAGTAGCGCTTTAGAAATTTAGAGATTACAATTACGATGCTCATCTCTCGACTTTTGGGCGACTTTACAACGTGATTTCGTGACAAAGAGTTTCCGAAATCTGGCAACCCTGATCGACGGGCGCTAATATTCTTACAGTAAGTTGCTCATTCGCGACTTTTGGGCGACTTTACAACGTGATTTCATGACAAAGCGTTTTTGAAATCTGGCAACCCTGATCGACGGGTGGATGGTCTAATTTGCAAAGTTGCTTTTTAAAAACAGATAGCGCTTTTTCCCCAAAAAGCATTCTGCAAACCCGGCCGTATTGGAACGGAACGTTTTGGTAAAGTTTTCAAAGCAATCGGTGAAGGAATTTCTGAGATCCTTGATTCCGACACAAACTCAATTACATTTTATTTATATAGATATAAGGCTATTAGGCCTATTTGCCAAATATGATGGCCCAGTTCTATCCAAGGGCGGATACAGAAACTTTGGACGGGGGAGGGGTGTAACAGTTCTTGGCCTTGGGTGTGGAAATTTTTCCCGTATCCGCCAAAAAGTTGATGACCTTTTATTAGTCATCCAGTCTAAACATCCTCGTTATACAGTGTTCGAAAGCTTGTCGAAACCAAATGGGGGGCCACGATACAGGGGTAGTTCTAAATGGAGGGGCATGGCCGGATTGGCCCCCTGGATCCGCCCTTGGTCCTATCAACCCTGCTATACAGCTCCGAGACATGGCCGATGACAGCTGCAAATCTGAATAGCATAGGCGTAGGAGACGGAGGTCCAGAGGGGAAATGCCCCAAAATTTCGGGAAAATCTGGTTTTCCGACAAGCAGACCAAGAAAAAAGTATCTACAATTTTCGGGCAATTTCGGCCGGACGACTAAAAAAGGTCATCAGAATTTTCCGGCAAAAGCAACGGGAATTTTCGGAAGATTTCGACCGGATGACAAAAAAGATCATCAGATTTTTTGGGCAAAAAGTTCAACTCCCCTCTCCCTCCCCCCACTGCTGAAATGTCCCCTAGGCGTACGCCTATGCTGAAGAAACAGGAGGCGGCGCTTCACCGATGGCAACGAAAGATCTTGGGAGTCACGTGGAGAGATATGACAAGGAACGAGAAGATCAGGAGAAGAACGGGATTGGAGAAAAAATGTGATAAAAGGGACATGACTAGTGACTACGCTGGCTGGGACATCTGCACGGCATGGACGAGGACAGAATCCCGAAGCAGGCAATAGACTGGATCCAAGCGGGTGGAAAAGGAAGATGGGAATGCCAAGAAAGAACTGGAGGGACACGATCTCAAAAGACCTCACGGAGTCACAGAAGGACTGACATGGGAGGAGACTGCCAGAGCTGCTCAAAACGGAAGGGTGGAATCGCCCGGCCAATGTGCGCACAGCACGCGGGAGGACTATAAGGTAAGGTAGGCCTATTCCATATGCAGCACCCAGAGAATGGAACCGACTTCCGCGCTCTCTTCGTAGCTCAACTTCTCAAGCTGATCACTTCTCTCCCTCAACAAGCTCAAAACTCACGGCCTAGCCTAGGCTATACATACTATTTGTTGTAAACTTTTATCCACATGGATCTCTAACTGCATCTTCATCTAGCGACTGACTGAAATGTCCCCTATCCGCGCCGCGCCTCAGCTTCACATTTCGGTGGGACCTTGTGCGAGTTGCAAATTTAAAAAAAAACTATCATAAAAATGATAAGTTCTAAATGGAGGGTTCTATGAAAAACTTATGTATAAGTTCTATGAAAAACTTATGTAGGCCTACACCGTGATTCAAAAAAACTAAGCCAAACTGTTTTTCATATTTCTCTAATGCCTGATAACATATCACACTAAAATTTTCCAAATATTTAGAGAAGAGGACCAAAAATATGATTCCAAAATTTCATGAATTAAATTTGAATGGATAAAAAGATATGAATATTTCAACTTCGTATGCCGAAATTGCAGTTTACAAGCAATTTTCTGTCAGATTCAGTAAAAAAAGGTAAGCTAAACTGTTTTTCTTATATCTCCAATGCCTAATAATAATTAATCACACTGAAATTTTCCAGATATTTAGAGATTTGAACCAAGAATAGGATTCCAAAATATCATGTCATAAATTTGAACGGATAGAAAGATATGAATATTTAAGCTTCATCTCCCGAAATATCAGTTTTCAGCATTTCTGTTATGGTGTTCGTTGCAGTTTCGATGCTTGATAGTTGACTATTTTTCGTCATCAGGGATCCTGGAGTAAAGTTGACGGAGTATATTATCGCAATGTTCTGCAGTCACAACATCTTCTACCTGTAATCAGAAATCTAGCCCCAGAAGGCTGTTTTCTTTTTCAACAGAACAGCGCCAGCCCACAGAGCCACGGAATTAATCGAAATGCTGACAAGACTTCATTTCCACATTATTGCCTCCGATCAGCCCAGATTTGAATCCTGTCGACTATAAAGTGTGGAGCATGCATGACGCAAGACCAAATCTAGCAGACAACAATCCATGATATAAGCGATCTGAAGCAACGCTTGTTGGAAGTGTGGGATGGCATGGACCAGAGGATAATCGATGATGACGTTGCCCAATGCATGGCGCCAGCGCCTCCAGGTTTGCGTGCAAGCAGGAGGAGGACATTTTGAGGGTGTTATTTAATTAAACAATGAAACCATACTGTTGGGGTCATATTGTTAGTTCAATTTTCTACATATCTGGAACATTTTAGAATGATTAATCATCAGACATTGGAGATAATAAGGAAACATTTTATGGAATCTGACAGAAAATTCCTTGTAAACAGTAATTTCGGTATATGAAGTTTAAATATTCATATCTTTTTATCCGTTCAACTTTATCTCCTGAAATTTTGGTATCATATTCTTCGTCCAATTCTCTAAATAATTGGAAAGTTCCAGCGTGATATCTCATCAGGCATTAGAGATATATGAAAAACAGTTTGGCTTATTTTTTTTGAATCATGGTGTATAATCGACTCTATGGCTATGTTAAAAACTCTAACATCATTTATCCATCTCAGCATGGATTTCAACCTGGTCATTCCCCCTATATGGCCTTATTAAATATGCAGGACATGATTTCAAAGGCTATTGAAAATAATGAATACTCAGTAGGTATCTTCTTTGATCTAGCTAAAGCGTTTGATACGGTAGACCATAATATTTTGCTTAAAAAATTAGACAACTATGGAATTAGGGGGACTCAGCTCAGATGGTTTGCCAGCTATTTTGAGAGCCGTACACAAAGAGTTCTCTGTAATGGTGTCCTTTCTGAGCTAGGGTTGATCAAAATGGAGTTCCTCAAGGCTCCAACCTCGGACTACTCCTTTCCTGCTTTATATTAATGACTTGGCCAATGTCTCTCCAACAATGTTTTTTATTCTATTTGCCGATGACACCAACGTTTTTTACTCCAATGGTTCATGGCAGACGTTGTTTCAAACTGTGAACGTTGAACTATCTAGCATAGCTGTTTGGTTCCATGCAAATAAACTCACCCTTAATTTAGATAAAACCAACTTTATTTAATTTAAATCCCACCGGAAAATAAAGCCAAGTGACAATCTCTGTCTGCTTATTGATGATGTTTCCATCAATCAAGTACGAATCTACAAAATTCTTAGGTGTGCATATAGATCAACATTTGACCTGGAAAGTTCATATTAATCAAATTGCAACTAAAATTGCTAAAAATATTGGTATTATTTCTCGCGTTGCTTATATCTTACCAAAGACAATTAGAATGAATTTATATTATACCCTTGTCTACCCCTACGTATAGGCTGCCTCACGTAGGGCCTATTGCAACCTTAATTGCATGTTTGGGCATCGACATAGGCCTATACGAATCCAGGCTTCGTAAACTGTAATCTTACAGAAGAGGGCTGTTCGTATAATTGCGGGTATTCGTAAACGGGAACACACTGGCCCTTCCTTTAACCCTTATAGGGTCACCGGGGGTAAAAAGTACCCCCAGCTCGGTTTTTAACGGAAATTTATTCCCTGAAAATAGTTGAAGAAATCGCTTTTGTGACTTTTCCTAAATATGTTTTATGCACAGAATGCATCCAGTTTTATTATCTATCCATGCACCCAAATCAGCTATAGGCCTAAAGTACGAAAATGCACCACTTCGTAGCTATTTTAGTCAGGAATTCATAAACATAGCATTATGCATGCGTTACACGTACGTGTGTGTCGATCTTGCTGTCACAATGTCTCCTTATCAGTATCTGAACATTATATAGTATCATTCATTCATTCATTCATTCATTCATTCATTCAAATATTTATATAGCGCCTCTTCAAGGAAACTACTCAGAGGCGCTCCCGACTCCAGCACGGACAAATAGAAAAGTATGTCATGATTAGTATCGTTTTATATATAGAAATCGTGCTGGTTTCATAAAATTAGGATGAATAAATGAAATTGTCTGCAGCAAATATTGTGAAGTTAACAAGACTTAGTGTAGGCCTACATAGAATCAATTTAGACCCTGAGCTCATGTTTCTAACGCACATTATGACTTCACTGATAGCTATTTTAATATTCTGGCCGCCATTTTGTCCGCCATTTTGATTTTCGTGCAGTGCCACATATGTGAATTTGGTTCCATTGCATTCCTTTACCTCGAAAATGTTGATTTAGACTCTGAAATCATGTTTCCATTGCATACATAACTTTACTTATAACCATTTAAGATTATGGCGGCCATTTTGTCCGCCATTTTGATTTTCCTGCAATGCTGCATATGTTTCTTTGTTCCAGTGCATTCGGCGAACCTTCTATAAATAACCTCTTTTAGTTTTTTACTTGAAAATCGGAGTTTATCATAGGAATCATACGAATCACAGTGGGGGTATTTTTTTACCCCCAGGTCACCAAAATCGGTTGAGAAATTTCGTGACCCTATATGGGTTAACGAACTTCATCTCCTGAAAATTGACCAGACAAAGGATCTCCAAATTTGCGAGTTCTTTTTTCCACTCGAACACGGTCTTCTTCCTTCGGTATTCCAAGGTTACCTCTCTCACGCCTAGACGTCCATTCGCATTTCACTAGGAATTCATCTGCTTTTCGCCCTGTCAAAACTCAATCTAATACCAGGCGTTTTACTATTAGTGCGTTCTGTTAAAGTCATCAACCCCCCGCATTGTGCATTGACCACCTACAAGCACGAATATTTTTGTATTAATTATTTATGCTTTTACCAAGCGAACTAAACGTGTGCACATCTTGAAATGTATTCGAGAAAAAAAATTTGATCATATTTTGGTAACGTTTATTATGCCACTTTGGGCTATTTACTGGGCTGCGTAGTGACAATTCAAATGTTTTGTGCTGATTTTGGAGACTTCCGGTTGGTAATTTCCGGTATTTTCGACGTTGAAGGTCTGCTAAAAAAAATAATATTTCTTTTAATTGATTATTTTTACGGAAATTTGGGTGGTTTCGGTAAGTTGGCAAGACATTATCGTACTATACCTAACTTAGCACATTCAATAAATGGAGTGCCAAGCGGTAATTCTTCGGATTGGACCTGCTGCATTTTCTGTCAGAAAGTGACACGGGAAAATGCGTGTTGTTGCCCAGGTTTGTCATCGAGAAATGATTTTGACTTAGGCTACAGAACTTTCCCGCATATCAGGAGCTGAGATCATTTCCCGGCGGCATTGATGTCAGTTTGTGGAATGAAGGCGATGATAGCGAGAACACATATAACAGACACAATGCATGCTGGCATCGCACATAGCCTACAGGCAACGGCTGCACTCAACTAGGCTACAAGTGGACGGATGCGAAAGCGATCGCATTAGTAGGCTAGAATCAAAATCATAATTTATAAGCTGTACCTAATTCAGAACAAAGCGATATTTTTGCAATGTGTTAAGAAGGTTCTCTAGGGTCAATCCGAAAACCTGCAGTGAGACTACTATTAGCAAAATGTCATATTTTCACTTAAATCTGGGACTAATTTCTTCACGAATTAAGACCTTGTTACTTATTTACGTAACCGCTTTTGAGCTGTATCCATGGTTTTTGGTTGTGTGATATTATAGACTAACCGCTCCAAGATGGATGATAGCTCATATCGCGATCATCGCTCCACCGTTTCGTTTCAACATTCGGAAATCTTCCATGAAAATTTGCCCCCAGTCATCCCGGATTATCCCCCTACTTTTCCCGGGTTTTGTTTCTTCACGTCGAACCAAGCCACTGACTTAAAACCTCCTGATCAACTCACCAAATCCGCCAATCCAGACTTCTTTCAGATTTCTAAGGGATTATATAAAGCAGTGAAGACCAGGTGTCATTTAGAAGATTGGAGAACTCTTCCCCAGTCTATTCAACAGAACCTTGACAGACCTGGATCTTTACACCCCCCAGAACGAAATGAATCTCTCAAGCAAGACATTGAACAGATATTGACACAAACCGGAATGGCTATAAGAAACAGAATTCAACAGTACTTTGAAGGGAGACTACTCATCAAGGGACAAAGTTTGTCCTACAATTACCAGCCAAAATTTCATAATTTAATAATGAAATCTACTAACGAGATCAACCACCGAATTGACTTCACTTCCTACAATTTCCAGGAGGGAGTTCGACTCCCTGACCCTTTAATTTCCACCACGGATTATCGATAATTTTTTGCCCGTCAACTTACATTATGGCCAAATCACAAAAAGCCCTGCCTTGGCTGAAATAAAGAAAAAGAACACTCCATCCTCCCTCTTGCATCCTACTTGAATCATCTCACCAATATAAACCACAGATTAATAAAGAACCAACCAAGGGAACATCCAGAAAACCTGCTCTCAGACCGCTCCTCAATCCAAGGTAGCTTACTCCACCATCTCAGATTTGCACAGGTATCAAGGAAATTTTAACAAGGGCACATAATTCTTAAACAGCAAGGTCGTTCTTGGGAAGTCTACATACACACCTCTACAGGCCATCTATTCCTAGGTGACTGCTTGGCTTAATTGAAATACCTACCACAAGGCTGGCAACTTATGGTTCATTCTGGTTCAGGCAAGCTTGACCATGTTCCTGATATTATCAACAAGCAGGGTGTGATTTGCCGGGGGGGTTGGGGGGGTCGGACCCCCTCTTTGCTATGGCCCGACCCCCACACTTCGACCTCCCAAAAAAAGGTGTGGGGGTCCAATTTCGACCCCCTCTTTTGGCATTTGAAATTATTTCTGTTTTTAGTCCTCAATAGGAACACAAATATCTTCTTATTTGAAGTTATTTCTTGTGAGTTGTTATAAGAACAGTATTTAGTTTATGCGTTACAGCTTGTGACTTGTGAAGTTCCGAGCACTTCGTTCATCCTAGGACCTTACTATTGTTTTATTATTTTTGAGTGCTGACTGCTGAGTATTATTCTCACTTTGCGTTGTACTAAGTAACAAGTATTTTGGTGCCAACTTCCAAGTATGCTCGGCTTTCCAAGGGTACATAATATACTAAGTATGATCATTGATTTTGGTGCTAACTGCGAAGTATTGATCGTGTGCTGGACTGCCGGTAGAAGTTTCAAGTTTTTTGGTTACTACATTTTCTGATTTCATTCGCTTTAAATTGTGACCTCAATATACAGGGTGGTCCAAAATAAACTGCACAATGATAAATTGATAGTACTTTATTCAGACCAATTCAAATATAACCGTGAAAAATCACAAAAACACAGCAATTATTTTTACTGTAACATTACATGGATGTATTTCGTTACATAAAATGTTCAATGTGTCCTCCTTGCTGCTCGACCACGCATTGAAGCCAACGACGCCATTGATCAATTGCGCGGTCAATGAAACGCAATCGCTGTTCAACTGCTGTCCAACTTTGCGCCTGTACTGGTTAAGTCCGAGATCTTTCTTTACAATACGTTTAACAGTTGAACGTGAAATTCCGGTTTCACGTGCGATCTCCCGTGGGCTCTTATGGCTTAGCGGTTTGTCTTCCTGGCTACAGATAAGGTCGCTTACCAACTTGATATTTGCATCTGTTCGAGCTGATTTCGGACATCCGCAACCCGGCTTCCTAGCTGTGGTACCTTCGGTATCAATTTTTTTAATGAGGATAGTACGACGTTTCCATGTCTTATTTGGAAATTCTTTCATCATACGCAAGAAAACTGGCATTAAACATTGAATTGTTATACATTATATCAAGAAAACTGTCACTGTGCAGTTTATTTTGGACCACCCTGTATCCTGCACCTGTGCATTTTACTGCATTTGTACAGCCAACTTTTATGTTGAAGTTAGACTTTTATGTTCTTATGTTGCACTATGCCACTATTATAAACTTCAAACCCTTTAACATAAATAACATGTTAACTGATCTTTAAAAAGGTGATATTATTCAAATCATTCAATCCACTTTCAATAGAAGATTTTGCTTTGGATTGCACCAAATCAATAGCGGCCGGGGCTCCGCCCCGGACCCCGCTGGGGAGCTTACGACGCTCCCCCAGACCCCCTAGTCGGATATGCCCCGGCGTATTTTGGCCCCCCCCAAACAAGGAAATTAAGCCGACCCCCACACTTCTTTTTTGACAAATCACACACTGTCAACAAGTTACCCTTCCATCAAATGCACAGCATTTTCATTGCCATTGGCATCAACAATAATACACATCCACCTCATTCTGGCAAATATGATGTTTTACAACGCATCAGCTCTAATCTTCACAAGAAAGAAAGAAGAGGCATCTTTTTGGCAATATTTCCATTGACAAATCCACATTAGATTGGGATGGGGGACAAAAGCCCTCCAAATCAACAGGTGGTCTTCAAGCATACCTGGAATGACTAACCAATTAATCCCTCCACTTGAATTGATTGACACAATCAGCAAACCATTTTCTGACATCCAAAGGACTACAATACAGCAAATAAGATCCTCCATTCCATTCTGGCAGAAGCCCACCCTGAACCTCGTCAGAATCCACTTCATCTATGCTTACATCAACACAATTTTATCTGCTTCTCTATATTTGTATGCTTGTGTGAGAAAGGTAATGGCCTTTTCTCCTTTTGTGTGCGAGTCAATTTTGGGTAGTTCATTCATCTACAACTTGTGGCCATTAGTTTAATTTTTTATTTATTTTTACATTAGTTTGCAGGGGTTTTGATCTGCTAAGTCGTTGCCACCAAATCTGTCCATGCTTTGTGCCAACTGAACTTTAGCTCTTCTCTGTTTCTTCACATCTGCAGCCTTGTTTTACTTTGCTCTGTATCCAGGAAACTTTTTGCCTAGTCATGTGCTGCTGCCATCTTTTAAGCTCTCTCAATTTCATCTTTCTTCCCATATTACTTTCTCTCTGTCTTGTAAAAGTTATATTTATGCCCTACTGCCTGGATTTTCTCTTGTAATGCTTTACATTATTGCTGGAGGCCTATATTACCATATAATCTCTCTCCAGATCCTCGTATTCTTTTCTGTGTCCTGCTGTTGCTGTGCTAAGTCAAAAATCAAAGCTGCTCTTACTTTGCTTATTGTCTTTGCAATGACAGAAAAATTCAAAATTAGAATTTCTTGATATCGGGAATTTTGAGTGTATGCTTTTGGTGATTATGCTTAAATCAGTTACTGCAAGGCTGATGATCAATGAACTTTAATACTGAGCATGGTGGCTGCTTGGTAGATGCCACAATATCTGTATTGTATTGTTTTATTATAATGTATGGTGAGACTAGGGATTGCACAAGTCTTGATACTGCTCGAAAACAAAATCATGTTTTTTTGGTGTTTGCTACTATGCTTGGTGAATAAAGATTTCTGCAATTATTAGAGTTTGCAAAGTTCTGTCATATATATTGGTGTTGTGTGTATAACTGCTCTAAGTTGAAAAACAAGTCTGTTATTAAATGCATGTTTGTCCGTAATGCTCCAAGTGCTGTTTTCGCTTGTTATTTGCACTTTTGTCAGATCATTCTGTTTGTTTTTTTTCTTGTTTCTTTCCGGCTTTGTTTGTACTGGTTGCTATGATTAGTGAATAGAGATTTCTATAAATATTACAGTTCAGAACTGTCTTCTATCGCTATATAATAATTATGATTCTGTTTAAGTTGCTGTTTTTCGCTGTTCACACGTGGGATGGTTTATGACTGTCATATATCACTTTACATGTAGCACAACTTTCCATATATAATGTAATAAGGCGAAAGCTGGGTGCGACTTTACCAGAGGTTTCACAAAGTTACAGTAAACTTATACACTGTAGCTGCAAGAAGCGTTGCGTTGGAAGATCCAAAAAGGTTGCTTTGGTGTGTTAAATCACTTCTGGTCTGCACAGATCTGTGTCATTGTGGTGGTGTAGACAAGTGTGTCCAACTGTCCATAGGTAATTTCTGAAATAATGTGACCCATAATATTGATGAAATAATGCATATAGTAGCAGGAGTGTCATCATCCAACACATTGAACTCCATGGGGATCCATTTAACCCAATTGATACTTTTATAACCCTTGGCTGATACTTATATGCCTCATTCATCACTGTTTACTGCTTCTCTATCAAACTGGACTTTAACTTTTCTCTATTTCTTGCTTGTTTCTTTATAACTGCATCATTTGCTTGGTCTGTATCCAGGGACTTGTTTCATAGTTGTTTGTTTCCTACATGCATGGCGAAGATTGGTAGTTTATAATCATGTACGAAACCGGAGTGAGAATTGGCCTCTGTACAACATTTACTACGTTTTATATTATGAGCCAATGGTAGCACCACCCTCGATTCTTGAATATTTAGAAAGAGCACAACAAACTGGTTGCATGCAAAAAGTTTCAAACCTCTAGCCCATTTTCCCCCCAATATATATAGCAGTCCAAACTTGGTAGATCATGCCGATTCGCGCAATCCGGTGTCTTGCTTAACTAAAAAAATTAATATCTCGGTCAAATTTTGAGATATTCTGCTAAAGTTTTCATTGTTATTACTTAATTAGCATGTAGTTTATGCATAAAATTTTTCATAAAAATCCAAGGGCTGGGGTGTGCACCCCCGGTTGATTTGACATGAAAATTTCTTAAAATTGGAAAAAAATGGGAATTTTTTTTTCACTTCCGGAAATGTGCACACGTCCTATCATGTTCAGCTTAAAAAGCTGATTCCGAATATATAAATTTTTTGCTTGTAGGTGGAAAATGCACAATGTTACAGTAACAAAACGGACTATATTAAATCTTATGGCACTAAAGTATGGAACACAATACCAATTGACATTCGTCAATCCAGTAGTCTGCAGGTATTTAAAAAGAAACTTCGTGTTCTACTTTCCTCCACTAAAGCTAGGCTACTTGAAGTACCATGTGTAGTTAAGATTTTAGTTAAGTACTTAGTTAAGTTTTTTTCTTTACATGCTCTTGACAATATAAACTTTTCTGCAATCTGTCATTACCTAATTTGGTTTAGTCTCTTTCTTTTCAGCTATCTTGATTAATTTTTCTTGGGAATTTTTTACTTGGGTGACCCTTCCCAGCGGGATGTCCATCCCTTTTGAGCCCCCTTTGTAGCCAATGCATGCATGTTTTGTACTTTTATTGTTTTCTTGTTTTCTGGTTGCAATAAAGTGAATTGTATTGTAATTGTATAATAATAATAATGGATTTACTTCGCTCTGTGACCACCACGAGCGCTGCGGTGCATAGCACTCTACAAGGTACTCGGCATCCGGTATACTTACATTTACAGAGACTTTCTAGTCCTGTAACTGTTAACCCTTGCAGGTAAAAGCAAGGAATCGTGGGCAATGCAAGGTCCTATATTATAACTAGATAGTAATCGTAAATCATAATCGTAGTGTTAATAATATATTATAGGCGCTACCTTCCATCTTTAATTGATAAGAGATATAAAAGTTAAAAGAAAGTCTGAATTTATAATAATGGCAACTTCTGCTGTCTCTACTGCGCCTACTCCTTCAGAATTATTAGGCGATGCCGATCGCAAAAGATTCGAAGAACTTTTCACCAAATTAGATGCAAACCGTGACGGAAAGATCGAAGTTAGGGAATTGGCAGAATCGTTGAAAACCATTCGTGGACTCAAGGATGTCGATAAGCACGCGCAGGTAAGACGGTTGGGTTATTTCCTAGAATGGCTCGGTAGCAAGTAAACAGTATGGTGGCCACAGATGAGTGCATAATAGAGCGCTGTCACGTGCGGCGATCAATTATATAGCCCAATGTTTCCGCGCAAGTAAGCACGTCAGAATAATATTTTGGTAAACGTGTATTTTAGTATGGTAAATTATTTTCAGGCTTATAATGACTCAAAAAGTGCCGTAAATTATTCCAAACAGCTTAAATTAAACCAACTCATTGAACTACATGCTTAAAATTTGCTAGGAACACGAATATTGAAAAAAATGAGCTTTTAAAATGTCACATTTCCCATGCGAAATCGCCGCTCGAATCGACATTGAACCACAACATATGACCGGAAGTTGGGGTATGCGCCTAAACCATCGACGTGTACGTCAAAACTTCGGGCCTAAGTTCAAAATGATAAATGGAAGCTGGATGACAATATTTCTAGATCTGAAATAGAAGCTGGATTAATGAAAAAACACTTAAGTAATGGAAACTGGATGAGGGTTTTTTAATATCTGAAATAGAAGCTGGATTGACGAAAATCGCTGGCGAGAAATGGAAGCTGGGTTAAGAAAAATATTCTACCTGAAATTGGAGCTGGATTGATGAAAAATAATTATTATTGAAAGAGAAGTTGGATTCATAAAACAACCGGTGCAATTAAAAAGCTTGACTTTTACTTACTTACTTATTTATTTTTGCGTGCTGCCTTATTGCACACTTGCCGCACGCAACTTCCGGAAAGGGTCAGAATTGAATAACAACTTCGATCGGCGGTTTGTTATGACAAAATATTACAATTTTTCAATCGATTTACTTCTTTTTAACAAATTCTAAGTATAATAATACATCATTTAGGCAATAACACGTTGGCAGAAATATTTTAAGACTGTTTTTGTGCAATTATAGGCGTGAAAATAATTTACCATACTAAAATACACGTTTACCAATATTTTAGTCAGGTAATAATTAGTGTTCAAATGACAGTTGGACTGAAGAAAATAATTATTGGTAAACAGAAGTCGGATTGATGAAAATCATTTTCTAAAATAGAAGTGGGATTGGTTAAAAGTGTTATAATTTTCACAAACGGAATTAAAAGCAATTAAACACGCGTTACAAATTATATGTATTAGATTGATGATTTTAAGTCAGGTATTTCAGCATCTATTTTCGTTAATCCAATTATTATTATTATTATTATTTAATAATATAATTATTTCAGCATTATTATTATTAATTATTATTATTACATTGTATGTTTATCCTGTTACTTTCAGTTGTGTTCTAATCAATTAATTAAGTACTAATACTAACTTGCTGCATTATATAAATAGTCATGGAGCTAGGGGTCAAAACTGTATAAGCTGTTAGCTTTTTCTGATGCCTTTTGCACTCTGTTTAGTGACTCATGTTTTTTCTGTTTGACTTGTATGACTTGACTTACTTATGGCCCTGGCGAAGCTTGCGCCCGCATCAGCCGCTCCTTTATGGATAGCCTCCAATTGACCCTGTCCTGAGCTGTCCTCGTCGCCTCTCCCACGGTTAATCCCATCATCAGACAGTCCTCCTCCACCATATCCATCCAACGTTTCCTGGGTCTACCTCTTCTCCTCTTCCCCTGCACATACCCCTGCAGTGCCACTTTTGGATATCTCCCGCTCTGCATTCTGGTGACATGTCCGAAGTATCGCATTCTTCTGATCTGTATCCTGTCCACAATGTCTCGTTGTATTCTCAGTCTGCTGCGTATTTCCGTGTTCCTTATCCTTTCTCTCCTTGTGACCCCTTCTATTCTTCGCAGACATGTCATTTCAAATACCCTCAATCGTCTTTTCTGTGCCTCCTTCAGCGTCCACGTCTCTGAGTTGTATAACAGTACGCTCAGCACCAACGTCTCATATATTCGCACCTTGGTGGTTTTGCTGATTTCCTTTGATCTCCAGATCTTGTGCAGTCTCTGTAATATTCCTCTAGCGAGTCCGATTCTTCTTTCAATGTCCTTTTCTGACCCCCCCTGCGCATCGATAAGACCTCCCAGATACACGAATTTCTCCTTTTGCTCCAGTGTCTGTCCATCCACGTTCAGCCCAAGCTTTGTCTCTTCTCTTCCAATATATTGACATTCCGTTTTTTGCACATTAATGCACATACCCATTTTTTTGCTTACCTGCACTACTCTCGTTAATGACTTGTATATGTGCAATAAATAAACAAATCACAAGTCAAATCAGCTTCGATTTCGGGTCTAAAAATACCTGCATCCAGCTTCCATTTCTAAATAACTTTTATTTCTTATTTCTAAATACCTTGATTTTAATTATTTACTTGCTTAATTTACGTGCTTACTTTCGCGGAAACATTGGGATATTTATTGGGCTGTTGAACGCGGCACGTGGCAGCGCTCTATTATGCACTCATCTATGGCCACCATATTGTTTACTTGCTACCGAGCCATTCTAGGAAATAACCGACGGGTGAAGGTTCTATCTGAATCCGTTAATCTCGAAAACTGGCTGCCCGTACTCCAAACAATATGGCTGCCAACGATTGCAATAAAAAATAGAACGCAGCGACCTATGGCGCACTACCTAGCGACGACATCTATCGAATACATTCCAACATACAAATCGATAAGTAATGTTTTCGTAAGTACATAAACGGCTGCTTGCTGACATGCAGGCTAAGTAAGTAAGTAATCTATGCAACTAACAGGTTATAATGAAGGTTAGATATGCATTGTATGACAGTTAGAAAGTAAATAAACCTGCGCTTTGTAAACGAACCGATCGCTTTTGAAGCTATAATTATGTTTCGCCGAGCGCTTAATCACTTACATTTGAAACGGAAAGATGAAACGGCCGACAATTGCTAACAAGAAGTGAATGAATTACAACTACTAAGATGCCTGCTATTAACCAAAGGCTTGAAGAAAGTCAATTATAAGAAGAGGTTTCAACTTGAATTTAATTATATTATGGAGTTTTGATAATGATATTTTTCAGGACATGTTAAATCGAGCTGACCGAGATGCAAGCGCTGAAATCAGTTTTGCTGAATTTCTTGAGTACATGCAAGAACACGAGCGAAAACTCAAGCTGGCATTTTCTGATCTGGATCGAAACAAGGATGGTAACTAGGACAATTTTTATTGGGCAACTGACTACTTAATTGTTGTACCATAAGCTATTGTTTGTGTTTTGAAAGCTCTCATCTAAATCTACTGGCCATCAAAATTTATTAAGTCAAAAGTTACTTGCTGTGGCAAAAGGAGACTGTTTAGTTTTGTTTAATTTAGGTTAAAAATGATAAATTATCATTTCTGTCTAAATGTTACAAATTATTATGCTGTTTTCATCGATTCTGGACAGTGATGTTATGATGTTTTTGAGTCTGATGTGCAATTTGTGTCCCATCTGACCAAAACCAGGCGTAAGTCGGAACACATGCATCTGAGATAATGACTGAAATGTGAAAAACCCGAATTTTTCCATTTTTTTGGGACAGAAAATGATAAATAAATATGTTTTATACACATAAAAAAATCCAAAAATATTATTTTTAATCATAGTTTTGATAATTTTGTGGCTTTATTGTTCAAATAATTCGATGAATTTTTCCCGCCGTTTTCCACTTTCCCGCCATTGGTAGCCATATTCGGCATGTGGCTAGGATAATAAATTAGGCATCAGACTTCCCTCTAGCCTATTATGCAATCTATTTATTTGTTGCAAATTTTATTTAATTACAAACATGGTTCTAAAGAATCTTGCATATTAAAGTTATAGAAAACTTTCAATGTGATTTTCTCAGAATTGTAATTTTAACGGTCAAACCACCTTTTTACTCCTAACTTTGGACAGGAACATGGTAGAGCAATAAGATTTGTGTCATTTTAAAGAAGAGACTTTTTTATTCTTTTAGAAGATATATGACACTCATATTGTACAAAAGCAACTTATGCCTGGTTATGGTCAGATGGGTCACATTTATAGAAAAATGCATGCAATGTTCATTCATTATGAAGATTTATATGCTCCATTGAAGGCTACTACTCAGGAGCTTTCCCGATCCCTGTGTGGCAGTAAAGGACTTTTCAGATGGACATAAAATGGGTGAGAGTGGATCCTGGGGAGCAAGCACAGCACCAGAGGAAGCCCATTCTAGAATATGGGGTCAATCACTGAGAAAGCACATTTGCTTACCGGTAGTAGCTGTGCTGGGAAAAAATTCAGAATAAAACGAGGAATTCATATCATCTTAGGATGGGGGTCATCTACTGAAAGGAATAGTTGAGTATATTTGGTACGAATATATGTTTAATGGAGCTACGCTTTTATGTATCTTTTATTGTGCTACAGACTCCCATAGAATTGTTATGCATTGTGTTGCCTAGTTCAACAATCTTTTACCAGCATTAAGTAAATTGTAGCTTTATTAATTAATGTGCTTTTCTAATTAGGAAAAGTTGAGCCTTTGGAAGTGAAAGATGCTTTGCAGAAGCTTGGAGTTCATATTGACTTTGAAGAAGCTGAAAAGCTCACAAGAAGGTGATTGCACTGTCATATTTTTTTCTCATGGTACCAAGATATTGTACATGCATGTGTGCTGTGCGCAGTCATATAACACAAAGTTTTATATCTTCTCAAATGTGCTGCTACCAGAAATTTCTCAAATGCAGATGCTTACCTATGTATATTCTCAAGCAGTGTTGTACAGTAACGAAGTAAAAGTAACGCGTTACTGTACTTAAGTAAAAGTTTGAGTACTTTCACATGTAACGAAGTATCGAAAAAATGAAATACTTTTAATTTCAACGAAGTAAAATTTTACCCAGATTTCAGTACTTTTACTTCGTTACAATATATGTGACACTCGTTACAATGTTCGTTACTTCAAAGCGCTAATTAACATTTCGTTTCGCTAAGCTAAGACAGCTTATTCAAATTAGCATGCCTAAAAATAGATTTTCGATGGGTGGTGCACGCTGGATGCATTGCCATTTGTGCAGCAGAACGACTCTTCAGCTGTGCATTGTGCTAACAATGAATCGGAAGCGTGCGTACTAGGCTCAGCGATAAGTGCCATTTCGAGAATTTAGTATTTTTGAAGGTTAATAATCGATTGAGTTAAGCTTATAGAAAAACTCGGTACTTTTACTTTTTACTTAAAAAGTATTATTTGAAGGGGTTACTTTTTACTTTTACTTAAGTAAAATTTGTGATGAGTACTTTTACTTTTACTTAAGTAATTAAAATCCAATTTACTTTTACTTAAGTACATTTCCCCGATACTTTCAACAACACTGTTCTCAAGATAAAGTTGCCTTCAAATACAAGTTGCCCCTTTTGTCTTCGATTCGAAAAGTAAAAAATATATTGCCCTGAATATAAGTTGCTGTAATAAATCATGCTTCCTCTGACAAGTCAAGTGCTACAATACAATAAAAGTGAAAACTTATAGCATGCTTTAACAAGACATGTCTTGCACTGGAGCATATTTTGTTACATTCCTAGTCGTAGTGCTATGTGAATAGATTAGGTTCCGATTGTGATTTAAATTGAGCAATTGATGTGCACTGGCAATAGTGGTGACGCCACCTATACACAAATCGGCAAGTAGTGTCGGGGTCATGGGAGTTATTCAGCAGGTCGAAAAATTAAATGTAAAGAAGATATTAAAATTCCAAATAATTTTTGGCAGGTCATAGGGCAGGTCAAGAGCAAAACAGGCAAATCAAATGACCTGCTGCAACCTATGGTAGCACCGCCACTGACTTGCAAACTGATGTTGGAAGACTATTCCATTCTAAATGTTGTTAAACTGAGAAAGCACAATTTCCGGATTTTTGCTTTTACTTGAAGTACTGTAAAATCCCCTTGTGGCTGGAGTCTTCTAGTATTGAAAATAAAACATCACATAACCATAGATGCCATGACAGGTGGATTTCAGAATGAATGTGATGCATGAGGACTCAAGGAGGGAGATTTTAAGGCAATACAGGTGTGGATGGGAAGCCAGTGAAGTTGTTGCAGTGCATGTGTGATATGATCTCTGGATTGGCCCCTCAGAAATGTGTGCAAAAAAGAGGAAAAAATGTGCACCAAAATGATAAATTTGCACGCATTTTGCGCAAGTTAAAAAATTATAAAGTATGCTATTTTTTCAATGAATCAGTGTACCAAAGTAGCTGTAGCTTTGGCGTTCTAGAAATGAGACAATCAAGCTAAAATTGCAGTTACAAGTTTCCTGTAACCTATATTAATGTGTTCAGACAATTGCAAAGAATTTTAATTTTGCAAAATCTAAGCCCACCAAATCTATGCTGATTACTAATACAACTTCAAGATAGTGTATGCCTATATGCAGTGCTTAAAGTGCGGAAAAAGAAGTGCATGGACGCTTCTTACCTTTCCAAAAGATGTGCCAGGACGCCCCTTACCTTTCCATGCTGTGTATCCAATAAGTGGCAGGACAGCATTAAGATTTTAAAATAAGTGCATGGACGCCGTCCATGACCGTCCTGCCATACTTTAAGCCCTACCTATATGATAATCAATCACCAAGTTGCGCAATGTGCAGAATCCATCTTCATAGCCTTTGTAGCCTGAGGCCTAGAGGTTAAATCATTAATTGCATTCGTTCTGTCACAGGCCAAGATTCCATGCGACACTCGTGTGTGACCGCGAGAAACTTTGTCTGACGCATTTTATTGTGTGGCCGTGAAGTTCGGGAATTTTTTTGCTTTGAGTTTGTGCATTACTGCCAAAATTGACATCCTTTATTTTAAATAAAAAAAATCCTCTATAATTTCATCCAATTCGGTGGTAGCCTTTTTTATTATCGCTCAACGTTTTCATTGCTATATGTTGAATTACCATGCACCACAGTGATTTCTAAGCTAATCAAAGCCCAATAAAAAAAATTATTTTGATGTCCTAAAAGTTTTTGCCAGAATGTTTTATGACTATCCGCGCCTCAGATTCACATTTCGGTGTGACCTTGCGCGCGTTATAAATTTATTTAATAATAATAATAATGTGGGAGCCATGATACATAGCGATGTTGACAATGTTGGAAGTGTCGAGGATAAAGCGAAATGAGCCAAGGATGGAGACTTAGGAAACACCAAAGAGGACAAAATATATTTTAGATGACCACAGTATCGCTGTTAGCGTTCATACAGGGTGCCACAATCGTTTTTCAAACCACGTACTAAGAGGCCTTTTATACTTTTAAAATATTGCTGACAGATTGAAATATTAATTTCTGCTCTTATAAATTAAATTTATTTTTGGGGATATAGGTGGAGATCTAGCTTTTTGCAGTTCATCAGTAAATTCGTAGTTACCTAGAGATCACTACCATGGTCCATGGTGAAAATAAGAGCATGGCTCATAGAGAGTAGCTTATAGTCATTATAGGTGCTGGATATAACACCATTATTCAAGTCTGTGTCCTTCTGTTTTATAAAGTTTTCTTGATTGATTAATTGATTCCAAGAATTTATATGGCGTTTCTTCAAGAAACCTACTCAGTAATGGCCTACTTGACTTTAAGTGTCAGTAAGAGCAAATATATTAAATCAGTTAGTAAGCAGTGCACAGAAAACTGGAAAAGAGAATGATAAAAGCCTCATATGGAGCATGGCACTATATGGAGCAGAATCGTGGACTATGGGAAAAGTAGAAGTGGAAATACTTGAGGCTGTAGAAATGTGGTTGTGGAGAAGAATGGCCAAGATTAGTTGGATGGACTACAGAACCAATGAAGAGGTGCTGCAACTGGTGCAAGAAGAAAGATCACTGATTGATACAATACCTAATTACCTATAGAAGAGACAATTGAACTGGCTGGGGCACAATGTTGAGGAGAGACTCGCTCTTGAGGACGGTACTCGAGGGAAGAATGGAGTGAAAGAAACGACGAGGAAGACCAAGAAAGATTAGACTGGTTGATGGACAGAGAAAGCGACGTGGATATGAAGAAATCAAGGAAAAAGCCTAGAATAGACAAGAATGGCGTCGTTGGAATCCTGAACCTGCCGAAGGGCAGAACACTAAAGAAGAAGAAGTAAGCTGGAAGAATCACCATTGGTATGCACACACACACACACACACACACACACAGATGAGGCAACCAACGGATTTCGTCAACAGCTGATAGATGACATGGATGGATGTTCATAATCTCTGGACCAAATGCCATTGCGTCGTAAGGTAGAGCAACAACAGGCGAAAGCGTTCGCTAACACGATAACGGTGTTGACAAGTAAGTAGTCTGTCACAGGTAGAAGATGATGCACATCCGGCCAATCGTCGATACTCAAGAAGTAGATTGGAAAAGGCATTCGTTGTGTTGGTCAATGGAAGCACCGCCATTGGCTCACGATAGTAGTATCTCCAGCGGGCCGCGTCGCTCGTCATCCACCGTGATGTAAACAAACGGCTACTGGTGTAGGGCAGTCTGTGTGGTTCAGGATCAACCGTGCACACATCAAATGATGGGCTTGATGCAGTCATGTGGCCAAGGCGACTGGAACAAAATGTCTTTTAATTTCCAAAATTCTTGTCTGAAACGACGATTAAGTCTGGCACACAAAACTAGCGCCAGAAAACTTTAACATCCTCGAAATTAACTGCGCATGATCCGCATTTAGATGCAAATATCTGCCAGAATGATGCAGAGGTCGATCAGTCGACCGACATGGCCGATGATATGCGCAGCAGAAGTCCAATTTCAACGTACGTTTTTTTAAATGTTGCACATGGACACAAAAATTTCAATTTTGCTTCATAGTATTCTATATCTAGGTATAAAAATTGATACATTTGCATTAACACATTGGCAGCCACCTACAAGATATTGTAGTTAACCCTTTCGCTACCATGCGGGTCGGATATATCAGGCGGTGGAAATTAACTACATTCCCTTGAGTACTGGATATTTTCGGCATCAGTACACCACCTGTTAAATAGCATCAGTTTGCTATTTTAGGCTTCTCAGTCCTCAATGTGGACCGATCTTCCCTCTGCATTTCGAAGCCGGATTCTGGTGGGAAATTTAACTGCATCTCTTCGCTGCTTGCTGTGTACATTTAGAGACTTTCACTCTATGTAGCTTGCTACGTAAAATTATAATTATAATGTTTTTTTCAATTTTAGGATTGATAAAGATGGCAGCCTTTCTTTAGACTGGGATGAGTGGCGAAATTTCTTCCAGTTTTATCCTAGTGGTGATTTGGAAGATCTTGTCTTATTCTGGAGAAAGTCGCTGGTAACTGGAGTTATTTATATGTTTATATGTTTTTGTAGCTGTTCACTGCAGTTATTATTGTCATTACAAACAGGTTTGGTTTATGGCATTTGCACAATAGTAATGTAATTAAACATTTATATAGCCGCGCTCAATCACCAAATAACTCGACACTTTCTGTGTTAGCTTATATGATGTTAACCCCTTTAGCGGCCGACCGGCATATGATCGTATATAAAATAGACGATTATAATTGAGATAGCTGGTAAAGGGGTTAAATGTCATCTACATGGTGGGTCATAAAAAAGTACCCCCACGATTTTCTGGAGAACAAGTGCTACATGCAGTGCATGGTCCAGTTGGATGATCATTTTGGAAAGTTGACTCCATCCATCATCGATAGAAACATCAAGAGTATCACTCACATGCGCATCACTTTTGGTTTCAAGTTCAACTCATTCATCTCCACTGCTATCACTGGCCTTAATCCTTTCTCTCGTCTCTCCAGAGGTATACCGTTTTCTATCAAATGATTTCTTCGCAACAGTTGTTTCATTTGAGCTGCATGTGTTTTGGCATTTTCAGCGGCTACAGTCGTGTTTATTTAGCACTGCAAGAAACTCACTTGACATTGACCTTCAAGCGATGTAACAAGACTGAAAGTAGGCCACTTCATGTCTGAGTCAATACTGGGATTGAAATAAATAGGCCTAATTACCATAGCCGATATACAAGCGTTACAGGATAAAGTATAGGCGTAATGCCGAAATATTGGCCTTGCGGGTGTCATGACAAGTTCAGCATAGCCGGTTTATCAGCCTTGAGGAAATACGATAAATAATTGCAAGCCGATATTTTGGCCTTACAGCGCAAGAGAGTTAATATATAATGTGCCTATATTTCAGATCCACTTACTGTAGCAAAATCAAATTCTCTTCTGATCTAGTCTGAAATTTCAACTTTATCTTTTTAATATGTAATTAAATGAGAATTAAATCAAGAGATAAATTAATTCTGTTAGGAATATGTTTTAATGATTGAAACAAATTCATAGTTATTAAAAGCCTTATAAGGGGTCGTCCATAAAGGACGTCCGCACTGAGGGGGGAGGGGGGGGTCACTCAAATGCAGACAAATGCGGACATGGGGGGAGGGGTCATGACAAGTGCGGACGTCCGCATATAAATTTGGTAAATATACCTTTTTCAGTACAATCTGTGCCATTTTAAAGCCTGTCTTCACACTAATCACCAACTTCAGTCAGATAAATATTTAATGTTTCAGACTTCCCAAACTATACATTTAGGAATAATTTGCTCATTGAAAGACTTAGTTTCTTCTGCATGTTATGCCCTAGTGTACTACCATATACACTGCCTTATATATATATATATATATATATATATATATATATATATATATATATATATATATATATACGGTATATAGGCAGATTGGAATCGTAAGTGCATGTCAACAGCTTCCGTTTCCGTTGCCAGCTCTGTTGGACCTAATTTCGTCCCGAGGGATGCATTATCAGCTTCTCTAACAAAATCCAGATGCTAGCTAGCATTAAGAAGTCCATCTATGGACTATTCCACATGGCTAGGCTAGTGGATTCTGCAGCCAATGCCCGCTACTGCATTCCATGTGAACAGCTATTGAAGGTTAAAGCTAATTGTTTTGGGCTTTGTCATGCGGACGTCCGCAAATAGGGTAGGGGGGGGGGGGGTGAAGCTAAATGCGGACAAATGCGGACAAGGGGGGAGGGAGGGGTTCAAAGTGGGTCATTTTCTGCGGACGTCCTTTATGGACGACCCCTAATAGTTTTTTCGTATTATAGATCTTTTTGTTTGCGCTCACCCTTTAAGTTAGTAGCTTCAACAAAAAAGTGTTGCCGGTTCATGGCTTGCAGAAGTTTGAGAACCACTGATCTAGCCAAAAGATTCCGTCACTGAATGACGCAGTTCTAAATCAATTTATGTCCTACATGACTTGTGAGATAATGACCAAAATGTGGGAACAATATTTTTTCACAATTTTTTTTTTACACAAAATGATAAATTGATATGTTTTACACACATTGAAACAACAATTTGTGCAAACAAATCTTATTTTTAATTATATTTTTGATCAATGATTTTGTGGTTGTTACTGTTTAAATAATTCAATAACTTTTCCTGCCATTTTCCACTAACCATATTTGGCATATGGCTCGCATAACAAGTCAGGTATGAGTAAAAAGCCCAGACTTCCTTCTAGCATATTATGCAAACTGTTTATTTGTTGCAAATTTAATTCAATTCTGAACATAGTTGCTAAGGCATCTTGCGTTCCAAAGTTATAGGAAGCTTTAAATGCATTTTTCTCAGAATTTTAATTTGAACGATTGAACCTTATTTTTATTCATAACTTTGGACAGGAACATTGTACAGAGCAATAAGATTTGTGTCATTTAAAGAAGATAATCTATTCTTTTAGAAGATATATGACACTTAAATTGTACAAAAACGACTTAAGCCTGGTTTTGGTCAGTTGGATCACATTACGCAGTATAGCATATATCTTCCATAGTTGAGTATCTGCAGAGCTTCAGACCTTGTACATTTGTTTAATTTGTAGTTAATTCTAGGTAAGGCCCAAAAAATATAATGGCGTGCTTCCGGTAATAGAGCTCTAAAAAACTTTGTAGGTAGAAAAAGATTTTTATTTTGGTAAAGATTTTTATGCAGTGATCACTCGAAAAATTATACCACTGCCATTTTCTGCACAAAGGTACATGCTGCAACGAAGTACGTGTTCTAAGCGAGTATAAAATGTCTATAATTTGCAGAATTTCTGTACCTATAAACTGCTCTAGAAAACAATCTTATTAATTCCATTTTGTTGACGTCTTTTCTGGCAAGGTGGAGTGGGCCGCCTTTCACTGCGCTCAGCTACCCGTGGAGACTTCCTTGACAGTGCAGATGAGTGCAAACAGAACATTACGGCTAACCTATGCGTCGTTCGAGACTGGCAGAGCCAGTCAGTAGTTACCGCTAGAGGTTGCTAGATTTCTTTTGTTCCCCAGTCACCTTACAGGTGGCTCTAGGGAGAATGACACCACTAGAGGTCTTTCAAGACTGGCTGCCAGGAAGTAGTCAGTCCCCCATAGAAGTCAGGGCCGGATTAACAAATATGGGGCCATGTTCAGTAAAACTGTGGGCCAGTGTGGGGGCCAAACCTTACAGAAAGACGAAAAATGACACAAAATGTGTCGAAGGCCTATTCAACGAGTCAATATTAGTCTATTACTAATTCAATACTTCTATTTTTACAATATCAACATGTCTTGTAGTATTCCAATTAAAGTATACAATATTTTACAGCTTAAGAATAATTATTAAAGTGATTCATGGTCAGACATTTTTCTATCCAGGGCATACCCGGCATAGCCAGTGCACTGGTACAAGCAAACAGTGCAGTTCTAAGCAATTTTTTGCCCCAAATAAATTCTTGGAAGCTCGGAACATTTCTGGCAATCTTGCGGCAGGGCAACAACCATGGCAGCAGGGTTGCCAGATTTCGAAAAAAATTGTCGCGAGATCACGACAAAAAGTCGCGAAAATTGCGAGATTTTCACGAAAAAGTCGCGAAAATCGCCAGACTCCTTAATATCTCTTAAAAGAGGTTTGTAAATATCATGGACAGTAATCACAAAAAGACATGAATGTTAATTTTTAAGGTAACTATAAGTGCTCGAAGGTGTTATTCCTGTATGATGAGTTCCCATAAAAGAGGTGTGCAAATATTATGAACGGTAATCACAAAAATAACACGAATGTTAATTTTTAAAGTAATTGCAATTGCTTCAGGAGTTATTCCTGTAGGATGAGTATCTCTTAAAAGAGGTGTGCAATTATTATGAACAGTAACCACAAAAAATGATATGAATGTTAATTTTTAAAGTACTTATAATTGCTCGAAGGTGTTATTCCTGCATGATGAGTATCTCCTAAAAGAGGTGTGCAAATATTATGAACAGTAATCACAAAAATTACACGAATGTTACTTTTTAAAGTAATTGTAATTGCTCCAGGGGTTATTCCTGTAGGATGAGTATCTCTTAAAAGAGGTGTGCAAATATTATTAACAGTAATCACAAAAAATGATATGAATGTTAATTTTTAAAGTACTTATAAATGCTCGAAGGTGTTATTCCTGCATGATGAGTATCTATTAAAAGAGGTGTGCAAATATTATGAACAGTAATCACAAAAAATGACACGAATGTTACTTTTTAAAATAATTGTAATTGCTCAAGACGCTATTCTTGTAGGATGAATATCTCTTAAAAGAGGTGTGCAAATACTACGAACAGTAATCTCAAAAAATTACATGAATGTTAATTTTTAAAGTACTTATAATTGCTCGAAGGTGTTATTCCTGCATGATGAGTATCTATTAAAAGAGGTGTGCAAATATTACGAACAGTAATCACAAAAAATGACATGAATGTTAATTTTTAAATTAATTGTAATTGCTCGAAACGCTATTCTTGTATGATCAATATCTCTTTAAAAAGGCGTGCTAATAATTTGGACAGTAATCACACAAAAAAGCATGAATGTTAATTTTTAAAGTTAATAAAGCTCACCTAATAATCAATCTTCTCATTGGCAATCTTATCATTGACACTCATTCGTTTACGCGAGAGAGAGATTTGTACTGCGATCTGTACTATAACAAGATTTAAAAAAGTCGCTGTCGCGACCGCGAGACAATTCAAAAGTCGCCCAAAAAGCGCGAGGTCGCGAGAACGAAATTTTCAGTCGCGAGCACTCTCAAAAGTCGCCCAATTCGCGCTTTTCACGACGACCTGGCAACTCTGCATGGCAGGGCAAAAGTTTTTTTACAAGGGCATTTGTCGTGATTTGCCCTGGCGTAGCACTGCCACTTAATACAAACTAGCATATATTTCTGCGCTTTCACCAGTGGTAAACCCTGACTCAACCTCCATCCTACCAAAGTGAGCTTTTCACCCCGCTTCTGTCTCTCTGCATGGGCCACCTTTCACTGCGCTCAGCTACCCGTGGAGACTTTCTTGACACTTTTCGCGTATTGTCACCATGCAGCGAAGAGCATTCCTGTTAGTGGGTCCAGCTATCTGGAATAGCCTTCCTGTGGGTCTCTTTGCTGTCCAATGACTCTGCAGGCTCTTTCTTTTGTCTTCATATAAGGCTTTTCTTTTTGACCAGGCCTGGGTTGGGAGCACCTCTGAGTAGTTAATACGGCTTTTCTTTTTGACTAGGCTTGGGATGGAGCCCCTCTGAGTAGAATTTTGAATAGGCGCTATATAAATTTATGCAATTGTTTGACTTAATAAAAACAGAGTGTAAGCCTATAATGAGCCCCAGTATGCACTATAATTATAATGACGCCATTTCATAATGCATTGCGTGGCATTTGAGTTCCGACCCGATGAGGTATTAAGTGTTTAACACATTGACCGCCTACACGCCATGTTAAATGACTGGCTGTACTACGAGTTAACTCGTAGTATTCGGTCAACGTGTTAAATAAGAAATAAAACTTCTAGCTTACTTGCATTTCTGACTGATTTCAAGACCAATCGGCCTGGTAATGAAAACTCCAGTAAGGGCCCCTACCCATGTGCAAAAGTTGTACATGTATGTTAAAATCAGTGGTTTTCAAATAATTTTTCAATATGTTCAGAGATTTAAACTCATTTTTGCTATTACAACATTATTAACAATTAAGAAAAATATTCTTGTTGCATGTGTGGGGGCCCCCTAAAGTGTGGGGGTCCCTGTTCGGCCAAGCATGCTGAACGTGCCTTAATCTGGCCCTAATAGAAGTCACAAGATTTGTCTTGTTACTCAGTATGTTAAATCCTTCACCAAAGAGAACTGCTCAGTGAGCAGAAGAGAGCACTGTGAGCACAAGAAAACTCAATAAACACAAGAACATAGTGACCAAAAGAGAGCAGAAAAACCAAGAACAAAAAGGGCACAGTGAGCACAAGACAGCCTAGTAAGCTTAGGAGGGCACAATGAACAAAAATGGACTGTCTTGGGATAGACAAACAGCGAGTTGAACAATCAACTTCAAGCAGATGACAGCTGCTGTGTATAATAGCCATCATTTGCTAGAGGCTAGGCTATAGGGAATATTTACAAGGAGTTACCGTGAGAAAGCCCCTCCTTTCAGATCTATTGCTCCCCCTCCAACCGCCTGCCTTGTCAAACTGACCATGAGAAACTATTGATGGCTCTAATTAATGGACCTTATTTACCTTGAAAGATGGCTGTGCACACGTCATCTGCTTAAGAGAGTGCTATAATTATAAGATCCAGCTCTACACCTCATACACGGAAGGCAATGCCACTGTACTTGTCAATTAAAAAAAAAACTTCACAAAATTATTCGATTCACGGCAGTGGTGTAGTGGGGCGGGAACGCGGGGGAACGCCGTTCCCCCACTTTTTTCAAGGGATAATGGAATATTAGTAATAATACTAATACTAATAATATTATTATAAAGAGCGTTCCCCCTTCATTTTTTAGGACTACACTACTGATTCACGGCAATAAAAGGGAGTCGGTTCGGTTACTGTAAACACAACATTATTTTTTTTGTCCTAAGATGTCGGTTGGTTTAATTTTCTGCTGTATAAATAACTATTTAAGTCGACATGTCACTCACTATTATACTTGTGTAGGCCCCCAGAAATTCGCGATCTTGCACAGCGCAAAAGTTGCGCAAATTTCCAGGTTTTGCGCAACGGCACAAAAATTGACAATCCGCGCGATTTTAGCGCAATTTTTGCCAAAATCTTGGTAATTTATTTAAATTGGGCTTTGATTGACTTAAAAATCACTTCAGCGCGTGTAGTTCAACATAGCAACGACGACCGTTGAGCGATAATCAAAATGGCTGCCGCCGAATGGGACACAATTACAGTCGAATTTTTAGTTAAAGGTCATTATTTTTGGTAGTAATGCACACACTAAGTATAATTTCTGTCTCTTCTCAAGACTGTCTTATTCGACCGGGGTTTGACTGGGAGCACTCCTGAGTAGTAACCTTGAAGGAGCGCTATATCAAATTCTCAGTAAATAAATAAATAAATAAATAAAAATAAAAAATTCCAGAACTTCACGGCCACACAATAAAATGCGTTAGACGAAGGTAGGATTGTCCTTAGGAAGGTAGTGCATTCTGATCAAACTGTCCAAAATAGCTTGCAGTCTGCCGCGTTCCTGCTGCCCTGCAAACCCCCACCATGCCGGGGCCGCATATGACATTCGGGCCACTGTGGTTATCCTAACAACGTCATGCAGGCTCGGTCCCTTGAGGCCGTGTGCAGTCATAATCTTGCCTGGATGCAAATTTGCTTGATATGGGATTCAAACCCTAGACTTTCAGTCATGACATCTCCTAAAATCGTCATACTTTTGACCCGAATAAGACCCGAAACCTCTGCTGGAGCGAGCTGTAGCATTCCTCGTCCCGGACGGTGAACCACCATCTCCTGAGTCTTCCTTTGATTGAGAGTCAAGTTGCAGCGTTTGGCCCACTCCATTACATGATCCAGTTCCTCCCTAATCGTGTTACTGTTGAAGGCTGGTACTATCAGGTAAGTGTCGTCAGCGTATTTGGCCATGCAGTTACGGGGACGTACAGTTTTGAGTTTCAAATTGGCTGTTAGAAAGTTCAAAGGACCCAGACCAAATCCCTGAACGATGCTAGCATTGAAGTCAGCTGCATCCGAGACCAATCCATTGTATTTGGTTATGTGTGTGCGGTTCGTGAGGAAGGTCACAATCCAGTTGTGTACACAGTCCAGAATGGGCAGCTCAGCCAATTGCTCCGCAAGATACGCGTGTCTGACCATATCAAAAGCTTTAGAGAAGTCGAGCGCTATTAAGTGAACGTAAAGGTTGTCTTTGAGAAGCTCCAGAAGACCCTCAGTCAAGGATATAAGGGCTCCAGTGGTAGATCCGTTGGGATGGAAATCATACTGATATGAAAATTGATTGTATGAGCAAGGATCCGTCAGAAAAGGATAAAAGAAACGGTGCGCTATGATCTTCTCCAGGAGTCGGCATAGAATGGACGTGACAGAGATCGTGCGAAAGTCGACAGCTTCCACAGGATGAGTGATTGTCTTGCCTGGATGCATCAGACTATGATGATATGTTTTTCACTGCTGTCTTGTCTGTCTAATAAACAATACTAGGGCACCAAATTCCATTGTATAAATGTAAAGAAATTTATGTCTTTTCGATTTGCATCTGTTGACCTTATGTTTAAATGATTGCTGATGTTGAATTTTAGATGATAGACATCGGTGATAGTTTGACTTGTCCACCAGATTTCACGAAGAAGGAGCGCAAAACTGGAATGTGGTGGCGCCATCTCGTTGCTGGTGCATTAGCTGGAGTTGTTTCGCGGACTGCTACTGCTCCTCTTGATCGGTTGAAAGTGCTATTTCAGGTTATAAAATTCATAATTTCCTATTATGGTTAACTGTTGACCTCTAGACTGAGTTTCGGTATTTTCTAAAAGATAAGGCCTAAAAAAAATGTTGTGTTTCCGGTAACAGAGCTAAAAAAAATTGGGTAGGTAGGTCGGAAAATATTTTTATTTTGGTAAAATATTTTTATGCAGTGACTATCCGAAAAAGTATACCCCACTAGTCTTTTTTGCATGCTGAAACAAAGTACGTGTTCTAAGCAAGTATAAACTGCCTATTTCCCGACTGTCTGCACCTAAAACTGCTCTAGAAACAGTCCTTTTAATTTCATTTTGTTGACGTCTCTTATGTTATGTTAATACAAATGATAAAAAAATATTTTTTAAATTTTTTTAAATTTTTTGGGATTTTTTTTTTTCATAATTTTTTTTTGAAAAAATATTTGGGTCGCGGCCGTAAAAATGGGTCGGTCGGGTTACCGGAAGCACAACAATTTTTTTACGCCTAAGTAACTTTAGTTTTTTTTACATGTGTTAGAAAAGAGCAAGATATGAAATCATCATCAGCAACCGTGGGTTCAATGCTCGTAGGGTCTGATGCCTTCTTCACAATGTCTTTCCACTCAAGTTTGTCCTGCGCCGCATGCCCCAGCTTCTGTAGGTCTTTCCCACACCAATTCATCCTCTTTTGTTGTTCATCATCAATTCATCATCAACCAAGGGACCAGTGCCCGTAGGTGCCCGATGCCATTCTCATTATTCCGCGCCAGGTTTGTCTCTCCAAGGAAGTGTGTGTTAGGTCCTGCAGTGATGCTCCACACCATTCTATTATGTTGTCCAGCCATTCTTTGTGTGGTCGTCCTTTCCTGTTAGATCCCTCCATTCTTCCAAGTATAACTGTCTTGATTTTTCTACTTTTATCCATCCTGCATATATGCCCAAAGAGTTCCAGCTTCCTGCATATTATTTGCTGCATAAGGTCCTCTGTTTGGCCTATTCGCACATACAATTCTGCGTTTGTTACTTTCTGCATCCATCCAATTTACAAGATCTTTCTGTAGCACTTTCTCTCGAAAGCGAATATTCTTGTTTCTGTCTCTTTGGTTATTGTCCAGGCTTCACATCCATAAAGCATGCTGCTGAATACACAAGTTCTCAACACCTCTAGTTTTATCTTCAGTTGTATGGCTATGCTCTTCCAGACCTTGTCCATTGCGCACATCGCTGCTGTTGCCTTCCCAATCCTTACCAGTATTTCTGTCTTGTTATTTAGGTCTTATGTGTTGGTGCATCCTAAATAGGTGAATTTTTCAACATTTTCTAGTTGGTTTCCATCTATTACAAGTTTACTGGGTAGATCTTTTTCTCCAAACACCATTGTCTTTGACTTTTCGAAATTCATCTTGAGCCCATATCTTTTCCCTTCGTCGTTTAACTCCTGCACTGTGTGTTCTAGCCTTTGTACGTCGTCATCTAGCAGATCGATGTCATCTGCAAAGCAAAGATTGCTTATATTCGTTCCACTGATTGTTGTTATTCCTCCTTCCTTTTCTCTTACCTTGTCCAACACTCTTTCCAAGAGTGTAATGAAGATGTCTGGTGACAACGGGTCGCCCTGCCTTGTCCCTCTATTGGTCCGAAACCAGGGTCCGATCTCTCCACCCACTCTAACCGCTGCTTTTGCGTTGCTGTTGATCTCCTGTATTATTCGAATTAGCCTGCTATCCACCCCATACGATTCTAGAACTGCCCACATTACGTTTTGGTCAATACTATCAAATGCCTTTTGGAAATTGATGAAGCAGTTGTTTATTTTTTGTCCTTTCTTCTGGCCTTTTCTCCTATTAGTCTCAGTGTTAATATTTGCTGCCCTTCCTGAAACCGGCCTGTTCATCTGCTTTTGTTGTTGCCCTCCATTATTGCAAACATCAGTCTTTATCTACCTGTCATCTTTCATTCTGCAGATATGTCCGAACAATCTCAGTTTTCGTTGGAAAACCCTCCTTATCATGTTCTCAGTCATATCCACTCTTTTGTATACCTCTTCATTGCTAATCTTCTGTCTCCATCCTATCCTCAAGATTTTCCTTTAGCATTTTCTCTCAAATGCTATGTTCACTCTTCTTTGTGGATCTTTCATTAGTACCCATGTCTCACATCCATACATCATTCAGCATGCTGCTGCAAGACATGGGTACTAACGAAAGATATGAAATGGTGCATTGTAATTTGTTGGGAATTGAGAATTTAATACTAAGACAGTCAATTTCATACAATCATAAAAAACATCTGGCCATATTTAGCTGTCATTATGATAAGATCATATGAAATATTTTGCAAATTTTTTCTAAAGAATGGACTATTCCAGAAGAGTTAGTCTTTTGTAAATAAGCAAGACATTGCCTAGCTAGATTTTTAGAACACTTTGTCTAGATCAATTGCTACTTGGCCTCAAGACCTGGCACGCTGTATGTTGCACAGCATTTCTTTCGGATTTCATTCAATTTTGTGGGGACTGGTTCTGGGATGATTTCTAAATAGTGACTTCACTTATGCTATCGGACAGATGACACAATTTATAAAACTTTTGCAGATCCTTTTATCGCTGACAATGTAATTTGTATGATAATCAATATACTTGTTTAACCCTTTGAACCCGGAACCCCCCTCCCCGTAACTCTATGGATAATGGGCCGGAAAACCGGCCCGTCGGGTTCAAAGGGTTAGGTCAAGAAATTCAGTTGTTTTAGATGCAACTGGTTACACGTTACACAGGCGAATTGCTAGGTGACGAGCTACGTATAGATATTATTGGAATTTTGTGTTAACAATCCTAAGATGACCTGTGGAATATAATTCCAGCTATCCTTTTTTATTATTATACATTGGGAATTGTCTCCACAATGCTGGTGACTGGTAATGATTTGTTTTGAGTTTGATAATATTGTACTGTGGCTGTGTTAAAAGTGTGTTGGTGATTTTTACTGTGTTTTTTACTGACTTTATTCATCATGACTTTTTTATTAAAATTAGGTCCATGGTGATAAAATGAATGTTGGCATAATCAGCGGTCTGAGAAACATGGTCAAAGAAGGAGGAGTTAAGTCCTTATGGAGAGGTAATGGAACAAATTGCTTAAAGATTGCACCGGAGTCTGCTATCAAGTTTGGTGCTTATGAACAGGCAAGATTTAAAATTCTTAAACAATCTGTGGTTTTCGATTTTTTTTATAAATTTGTTTCCCAAAGTTTCTTTTATTCATTTATTTATGACAAGAATTCTATGGTGCCCCTTCAGGGTAACTTGTCCTGAAGTTTAATTTTAAAGTATCAGTCGTTTGCATGAATTTCAAATTTTTGCAAAAATCTACGCCTACTGAAATCTACGCTAATTACAAATACAACATCAAGATGGTGTAGGCCTATGATGAATGACCAAGTTGCACAACGTGCAGAATAACAGCCGTCCATCTTCATGGTAGGTTCAATACCTATAAATTCATGCGCTCAATAACAAACGATGTCGTCTCGTGATCGTTCACAGTACGTGAAGATTCAGTGGTTTTGAGAACACTACGTAGACTGTTAACCCCTTTACTGGCTGTCCTGATTATAGTCGTCTTTAACAATTGACTTTTATACGGTAGCCCCGATTATAATCGTCTAACTGATATTATGAAGCGGATTTTTCTCGTCCAAAATGCTAAGACAGCGTTTCCCAAAGTGGGTTCCACGTAACCCAAGGGTTCTGTTCTATGAGCACAAGGGTTCCGCGAAAAGTTGTAAATGAAATAAATAAATATAAGGAATTTTACTTGAATACAGCATTTCAAGTAGATTTTGAAAATGCACCTTTAAACAAATGTCAGTTGCAATGGCGTAACAACCTAGCGGGGCCCGTGAACAATGGAGCTTGGGAGCCCCTACCTATTAACGACTCCAAAGAGTGAAAATTGGGAATGGCTATTTAAAACTGTAGTTAGATTAAAATAGAATATTAATCTCTCAAATAACTGTTATCAAATGAACTTGATAGTGCTTCCCAAATCGTATTCAATGTATCCATACCCAGTGCTCAAACTTGTATTGAGTCTCCTTGTAGAGTTCTTGATGGTCTTGTTGATGCATTCCAAAGGTAAATCTTCCCATATCAACTCCAATGCGACGATCAATTCTCCTATCGCTCTTGGTTCTGGTTGCTGTATCTTGTGGTATTTCTCCAGCATAGTTCTCTGAAATTGATTATCATTCCATCTAGTTAAAATTCAGAGATTTGGGACCATTGGCTTTCTCAATTAAACCAGAATCATTGAAATCGAGCCAATCTCCTTTCATCCACGCAAAAACTCTTAACTCTCAGCTAAGCTCTCAATTTCTGCACTCTCACTGTTTATCAGAGTCAGCGGTGCTCGATTCTTTATATCTTCTGGATCTTGTTCATGAAGTGTCTGAATGCGCATTCTGCCTGTCATTGACACCTTGGCCATTTTCAGTTTTTAGATATTTGAATTTCATTGCTTTAATAGCAAAATTATTAATCTGACAGATTCCTTATTTACCAACTTGATCGTTATCTTGCCAGGTGACTTCACAGTGAGGTGCAGCTACGCTGGTGCCCTGTTTCTTTTTTAAATGACAATAATAATGATTATCTGGCAATTTCAAAACTTTTTGATAACAATTATTTGAGATGAGACTTAATAAATCGTGTTTTTGTTACTTTTTGTTGTGTTTCGTTTTTGAATCACCAAAAAACATTGGGTGGTCTGACTAAAAAGTAATAACTCTTTTCTTTTTGAAATATTTTGCTGAAAGTTGGCCTTCAAGTGTAAATATGAATTGTCTTTAGGCCTGTAAGATTTCATTTCGAAATTCTTATTTCTGGCCAAGATATTGTCAAAAAACCATAGGGAGGTCTTTTTATGTCCCACTCTGTATATTAGAATGCTCCTCAGGCGCTTTGCATGCTCCAATGCGTTTAGTTGAGAATGGAGTTCTGCAAGAAAATATTTGGACATGAAGTATACCGTGGCCAAGAAAGTTTGGGAAACGCTGTGCTAAGACATCGTTACGGTACATGTAGCTGGTTGAAAACATACATACATATGTACATGTGTAAACGTGTACACATGCATACAAGTACATACCAGCATGTACGTGTGTATGCACGTGCGACGTGCGTGTGTTCGTACGTGCATATGTTCACACAAACATGCATGCATTCATACATACATAGTGCATACATACATACATACATACATACATACATACATACATACGGTGTCACGACAACTGGTTCAACGACAACTGGTTCACGGACAACTGGTTCACGACAACTGGTTCACCGACAACTGGTACACCGACAACTGGTTCACGGCCAAATGAAGTGGAGCTGGACGAATGAAAATATTCTTGCTTAACTTGAAGCTGAATTGATAAAACAGAAATAATATCGCTAACTACTAATTCCTCTAAAATTCGATGCTATCATCCAATTTAGTGGTATTCATTTTAATTATCACTTGATGCTATTGTTGCTACATTGAATTTACCATGCATCACAGTGATTTTTAGGCTATTCAAAGCCCAATTGTAAAAATTGCGGCAGGATTTTGCAGATTTTGTGCGGAAATTGCACACATTGCTAATTTTTGCACAGTTGCGTAAAACTTGGATTTTTGCATGAAAATTGCGCTGCGCAAGATTTTAACTTCTGGAGGGCCAATGTTAATGTCATGGAATGACCATAACATGGCTGCTATTAATTTTGAATATTGTTGTAATCCTAATTCACATTGTTATGCATTTAAGTAGGATTGAAGATGTAGACAAGATTGATATTTTTTTATTATTCTCTTATTACTTTTGCGTTGGAAAAGACATCATCGGCCTACTGAAGTTTGTGGAGAAGGACTGGACATCAGTAAACATATTTGTTACTGTAAATATAAATATGCTTACCGGTATTTTCCGGCTGTTGCCACTAGTTATTCATACATTCTATTTCTCATCGCAATGTGCATACATGTAGTTTTTAAATAACCTGTTTACAATAGATGAGAATATAATGCCACAGCCCTAGCATCGTGCCTTTGCCTCTGTCGACCCTTTGCTGAATAATGGCCTTCCTACTATAGCAGCGAAGAGCATATTCTGTGGTGGGTCCAGCTATCTGGAATGGCCTCCCTATGGCTCTCCGTTCTCTTCCTCGTGACTCTGCTGGCTCTTTCTACCGTCTTCTCAAGACCTTTCTTTTTGACCAGGCCTGGGTTGGGAGCGCCTCTGAGTAGAGATCTTGAAGAGGCGCTATATAAATTTATGTGATTGATTGATTGATTGATTGATTGATTGAACTCATGCTCAGATCTTATCTGATGGCATTACTTTTTTCTGCCCATTTTCTTAAGACTTTTCGTTTTCCAGGGTTCTTAGCACTGGGAGCACCTCTGATTAGGTTGTACTGTGAGAGGTGCTTTATACATCTGTAAATAGGATAGAATAGGCATTTTCGTGTGGGCAAAATTAGCAAAAAGGTTTCATACCCCCTAATATTTTGACTGCAAGATACAGGGCTTCTTGCAGTTTGACCTGCAAGAAGCCCTCTCTCTCTCCTAGTGTGTTATAATTTTCAAGCATGACCCTCATAATATTGCCTCTGGGTTCAATATTGTTTTTAATGGTGTATACTTAGCTGCATTTATCAGGAGAAAATGTGGTAATTGTAGTTGTTTTGTTTGAGGAGGAGGAGACAGAAGAAAGAATTTCTTAGCAATTATAGCACATGTATAACACAGAATTTGCATTTTGCAGATTAAAAAATTGATCAAAGGGGATGCAATAAGAGATGTCAATGTCATGGAAAGATTTGCTGCTGGATCATTAGCTGGAGCTACAGCTCAGACTTGTATTTACCCAATGGAGGTGATTTCTTATATTCGTTATCTCTTACGGTTTTATGTACGGTATATGAAAAGTTGAAGAGATAACCAACTTAATTTTACTTGTTCTGTTTTAATCATTTTGTATATGGCATTGGCTGGTTTATTAATTATTATTATGAAATTCATGAATATCATGTGTCTCTGATGAGCTCTAGGTGCTTTTAAATATTTTACACCAGAAGGGTAATGGTGAATTTTATGGTATGCTGTTCACTCAAGAATTTAATAAATCAAGAGTTGCAACTTTCACATGTTTGTGTAGGAGTTAATATAATCTATTTACTATCAGAGATAATGAAATGATGATATTAAAAACTGTTGCCCAAGATGAGATATCAGTTGATGGCGGCTTTGAGTGAAATCACAATTAAAATCATAATGCATTTGAAAGCCAGGAGTTACAGCATCCATTGATTGAGTTTACTTCTCTGCATTTTTTTTACCAGTGTCGATTTTATGCATTTTCATTTCATAATTCGAAAACTGCTTTTGACAATTGTATGAGGTTTCCTGGCTCTTGTGATACTGAGAGTTACCTATTCGGTAGTTTGAAGTTTAAATTTCATAAGTCTATTCAGCTGGGAAGGGGCTTGGCAAGGGATGTGCTCCCTCCCCATTGTCAAATTTTTTTGAATTTACACGCAATGGTAGCATTTTGAGCTGCCATTTTGACGAGATTACTCATCATTTTAGTGCTGATAATCGTGGTTTAAGTCTTCAAAAGTTTAAAATTACTTTTGTTTCCACACAGCAGTGGTCGCATCCTAAGCTGTCATCTCCACATTTTTAAAATTAATTTTCTAAAGTAATTTCAGTGCTGAAAGTCATGGTTAAAGACTTCAATAACTGTCCCCTTCCCAGTGTTTACATTTTTAAAATTTAAACTCTGTAATGGTAGTATTTTAAGCTGTCATCTTAACAGAATTGCTCATTTTTCAATGCTGATAGTCATGGTTTAACCTGCAGAGTGTCACCTGCCAATTGTTTTAAAAAATTGGATTTGCACACTGTAACATTTTAAGCTGTCATCTTGACAAAGTTACTCGTGATTTCGGTGCTCCGAGACGTTTTTTAAGACTTCAATGCATGTCTCCTCCACATTGTTTAATTTATTTTAACATTTTCACACTGTAATGGTGGCACTTTAAACTGCAATCTTAACAAAGTTACTGATGATTTCAGGGTTCATAGGCATGGTTTAAGACTCCGATAGATATCCTCTCTAGATTGTTTAAATATTTAAAATTTGCACATATATGATAATGATAATAGCATTTTAAGTTTGCATCGTAACAAAATTGCGCATTATGGATAAGCAATGGATAACACTGGAGGAATTTCTATGATATTCATAAAATATTAGGGAGCAGCTCGATCCCCACCAAAAGTTTTGGGACCGTCCCCTATCGCCACAAGTCTCTGTCCATGTATATGCTGGATTATGCCCCACTAGCTGGCAGCATAGATTCATTGAGCAAACTAAATGTTGTTTTATGTTTTTCTGAAGATTAATGAAAGTGGAGCTTTCATTTTAAAACTAAAATGGTGAAAATTAAATTAGTTGCCGCAATCTAACGAATGAATCATAGCAAAAGTGTAAGAAAACACATATTTAAGTTGCTATGGTGTAGTAGATAGCATATAAATTACTATCACATCTTTTACAAATTTCTTAAGGATCCAGGCTACCAATGGCAAATTGTCAGGCAACTCCCATGAGGGTCGCGACCTACAAGTTGAGTATTGCTGCAATAGGCAAAATGCAATACGTGAGGTAACGTAATTAGTAATTTCTATAGCACCACTCACAGCATTCAAAGGATCGAGTTTGAGCAACAGTGGTCCTTGCTCATGGATGGAACAAGAAAGTCAGACCTGTTCAGAGAACGTAGAGGTCAATGAGAAGATGCAGAATGAGGAGAATGAATGAGATCCTTGAGATATTTCGGTGCAAGACCTAGTTTGGATTTGAGTACCAGAGCAAGGACTTTGTATTGGATGTGGGCAGAGAGAGGAAGCCAGTTTAGTTGGTTGACTCTAAATGATGACAATCTGAGAGCGTTTAGAAAGGCGAGCAATCAATCGAGCAGCAGCATTAAGGGCAGATTGAACGGAAGATAGACAGACCTTAGGAATCTGACCAATATGAAGGAATTACAATAATCAATTCTGGAACAGACAAATGCATGAATGTCATGGTAGAAAGGGAGACAAATCTGGAGATGAATGTAATAATGTATTAATGCTTGTTATGGCTGGGGCAAGAGAGTCCTGCATCTTGTTAGTCTATGCTTGTTTCCCTAACTGCTAAGTTTGAGCTCTGCATACCCCATCATAATTGGATTTATGAGGTCTTTTATGTTAAGGAATTGATTTATTTAAATATTTAGGGTTTTAATATTTAGTTTTAAGGCAGAATCCTGGAAACATTTCGTTGATCATGTTAGATTGTATTTGTGAATTTATTCATGCCATGTTCTGGTAAAACTGCTCAGAGGTATTATGAGGTACTTTCAGCATTTGTGATAATGATCAGATAGCTGCACATATATTGTACTATGCAAAAAGGAGGGAGTAGAAACAAACATTGAGGTATTTGGTTTATTTGTGTTATTTCCATTTTAGGTGATAAAAACTCGTCTGGCTGTTATGAAATCTGGTCAGTACAAAGGTCTTCTTGACTGTGGGTTAAAGATCTACAAACGTGAGGGCGCCAAGGCTTTGTTTCGTGGTTATGTGCCTAACCTTCTTGGGATTATACCGTATGCAGGCATAGATATGACTGTGTATGAGGTACAACTCTATTTCATCTAGAATAGTTTGTTCTAAAATATTTTGTGCATACAGCAAAGTGCAGATCTATGTACTGTTGAATCACGTTTTCATGCGCTTTGGTCTATGCATAACATAGACCACTGTTTTAATTCAGTGCTGTCAACCTGCGGCCTAAGCTAGTGAAATTTTGGAAAAGTTTGTGAAAATGAGAGAAAAAAAACGAAACTATAGACTGACTTGCGTAGCAGCCTTTAGCACAAAATTCAGTTTCAATGAAATATTCATTCAAATTATTATGTTGTAAGTTTGAATACACTTTATAATTTTCAATAATTTTTTATCGTTGCTTTCTTAAATTTTATCGGTGTGGCCCGTGGCTTCAAGAAACAGTTCTGCGGTCGCCTGCAGTGTAAGTTGTTTTACTCCAACATCTCGCAACACTTCCTCATTCATCTTTTTGGCTGTCCAAGGTCTCTTCTTTAGGTAAGCTACCTCTCGGCAGGTCCAGATGGATGTTGTTCTCGATGTTGTGCTTTTTCTTTGAGTTTTCCATATCCATCCTCCATCATCCAGTCCAAGAACTTTTCCCTAGGTCTTCCTCTTCCCCTTTTCCTCTCCATTTTGCCTTCCACAATGTCTCTGTCCAAGGTATTCTGAGTATTTTTCTATATGATGTTGTTTCAAATGACTTTATTCCTTTTTGTTCTCTCTTTCTGTATGTCCAATTGTCCATGCCTCTGAATCGTACGTTGCTATCGGCCATATCACCGTTCGCAGCAATCATAGCTTGGTCGGGATAGTTATTCCTTTATTTTTTCATATAGTACCCATTCCGGATAATACTTTTTTTTCACCCATACCTATTTTTGTCCTTCTATCTTTCTCACTGCTACCATCTGCCGTGATTTCAGCCTTCGAGTATTGTATATGGTCAATCTGCTGCAACCTCTTTCCTTCTATAAGGATGTTCAGTTCCTTTGTATCGATTGCCATGACTCTTGTTTTTCCTCTGGTTAATCATATATTAATTCATATTTTTCGTGCAGCTTCTGTCAGCGTCTGCACCAAGTCTTGCAGTTCATCCGGCATCTCAGTGTTCAGTACGATGTTATCTGCATAGCTTAAGTTCATGATCTTTCTCCCTCTTATTTTATATCCTCCTTCGTATGTTTCTAATGCATCTCTCATTGCCATCTCTGCAACTATATTAACACATTCGCTGCCACGTACGTATATATACGTACTTCATTAAGCGCACGGCAAGTGCCACGTACGTATATATACGTACTTCAGTAGACGCAATACAACGGTTATCTGGCACACCGCGACGTCAAATTGTGTTTGTTTTGGCACACTAGAAACGTAATTGGAGTGGAGTGTGACATAAAAAAAATTTATGGTAATGGAATTTTTCAGGTTTTATGCTATATTAGCCTACACCTATATTTTTTGGGTGAAATACTATATTTTTCGAAAGATCTTGTTGGTCTAGGTCTAATAAATAATAAAAAATAAATAAATAATAGGCCTAAATAATAATAAATAATAATGAATAATGAATAATAAATAATAAATAAAAAATAAAAAATAAAAAAATAAAAAATAAATAAATAATAAATAAATAAATAAATAATAAATAATAATAAATAAATAATAAATAAATAATAAATGATAAATAATAAATAAATAATAATGAATAATAAATAATAACTAATAATAATAAATAAATAAATATAAATAAATAATAAATAAATAATTTTTTAATCCTCATTTCACATATACATTGGCACACGGGGCTGTTAACATCTCACCCTGTTACGGCAGCGAATGTGTTAAAGAAATATGGGAAGAGTGCACAACGCTGTCTCGCTCCTTATCCAATTTTGAACCATTCTGATAACACACCCGCTATCCTCAACGCCGTTCCGCCACTCTCTGTCCTTTATACATTCTGTATATTATGTTTACCAGGTGTTTTGGAAAACCCATCTCTAACATAGTTACCCATAACCTCCCGTGTTTAATACAGTCGAAAGCTTTTATGAAGGTCCATGAAACACATGTATAATGGCTGTTGATGTTGTCTTGCTTTCTGGATTATAATTCTTAAATTCGTGATTTGATCCCGCGTTCCTCTTCCCGGTCTGAAACACGCCCATTCCACCGCTATTTCATCTCGTATTTTTGTCTGGATTCTTCCAAGTATGATCTTTAGAAGTACTTTGCTCGCATGTGAGATAAGTGCTATTGTTCGGTGGTTAGAGCATTCTTTTCTGTCACCTTTTTTGGTATAGTAATGAATATTGACTCCTCTATTCTTTCGGCCATTCTCCGGTCTTCCAGGTCCTCATGCAGATTTTAGGCATCCTTTCAGCTACTACATCTCCTCCTTCCATTAGCATCTCTTTGGCTTAAATTGGAATTTTTGCCTCCATTGGGCTCTACTTTCTCTGTGTTTTACCATTTTTCCAGATCTGATCCCATGACTCTGCACAATTTTTTCTACTGCAGCAAGTCTCTAAATGAATACAATACAGGGCACTAAGTGCTGTACCATGCTATTATGATTACACCCAGAAGCGAAACAAAAGAAACTTACCCAAGAACTGTATAATACACAGCCTTTGTGTAAATCTTATGTGCTCAAGTTACCTGCATTTATTCCCCCCTTTCTTTTTCTCTCACTTACTTTACTTCATGCTCTTTCTTTCGGCTTCAGTTAAGGTGCTCTATTATGGTATTATAATGTTGCTGTATTTGTGTTTTGCAGACACTGAAGATAGCATACATAAAGAGGAATCCTGGTAATCCTGATCCAGGTGTACTTGTCCTCTTAGGCTGTGGAACAGTTAGCAGTACTTGTGGTCAGTTGGCTAGTTATCCGCTAGCTCTAGTGCGCACTAAATTACAAGCAGCAGGTTAGTTTCATCATGAAGTTTGTTTTCAGTCTTTCTTATTACTGATGATCTTGAAAATCAAGTTGTCTAGTTATCCGCTAGCTCTAGTGTTTTATGTTCAACTGAAACAGATACATATATTTTAAAGCAGATATCTATCTATGTATGTAATATATATAACGCCCTTTCAAGATAACTATCACAGGCGCTTCCAACCCAGGCACAGCCAATAGGTCTTGAGTAGTTTATAAAAAGAGTCAGACAAGTCCCGCAGAAGAGAACACAGGACAAAAGACAGTCTATTCCAAACAGAGGCACCCACAATCGAGAAAGTCTTGTTCTGTCTGATGGCTGTGCATCCATGTGGAACCACAAAGTTGCCTCTAGGGGCTGAGTGCACAGAGCGGTGACCAGAGCAAGCCGAAGTTAAAGTAAAGAGTTCCCGAAAATAGACAAGTGCACTGCCCACGACACAATGCCAAATTATGAAGGAGACCCTATAATAGGACATTTTGAGTGAGAGGACCGAGGCCTAACGAGGAGATCTTTGAAGGTGGTCCAGAGTCGCTGAATGTTGCCAGCAATGGAAGAAACAGACACTCCCAGTATTTGCCTTCTATCTCCATGTAGCATCCATGCATGGAACGGATGACGAGAATCCATGCAGCTCAATCCTCAAGACATCTGTGGCCACCTGGTGCCAAGACTCTGGCCGTAGTAGAACGCAACAGATTGGGACTTGACTAAGAGGCAATTACACAGGAGCATTAGCATCTGAAACTGCGTCTTTGCATAGGCAGCCAGTGAAATTCCTCCCGTACAAAGCTAGATATGCCCAAATGTTGGTATGACACCAATCAGGCAAGCTGCATCATCAAGAGCAGATTGCAGGTGATCAATTTGTGATAGGGAGTAGCCCACATAGATCTAGATAAAACTGCCGTAGTCAACTTGGACGCATAGAGACAATGTACAATTAGACATGCATCAGGGTCATAATTGCTTTGATTGTTAGTGAGTGACGCACCGAGCGAAACTGGCAAAGATGGCAGAGCATGTGCGACATACAATCCGCATGTATTCTGAAGAGGTCACACCCAAATCATGCACTTGGTACATCAGGAAAGCAATGCAGTAGACATTTTCTCCAGACAACCTCAGAAGCCCGACCCAGACATATGCGTGAGTGAGTGTGAGTGAGTGTGTGTGTGTGTGTGTGAGTGTGTGTGTGTGTGTGTGTGTGTGTGTGTGTGTGTGTGTGTGTGTGTGTGTGTGTGTGTGTGCGTGGGTGTGTTATCAGCATATTGATGCACTGCAACCCCACAGAAGAGAAAACCTGGTAACAGGGCTGTGGTGTCAACATAGGCGTAGGAGACGGGGGTCCAGAGGGGGCAAATGCCCCCCAAATTTCGGGCAAGTCTGATTTTTCGGGCAAGCAGACCCGAAAAAATAAAATAAAAAGTTTTTAAAAGGTCGTCAGAATTTCCAGGCAAACGTAACGGGAATTTTTTTAAAGATTTTGGCTGGACGACATAAAAAATTTGGGCAAAAGTCTCATTTTTGCCTCCCACTGCTGGAATGTACCATGACATTGTACATGCATGCATGCATGTGTGTGTGTACACCAGAGTGCATATAACTGGTATGAAACTGGTATAAGCTGATGAGCTGGTATGTTGTTACTACTTAAATTAATTACCAATGGCAATAAAAAATAGCGAGTTTTAATTAAATGATTTATGGGAAGTTGGTAAGTGGTAACTGCAGGGTCAGCAGATGATGAGGAAGACTGCTTACACTATGGAATTGCAAAGGATTTGCGTCTGATTTATCTGGTTTGATGGAAAATTTATTAAACTGAACCAGATGTGAAGAGAAGGCACTTGGTCAGTGTTTCAAGTTTAAGACCAGTGCCGATACATGTTGTAGAAATTCCAAGACAGAGACAAATATACAATAAGCAACAGGATCATACAAAGAATGCTAGAACAAGTTATAGGCATATATAGTTATATAGCAACATTTGAAGCTGAGAGACAACAAGTCTAAGTAGTAGAGGAAGATAGCCTGAGTTTGAGATTTAGAAATAAGAAATGGTTGCCACTGAGAAAGTGATACAAGGCGTACTAGGATATTAAGACCAGTGTTTCCCAAACTGTGGGTTGCAACCCAAAAGTGGGTCATGAAGCTCTGTCAAGTGGGTCGCCTTAGTTTTTTGGGAAATACTTATTTTATAGTTTTTCGTCATTTATTCGTAAATTCTAAAAATTCATGTTATAAACAGTGGAACAGCAGCATTTGACTGTGATTGGACTATGACGGTCGTAATTGTAACAATTTTTAAATAGTGTCCGTAATTGAACATACTTTCATGCCGATTTATGATGCAAATTTTAGTTCATGATGCTCAATTTTATTCGGTGGCTCTCGAGACAGCCACGATATTTATAAGTGGTTCGTGACCCAGAGAAGTTCCCAACCACTGATTTAGACGATTCTGTGGAATTGAAAACTGAACATATGCTGAACATATATGCTGAAGTTGCAGCATTTATTATTGATACGAAATAATTTGAAGAAGCTGAAGACACCTTACAAATGCTATTTATTGAGTTTTGCTTCTGTTGTCTTCATTTCAGCAACGGATGATGCTAAACTTGGTTTTGTTTCTCTTGCAAAGAAGATTGTGAAAGAAGAAGGCTTTGCTGGTCTGTATCGAGGTATAGCACCTAATTTCCTTAAAGTGTTGCCTGCTGTGAGCATCAGCTATGTCATCTATGAGCGTGCAACATTAGCACTCAAGGTTACAAAGTAAAAATTTCATTCTGTTGAAATATACTAACACTTAAGGCTTAAAATTTGCAGTTTTTGGTTTGTTTCTCAGCAAAGACTTAATTTAGGGACTAAAGCAGAAGGTCAACAAATTTTTAAGAAATTATTTCTTCGTTTCATGGTTGTTAGCTTTGATGTGGATCGTAGCAGTTGCTAGCCATAAATTATGTCTTTTTTAAACATGTCGAGCAAGATGATTAGAATAGGCAATGCTTAAGTGTATTTTTGTTGCTTTTTTAAATTTGGCTTCTTTGAATTTTCTAATTATGTGATAATTAATGAAAGACCAAAGCGTTGAAATTTACACTGTTTATTCTGGAACCAAATTCAGCAGACAGCATTTTTTTGTAATGTACTTGAAAAGTGTGATATTCAATGTGTAGATCTAACTAACTAGTGCAGTGGTTCCCAACCTTTTTTTACTCTAGGGACACTTTTTCTAAGTAGGAGGACACGATGGCCACTTTTTCTTTGTTGAAGGATGTTAGGGGCGACAAGGCTAAAATTTAATTAACTAAAAGCATATGAAATTGTTATAATTGATTCATAATAGAATGTTTGGTATTATTTATAGATGTCAAAATAAAATAATTTGTAATAGAAAATAATTATGTGTTCTATCTTGTCCAAACTGTCAATTTTTTCATATATTTTAAAAAATTCTTTGAGAGATGAGGGCAATTTTTTAGGCCTGGCAGGCCACTCTTGGCCCGCGGGCCACGGGTTGGGAACCGCTGAACTAGTGCTTTACCACAGTTAATGCTTTAAAGACTTTAGTGCAGAGGTTCTCAACCTTTTTCTGCGCGTGACACACCTAAACTCCCAAATAATTTTGGTGACACACCAAAATCGTCATTAAGTGACTATCTTTAAAATTAAAATAGGCCTATGCAGTGCCGGCGCTAGGGTACCGGAGGCCACCCCCCAAATAAAACTTGAGGCCCCCATACCTTGAGCTGTCATCTCAGCAAAATTTCTCATAATATAAGTGCTGAAAGACACAGTGTAAGACTTCAATAAATGTCCCCTCCATATTAATTGTTAACTTTTTTGGAATTTCCACGCTGTAATCGTAGAATTTTAAGCTGTCATCTTTACAAAATTGCTCATTTTTAATGCTGTTAGTCGTGGTTTAGGACTTCAGAGTGACCCCTCTCCATTGTTTAAATTTGTCTGATTTGCCAACTTTAGTGGTAGCATTTATAGGATGTCATCTTTAAAAAATTGATTATTATTGATGGACACTGGACAGTGGATGATTCTTATGAAATATTTCTGAAATATTGGGATACAAGGACTCCGTCCCAACCACAATTTGACACATACCATGGACATCTGGAACCCTACACAGGGTTTAATGTTTGGGCCTCACGCAGGTTTTATTTTGGAGCCTCATCCAATTAGCAATTATAATAAGCTACACTTTATAAATGTTGTGTTTGAACATGTGGATGAAACTGCCTGAGTTAGTTTAGATGGCTTTACTTACGCCCAAAATCAGTATGGCCGGTATGATGTTTGCATTAGGTCTGCTATGGCAGTGCCATATGGTTACTTGAGGCATGCACCAGACCGGATCTGGAGCCTCAAATAAATGCGCCGGTTTAAGAAATATAGAGTCACAAATAGGCATAATCACCAGCTAAATTTGGAGGCCCCTGGGGCCCCTTCAAACTCGGCCCCCCCCCAAATTGGGGGTACGGGGGTGCTAGCGCCGGCACTGGGCCTATGTTAAAGTTAATCTTACCTATTTTAAATTGTTGAAATTTCTAATGAATGAAAATGTTGACACTGAATGCTTTTTAGTTTCTAATGATTCCAATATTTTAATTTCCACCGATCTAAATCTACGATTCTATAGTATACGACGTTTTATGACTAAATGATAATTGTTTGGTGTAACGGGTAATGGTATTTTTGCTTCTGGATTTTTTTGGGGCGTTACGGTAGGCTACCCATTAACGAGACTAACGAATGAACATGATAGGATATCTATAGAAACTATTTTTAGGTAAAAGATCATGAAAGTTATCATCAATTATCCACATAGTCCAAGCCATCATAATAGTTCAAGGCAAAGTATGAAACCATGGGGGGAAATAGAAAACCACTGCCAAAACTAAATGCTGCAATATATAATTCATAGGGCCTATTCAAGCTTAGGTATTGTGGCGATGAAATGGAATAGAATCAATAGATATAGAGTGCTACGAATTTTCACATCCTACGCCTGCTAAAGTAAGCAATTCAGTGTAGCCCAGGGCTGAAAGTGAGCTGGGTCAGTCCGGGTCTGCGACCCAGCATCGATTTTCGAGACCTGCTGTTGCCAGGTCTCAGCAGGGTCGCAAAAAGGTCGCCAGGTGCCAAAACTAGGTAAAAAATGGTAGGAATATGGATAAATTTTGGCAAATGACAAAAAGTCGTCATAAAAATTTACGGGTCAAAGGTGTGCTCGTCCGCCAAAGGCAGACTCGGCAACTTTTGCAAACCACTTTCAGCTCTGGTGTAGCCTAATGCAAGAACAATGGGTGTATGCTGTGAGAATTCGCGACAAACCAATTTTTCGCGACACACCAATGACACACCATTTTTACGCAACACACCGCTGATATTTTCGCGACACGAGTGTGTCTCGACACACCGGTTGAGAACCTCTGCTTTAGTGTGCTGAAAGGTGAATGAGAAACCAATGTAGCTCATTGTTGAAGCGTTAATCACTTGATGGTTTTTCAGTCTAATGTCTTGAAGTGCTGATGACTTTCTAAAAATTCTTCTGGTTGCCTTCTACAGTTGCAAGAAACAAGCTACTTTTGTCAGGAACATTTTCTGATTGTGAATAAACTTGTCTTGTTACAGAATCTTCAACAGGATTTGAACTCTAATAATTTTTGTATCATAATGGCCTACATTTTAATCGAGTGCCCAAAGCGTTTTTCTTACTTGTATTTAGCTATGCATGAGAAAGCAGTGTCGAAAGCAGAAAATGTATTGTTTCTTTTATATATTGTATTGGACTCTCCAGGAATTTCGGTTTAATTTTTTTGTTTTAGCATAAATGTAAAACAGTTATAAATACTAAATAATATTTATGTTTCTGTGTGAATTTGTTTTAAAATTGTGAGTTAAATGCTAATATAATTTCGCTTATGTGACATGGTTTAAAAGTAGATTCTTTAATGCGAAAAATTAGTTATATAGTTTAAAGTTTGACTTAGGATCGGTGCACAACCATTTTTGGCCAAGGGCCACATTGTATTTTAGAAAAACAAGTAAAGGACTGCAGATTGAGATAATGTATGTAAGTATCTGGACACTTTAAAGTGCAACTTTTAAAAGTGCATTTTTAGTTAAGCTGCCTCATAGGAACCTTAATGATTTATCTGCTTGATAAATTGCAACAAAATTAAATACTTTAGCAGCAGTTAAAACCAATTTTTACTTATTAAATAATTTTGCATATTTTACGATCAAATCTATAATGCATAGTTTGATGCTACATACTTATGTGTGACTGAATTCGTATGTACTTGGTTTCAATTTAGTTATTGCAATCTTCAAAATGGAGTCCAGATTGCTATCAGCCACATCTAATAGTATCGATAGACTTTGTTCTCATAAACGACTGTGTCATGCAGCTGATCTGTAAGGTCTTTTGAAAGGTCATCTGTGCAGAATTATCATCCTTGTAAATTTCAATATCTTGTACCACCCAGCCCCCACATGCACCTGTGGGATGGGTTCCTCCCATCCAGCCCCACTCCTCGGGGTACCCTGCATTGCCCAGTAAATTTAGCTTTTTTGTCCTCAACCCACTCAGCCCCACTCCACCCGAACTTTCACTCCCAACCCTGCTGGGTACTCGGGATTGCCCGGTAAATTTCTGTTATTCCTGCCCATCCCAAGCCCCCTTGCCTATCCTCACCCCACCCAGTCTCCCCCTGCCCAGCCCCTCTAAGGTAACCGACGTTGCCTGGACAATTTTTTCACACCTTGTCACAAACCAGCCCATCCCCACCCTGGGACAGGGTGGGTGCTGGGAGGGGGCAGCATAGTCCTGGTGTCACTGTGTCTTGCTGCAAGGTTTCTTGTGAATAGCTGCGAAACTGTGGCAAAAGCTTGGAAATAGTGAAATTTCGGTTTTTCGCACCCCTTTCCCCATCCCGGTCGTAGGGTCTGGTTGTGGGGCAGAGTGAGGATGAGCTGGTCCAGGGCCGATATGCACAAGAGGGTATAACTCTTACGTTTAGCGTAAATCTGGCTTATTCGGAATACTGAGTTATTTCCGTATGCATGGGTCGAGCTGAGCGAGTTGTGCTAGGTATAACGTTATTCCAACTCACAAGGAGAAGTTAGCCTGCTATTCCAATGGTGAACAATAGACAGCCGACTTTGCTGGACAGCGTGAACAATAGGCGGCCGTTGAGATTTCCCTGTGGACCATCTATAGGTCTTGATCTGCTATTGATCTGCGCTCAGCTATAACCTATTGAATTGGGGTGGGGAGAGCCAACGTCATGCATCGCCTGGTGCAAGGAATGTCCAGATTAACTATGACTCTCGCTATTCATGTCCATGCATATGGCCACATTCCAACATATACGTCTGGGCCGGTAGTCTTGGACCTGGCGAACTTTGCGCTCCGCGTATAAGCTAAAATTCGATATGTTATTCTCTTAACAGATTTTACTCTAGTATGGAAGTCATATAGCAGGCGCAGACCTTGGATTATCAAATCATCTCACTTAAGCAGTGATACCGCTCCAAAATTTAAGAAAAGCCAAGATGGGATCTTAAAAAAAGCCAAGAAAAGCCAAGTTTATAATTATGGTCCATATGTCACCTATTTTCTTTCAACAGAAGCTATTTTATTCGATAAATTGTGATGTTTATGAAATTATGTATAATTAATCCTGAAATTAATGTATGTTAAATTGTTAATAATTGGTTCGGTTCGCTGATTTTCTAACATACTAACGACATTTTGGAACATAGTGCGCTAGACTAGTTTTGATAAATAAACGTTCAGAGAATAATAATAAGTCGGATAAATCCTAGTCAGTAGATGGAGCCGCTGCCATAAGTTGTATTATTGCTGCTAAGATTATTGTTATTTAGTGGATTGTTGCTTAAATTATTGCTATTTCGTGGATTATTGCTAAGATTATTGTCATTTAGTTGGCAGAAAAAAGCCAAGTAAAAAAGCCAAGGTCCTTTGAAAAAATGCCAATATCCCAAGATACGATTGAAAAAGCCAAGATCTTGGGAAAAAAGCCAAGGAGCGGTATCACTGCACTTAAGCCGTGGTTATAGCTTTATAGGTTATCGCGCATGCGCATAACCTAATATATTTATATGCATCGTCTCCGACGATAAGTAAGAAAGTAGATAGACGGCCGCAAAGCAAAAACGATTCATATTTACTATAGCCTAAATACAAAAGTATGAGACTTGACAAGAGAAAAAAATAATTATGTGAAAGAAAGTTAGTTGCAAATGTATAGGAATAAAATTACATAGCGAGAAAGTGAAAAAGATTTTGAATAGAACGGTGATGTGTGGATAGAATATGATGAAACCGTAACCGGTTTCCGCTAGTGGTCGCCGAATTAAAATTCTTAAAGGAGCTATTTCTTGTTAGTTTCTCGAACTGTCCAGTTTCACGTGGCATGCGTTTGATTTATTGTGGAGTTTAATATGCAAGCTGTCGCTAGAACAAACTAATTACAACAGATAGAACGGCCGCCACGTTAGACACGTTAGGCAAGCGACCCACAAATTGGTATTCATACCACGCAGCGGCGCTTCGAATGCAATTTCCTAGGGTATTTAGCCAAATTTAATTATTTTGTGACGGCGAAAATAAAAGCTAATATAATGTTGGCCGTCGACGAAGGATACGAGTTCATTGCAGATGTTTTAAACACGTTTTGACGTGTAAGGTGTCGTCGAATGCAGCGAGTTTCGAGACACAAACAGACGCCATCTTAGGGAGTAGAGACTTATATCTGGTCGAGAATGGGAGTACCGCTATTCAGAGAATACAGGTCTGCGCCTGCCTCGTGACTACCATTTTATATCGTTATTCGAGAGCAGGATAGATTTACGCCGAAAACGTCATGTACGCTCCGTATAAGAAAGCCCATAACTACCGGCCCAGGATTAGTTATGTCGGGTGTAAGGTCTACACTCTACACCTAGCTTACCTTATGCCTGGTCATGTGCATACCGGCCCAGGGGCCAATGCATAAGAGTATATAGGCCTACTAGCTTAATTTTGGCTTATGCGGATGTAGTGGGTTAATTCCGTATGCATGGGTCGAGATTAACAAGTTATGCTAAGCATAACGTTATTCCAACTCTGCCAAAGGGCCCGTATGCACATGAGCGTATAACTGTTACATATAGCATAAATCTGGCCTATTCCGGAATAGGCCTGCTTGGCTATTTCCGTATGCATGGCTTGAGATTAGCGAATTACGCTAGTTATAACGTTATTCCAACTCCGAGGTAGAAGTAAACCGGCTACTCCCATTGTGAACAATAGGCGGCCGACTTTAGCTGGACAACGTGAACAATAGGCAGCTGTCGATATTTCCCTGTGGCCCGTCTTTAGCTCTGGATCTGTTTACCCCACGTTGGCAACGACCGCATATAAATATCTTTCACGTATGCGCGCTCAGCTATAACCTACTGAATTTGGGGAGAGCCAGCGTCATGCATCGTCGGGTGCAAGGAATGTCCAAATTAATCATCATCATCAATGTCCATGGGTTCATCGCCCGTAGGTGTTTGATGCTCTTTCGATCATCTTCCATTTGTCTCTTTCTCTTGCTGTGTGGCTCAACTGCTGCAGTGATCGGTCTCCACACCATTCCGTGATGTCATCCAAATCTTGCGCCCCCTGGGTTTTCGCATAGTTGCACATAAATTCAGATTATTTGGTTGTGAATGTTACAGCGCGATTTTCAATGTGATTATCGATTCGTTCTACAAGTTGAACCTATAGGCTAAAATTACCTTTCTTTGGGCGCATAACGTAGCCTATAGGTAGGCTATAGAATTATTTCGTGGTAATACGGAAATTAAAACTGTTACCCATTTAGACTATGTGACAATTATTTAAAAGTTTGCGCCCCCTCCCCCAAGAACAATTCCTGTGGACGCCCATGAATCCACTTCTAGTTAGCGAGAAGTCTTCATCAATCCTGCATGTGTACGACCAACAGATATGTTTTGAGCTTAGGACCGCCTTCCGGAGGATCACCACTTCACGCAATGTATGTTACACCCGGGGGTTTGTGCTAGCCGGGGGGGGGGGTTTCTAGGGTGTTAATGTTCATGCGCCCGATTCAGATGTCAGCCATCTGACAGTCATCTCTGGTTGCCAAGTGGCCCAAGACCAACGAAAATGAAATGTTAGGGTTTAACGACTCTTTTTCATATCGAAGATGATCAGCGTCGGAGGCAGAGAACAACCTCGTACTCCACGTTTATATTGCGACCGAGTCACCCGCAGTAAAGATCCGAGAAATTAATCTCTGATAAACCGACCGACCGGGAATCGAACCCGTGCCGCCGGCGGGGCGAGCGGGCTACAAACCCACTCGACCACCGAGGCCTCATAGCCTATATATAGTACCCGCAGCCAAGACGTTCATGTGAACAGTGAATAATGTCATTTGTGTAGGCCATTAGGCCTAACGATCAGGGTTGCCAGGTCGTCGCGAAAAGCGCGAATTGGGCTCCTTTTGAAAGTGACTGAAAATTTCGTCTTCGCGACCTCGCGCTTTTTGGGTTAGCCTACTTTTGAATTGTCTCGCGGTCGCTACGACGACTTTTGAAATCTCGTAAATTGACCGCTGTAGATTACAATGAGCCTACCGTGACCAGTTGTGTGTGGCGTTGTCTAGGCTACCTAACGATAAAGGCATTAATTCTCTAAGGAGCACGGACTGATTTATCGTAATCACTAAAGTTCTCATCTAAACTTTTACGTCAATGTTCTCATCAGTGTCTTCTGGCTGGCGCCATTCTATTAGGCCTATCATCTGACTAGAGAGGTTTGGACAACCGTCGTGAGCTCTGATAGCAGGTTCTGGACGGCCAACAGGCTACACACTAGTTCATGCATCATGTGTTTATAAATGCATCATCTCATTTTTACATTATTTCATTTCGGGGGTGTTGAAACACCCCCAAACACTCTTAGCTATGGCCATGCAGTGATCTCTCAGGCGAGGACAAAGCGTTTTGTTAAATTGTTAGGCATGTAGAAAAGCTCGATAATCCCGATTTTCTCGAATTTTTCTCGTTATCTCGCGACAAAGTTTTTCTGAAATCTGGCAACCCTGCTAACGAGTAGGCCCTAGGCCTAAAATGATCTTAGGGCCGGTCAATTGAAAAATCTTGGTCTCGATCTTTGGGCCTAATTCTCTCTAAGCGCGCATGCATAATATAACGGCAGTTTCTAAAGTAGTCCTCGTATTGAATGTATTTGAATTATATAGTCGTTTTATTGACAAAATAACCGGTCGACACAACGCGACAGTAGGCCTAGGCCTAATTAACTCTTAACAAGCATAGAGATAGCAGCGGATTAAAAGCCTAGTAGGCCTAAACGCATTTTATACAGCATCCCTGTTATGAAGTTTTTATTGTTTTTGCTGATTAGTTCAAATGGATGCGGCCTCGGGCTCAGATTGTATTTGCCAGGAAGTCTAGGGCCCATGTGAAAAATTTATGAATAACATGCTCCTCGTCTTTAGCCTAATTATAGCTTTGAAGAGGGCAGCATCAGCAGCCTGAGTTATAGGCCTAGTGCCCTAGTGTCTGCTTTGGGGAATCGGATGTGAGGAACCCAGCTCGTATGGACCCAGAAACCTTTCAATGAATTAGAATATTCGACCATGGGAAGTGAGGCGTATCACCTGGGCTCAACTTTGGTCTGGAACGTTGGGTAGGCCTACCAAAGTCTGCGTAGTTTTCGCTTAACCATTGATTATAGTTACTAGATAGCTAATTGCATTGATATGTAGGCTACTATACAGCCTAGTTACTGGCAGGGGCGGATCCAGGGGGGGGAATCCGGCCATGGCCCCCCCCATTTAGAAATGCCCATGTATCGTGGGCCCCCCCCCATTTGGTTTCAGTGGCTGCTGAAATGGTATGATTTACTCGAAAATTTTGCCGGACGACTTTAAAAAAAGGTCATCAACTTTTTGGCGGATGATATGGTATGATTTTCCCGAAAATTTGGCAATTTTGCCGGATGACTAAAAAAAAGGTCGTCAACTTTTTTGGCGGATGCGATTTTTTCCTCAGAGCCAAGGTGTCAAGAAATTTTTGGCCCCCACCCCGTCCAAAGTTTCTGTATCCGCCCTTGGTTACTGGATAGCTAATTAATTGATTGTGGATGTTCGGATTATTGCTCACTCAAGGATATCGCAGGATACCTATAGGGAAAACCATAGCAAAGGATAGGCGGCACAACACTCCGCTTTAAAACGCAAATTTCTCAGCAATGATGCAATAATATTATTGTTTAAAACGAGCCTAGGGTTTTTGAGTTGAGTGACATACAAAGCAATCAGCTTAACAGACAGCCTGCAATCTGAAACCTGACTGACTGATTTCAATGAGCTGCTTCTAAGTTGGCAATTTAGTGCATAGCCTAGGCTATAGGCCTAATTAGCCTACTAATCTCAGTTTCTTAATTCACGTTTTTGAATTTAGGCCCTAATTTTAGGGTCTTCGATCTTCAAGATCAGAGAACTGTAGGCCTAATGCCACACTGCTTTTTAATCGACGTAGGCCTTTGATTTTTCTTATGCTTTTACTTCACACGATTGTTTGCAACTCAAGGAATAGCCTAATAGGCTTAAATAAATAAAAGTTTGATCACCGTAAGTCACGGTAGGCCTAAGTGCCTGTTAGTGGCTCACAATTTGTAGGCCTATAGCCTATGCATGCACTCCGAATTGTCCGGCTCCGAATTGTCCGGTCCAAATTGTCCGGTCCCAATTGTCCGGTCCCAATTGTCCGGTTCCGAATTGTCCGGTCCGAATTGTCCGGTCCGAATTGTCCGTTCCGAATTGTTCGGCTTCAAATTGTCCGGACACCGTTAAGCCTGCCGGTCCCACACTCCGCAAAATTGTGATTAGCCTAGGTGTTATTTTAAAATGCCTCAGTTATTTTTGACTTTCTGTGTAAACGCTGAACGTTTGCTTTCGGTTACTTACTTGTCGAGATTCACAATAATAATTAGTCTATCTAAGCCATACTCCGGGGGGCTGTGCCCTTTGTACAACGCACGCCTGATGTGAATGTATTATAGAGCAGTGATGCCACAGCTGGGTTTTCCCCTAGATCTGGGTTTTTGGTCCTCGTCTGGGTTTCTGGGGTTTTTTGGGGGCGAAATCTGGGTTTATTTTGGTGAGTTGACATTTTGTATTTAAACACAAAATATTATGTGAAATTCAATGTAAAACGGTTGTGATACATATTTTTCCAATAATTTTAATATTAAACTCCACAATCAAGATCTCACATTGTCAATTCACAAAATAATCTATATTCTGATTCCTGAAGAGTATAGCTCTGCACAGAAATAAACCATGATTTTGCAATCCCAATATAGGTCAGGTCACTTAATTCTCTCTGCTTATTAAACAGTAGGCCTATTGACATCTGTAACATGTAGGCTAGCCTAGCCTACATATAGGCCTACCGTAGGTCAGGCCAATCCTCTATAGGCCTAGTGGTCTAGTTAATTGTTGCAGAGTATTAATGTTCTAGTTGGTTAAAACGTTGGATTGATGTATTAAGAAAATTTGGGTTGAAAACTCCGACAACTTTAAAACTTCGTAACCTTAAGCCATGTGTGTTATGTGTTTACAATTCTGGGAGGCTCGACCCGGCCGCTGCACATGCCCAAACGAATAGGCCTATATCGATTAAGCTTATTGTTAGTAGCCTATGTATGCCAAGTCCCTGACAACTTTAACAATTGATATTTTAAAGTTGTAGTTACATTTTATTCGACTATTTTGACGAAAATTTTCTTGACCCTCATCCGATCAAGCGAAAAACCTACTTAATTTCAACAAAGGGAGTCTAAAATCTCTTGTATGAATAGTCTGGGTTTTTCTGGGGGGTTTTCTGAAGAAAATCTGGGTTTATTTCTGAAACCTCGGTGGCAACACTGGACTATTATAATAGAGTTGATCTTTGACGACTCACGAGGCAGTAAACGGTTTAGATCATTACATCTCGGTTTCAGTCATTTGGAGCAATTAGTTTTGACAGATTAATCTTAAAATGGCTAATTATCACAAACTTGACGCAAGCTACATTCAGGCATTGAAAGATATTGCGAATAAGCTTAGAATTCATTCCATTCGAGCCACAAATGCCAGCAACTCTGGGTGAGTGTAATTGTAATGACACCATCTTCCGGGTTGTAACGTAACAATCTTGCTCGTAATATCGAATCGCTCAAAGCAATGCGCACACGTTAAACTACGTGCTTCATCTTTTTACGAATGCTGTTTCAGAAGGTAAACGTGCCGGTTAGAGTTGTAGGCCTAAATTGTTCGCCATTGCATGGGTTTCAGCGTTGGTCGAATACAAGTTAGATTGACGAACAGAATTCTGACTAAATAGAATTCGCATTGGTGAAAATATGTTTTGCTTAAATAGAAGTGAGATTGGTGAAAAATAATCTTGCTTAAGTAGAATCCGTGGTAATTCCGGCATAGTTATAGTAAGCGGGTCCCTATGTTAATGACTGACTGCACTAACCCTAACCGACCCTCACGATGCCTAACCTGACCCTAACCAAAACATAGGGACCCGCTTACTATAACTAATTACGAAGATTGCATGCCTATATACAAAACAATATGGTTGCCAACGATTGCACTGAAATAGAGCACAGGGACCAATCACCAGGTTTAGTTTTTTGTAGCGCCCCTTGAAGCTCACTACTCAGAGGCGCTCCAGAATGCAGCGCGGACACTTCATCGGAGTTTCACGCCGAAGCGCTGAGTAGTTGTGAGTGAAGGACTTGCCCAAGGTCCCTACGCGGTGACTTGAGGTGGATTCGAACCTGCAACCCTTCGGCTGCAAAGCGGCAAACACACTGGTCACCGTGCCCCACGGTAAGGGTCGGTTTTTATGGTCTTTTCTGAAAATGGCACCAATCATTACCTGATGATACTCCGAGCCAAAGGTAGTCAAAACCACATATTCCCAGGTTATTCCCCAATAGGTCACACCAATTTAGACATCTCAACAGTGCCCCTCAACACTATTTACGGATTTTAAATCCTTCAAATTCTTCGCGTATGCTACTGCTCCAGGTCTTGTCGGAGCGTGGACGGGGATTCGGATGAATTCGGTCAGCTGGTGGCATCCTTGGTTTCCCCGAAGGTACTCACAGGGAGGGCGCGCCTGGAATCTGGATTGACCCAGGCTTCGTGAACGCGGATGCCATCCTCCCCATCAAATGCATAGCCTAATCTCACGTTTGCTTACATATACCAGAAGTGGCCTTGGTATGTGCCATAGACATATTACATTCACTAATATACGATGCCTATGGTATGCGAACGTGCCCTTGCACAAGACAGTAAGTTGGCCTATTGAATGGTCCTCTTTGTAAAGACACATCATCAATGGAAGGCCGTTCTTCGGACGAACTCTTCTCTGTCTACGAGTCATCAATGTGCGCACTAATCGATGATCTCCTTCCAGTGGCGTAGCAACGTCTTGGGGGGCCCATGTGCAGAGCTTAGGTAGTGGGCCCCTTAATATGCTTGAAACCTCATTCGATTTCAAGCAAAGCTATGCAACACACCTGGTTCCTTTACGAAATTTGCATATTTCACACCAAAGTTAAATGAAAATAAACTAGCCACATTTTTTAATTTATTATTTTAACAAATTTATCTAGTGAAACATATTCTTCTCCATATCAGCAGAGAAATATTTAACTAGAATACCATACAAAAGTAATCACAAACATTGCTTCATCTCCTGAAGTATTGCGCCTAATCATCAATCACCCATTTGCCCTACTTAATTATTCTCCAAGCTGCTGGGTTTGTTGATTAAAAGAGCGGTAAAATGTAATGAATTTGCCAGGTGTAAAATGACTCATTCAAGTCTACGGCTAACCTACTACGGCGGTCTAAATCCAAGATGCTAAAATGCTCGTTTGCGCGCCTATATCCACCACTTTTGAGGCATCAAGCCTGAATCCAGTGGTGATGTAACTGCTACCGTAACCTCTGAAGTTTGAAGCCTACTCGGCTCATGATGTAGGTTTGAACACATTCCAAATATCCTTAAAATAAAATTTGACTCTGACCCCGGGGGGCCCCTGACAGCCGGGGGCCCTCGTGCACTGCACAGGTTGCACGACCTATTGCTACGCCGCTGTCTCCTTCCACTAAGAAAGGGGAAGGTCCGCAAAAGTCCTCTCACTCCATGGTTTGATGGAGATTGTCGTAATCTTCATCGGGAGGTGAGACGTCTCGAGCGACGCTCTCGTCGAACACGAAGCACCGAGGACCGTGTGGCCTGGATCAAGCACATGTGGTATATGCAATTATGCATACAGTTTACAGAGAAAAAGAGATGCACTATTGGGAGAAGCTGATTGAGGAAGACTCTAAGAACCCTCGACAACTTTGGGCATCAATCTCTAGTGTCCTTGGTCGTTCGACTTCTGGGAAAAGCTCCATTGAACCATCATTTACAGCTACTGCTTACCTGGAATTTATGCAACATAAGATCGAGGCTGTTCGACGTTCAACTGAAGGTGCAATACCACCAACTTTCCCTCCAACTGATTGCAGGATGTCTCAACTGAAGCCGTTTTCCTCAGAAGACCTTCGCCAGTTGTTGCTGTCTTCGCCATCGAAGTCGTGTGAATTTGACCCGCTGCCTTTTTTTCTCATCAAGGACTTCGTGGATGATCTTCTGCCGTTTTTGCTGTTACTTTGTAATACTGCATTGGGGGATGGGGCCCTTTCTTCTTCTCAGAAGCGGGCTATAGTTTTGCCCTCACTTAAGCGTAGTGGTCTTGATGTTAATGACATGGCCAATTATCAACTGATTTCTAATCTATCTTTCTTGTCAAAGATAGTCGAAAAATATGTATCATTGCAGCTTATTAGTCACCTTGAAGCAAACTCCCTTCTGCCCAAGCAACAGTCATGCTTCAGAAAATTTCATTCCACCGAATTTGTTGTAACACACATTTTAGTTGACATGTATGCTGCTGTTGACCAGGGGCATGTAACACTGCTTGCTTTATTTGACGTGAGTGCTATAGACCTTTGACACCGTCGACCATGGCATTCTTCTAGAGCGCCTTGAAATGTCGTTTGGTGTCATTGGCCGCCCACAGGGTTCTATTTTAGGGTCTTTGCTTTGCATTTTGTATTCTTCTGATCTTGATGAGAGTCTGTCTTCTGTGGGGGTTGTGGCACATCAATGTGCTGGTCATACCACTCAGGCATATGTCCAGGGTCCAGCTTTAGAGGCTATCTCACTAGTAGAGAAAATACTCATGACGTCAGAAGTGATTGGCGCCTGGATGTCATCCAACTGCCTCAGGGTAAATCCTGGGAAAATGCAATTTATTTAGATTGGTAGTCACATGCAAGTTTCTAAAGTTGAGATGCAAAATCTGCAACATTGCTTTCCTGGCATGACTTTTTCTACCACTCTGCATGATTTGGGTGTGACCTTGGACCAGGAATTGACCCTTTCTGATCATGTGAGGAATGTATGTCGGACAATCTGTCCTTAATGCTGTGGCTCGCCTGATTAGCGGCATACAAAAGTTTTGGCATATATCAAGTTTTATATGGGAAGAACTGCACTGGTTGCCTATGCAAAAACGTATTGAGTCTAAGATTCTAATGGTCATGCGTAATTGCCTAGCAGGCCAAGATCCGATATATCTTACAGAACTTTGTGTGCCTGTGCTCTCCATTCCAGGCCGTAGATTCCTTTGCTCAGCAACACATGGTGATCTGGTTGTCCCTATGGCTCAATCTTCCACAGTGCTGCATAGAAGTTTTGCTATTGTTGGTCCGTCTTTTTGGAATATTAAAGTTACCTATTAGCCTCCGTAATGAACTTCTTTGTCTTTCTTTGCCCCTTTTCCGCAAGCGTTTGAAAACCATTCTCTTTGAATATAGTTTGGTGTCAGGTCGGGAGCACCTCTGAGGAGTTCTCTTGAAGTGGCGCTATATAAATGTACGATTACAATCACAATTGGCCAATTCGAACAACTAAGAGAACGAATCGGAGGTTGTGTAAATACACCAGCATAGACTTAAGGAAACGCATGGGAGGTTGTGTTAATACATTGATAACAGAGCATTATATATATCGTGCCCCTAGAACTACATAGTTTTATGTCCACTTTTGTGAAACTGAGAAAAACGAATTTTTATATTTGCTGACGAGTTTTTTTGCAGGTTTCATTAATGACGACTAAATTAACATTTTTGGACAACACTTTTTCCCCATATATGATCATGTGTGTATTTTATTTATTTGTTTATTTATTTATTTCGGAAATTTATATAGCGCCTCTTCAAGGTAGGCTACTTAGAAGCGCTCCCGGCCCAACCACGGCTAAATAAAACAGTTTTTAGGTTCTTAAGGAACAGAGCAAAGTGACCTTTGGGAATTAAGCGCAATGTAACAGGAAGACCATTCCAGGTGGAATAATCTTGGCCTGCTAGGCAATTACGCATGAGCATTAGAATCTTAGACTCAATACGTTTTTGCATAGGCAACCAGTGCAGTTCTTCCCATATAAAACATATAAAATTTTTGATCATAATGTAAATGTAATATGAGTATTTCTTATATAATTATGACAGCCCTGGTGACAATTTTTGGACATGGAGCAGTATAGCATTAACACGTTGACCGCCAAGGATGAGTCCTTTAGCCAGTCATTTAACATTTAGGTGGTCAATGTGTTAATAATGTCGTGATTATGGACACAGAAAACTATGATTGCGTACTATGTCCATTGTCCACTATAGCAACTCTGTTATGCAACAATTTTGAAGCGACGTCGTACTGTCACATTTCCGATTGGCTTTGAAGTTTTAACAAAATACTATTATATTTCGTAAAAGCTGTCCTTTTAATCTTAGATTCGCACTGCCGGTTAAAACAATCGTCTACATTTCGGGTTTTTTGCAAGTTGCTTATGCGTCACCATTGTTTCTGGCATCAAGTCCAGGTCACGTGTTCTAATCTCTCACTGCTATTGGCTATGGACATAGCGCAGTGTAGAAATATTTCACACATCTCTCGCTATTATTTCTGAGGATATAGCCCATGAGGACATAGCCCATGTCACCTAACAAGCACGTGACACAAAATTACACTTTCTATTGGTTGTGGACATGTGCCTCTGTAGCCTTAAAAGACTGCCAAATTTATGGACATAGACCTTTTCTGTCCTGGCATGTAGAGCTTTACAAAGCGTTTCCAGTTAAGCTAGACGGCTGAGGACATAGCCCAAGTCACCGCCATAACGGATACAGCGTTAGGTTGATTTTTAAAAAAAGTGGACATAGAACTATATAATTCTAGAGCCACGATATGCGCTATTTCAATATAATTAATATTATTGTGGCATCGCATGGCACCAACACCACTTCCGGTATATACAGGGTGGCCCAAAAGTTTTTGTTCAACTTTGAAGGCCTATAACTTAGGCAGTTTAGCAAGTAAGTGTATGCTTAATGCATCAAATTAAAGGTCGTTATATCAGCTATAAGTCCGACAAATTTCATTACGGTAGCTTGCACTACGCGCCATATAATTATTGTGTACCGCACCTACCTTGTTTTCTGACGTAAACAATAATTTAATCATGGCGCCGTTAACAGAAGATGTCAGCTTTGAAGGCCTATAACTTAGGCAGTTTAGCAAGTAAGTGTGTGCTTAATGCATCAAATTAAAGGTCGTTATATCAGCTAAAACTGGTCAAAAATTTACATTTTTAGCTTTAATAATAATTGCGTAAAACTACTGTACTGAATATGTATCAGTTTACAATGATTTTAATTCGTCTATCTTGCAAAACACAATACTTGGAAAATTAATCTTTGCAAGTTTGCATTATTGATAGCCATTAAGAAATCCAAGAATTATTTAATCAAATAAATATTCACTGTGTCTTCCACGAGCTCGAATGACTGCATGAATGCGACGTGCCCATTGATCTATGGCCCCATTGATGAGTTCCTGGCTGATCTCAGTCCAACAACGAGTGATGACGCGCTTCAGATGCTCGACGTTTACTATCCGTTCACGATAAACCCGTTGCTGCAAAGCACCCCAGATTGAGTAATCAACGGGGTTTAAGTCAGGGCTATTAGGCGGCCAGTTATGTGGTTCGATGAACTCAGGAACGTTCGCGTTCAAAAACTCCACGGTATGACGAAAACGATGAGCGGGAGCTCCGTCTTGCTGAAAAACGAAGTAATTTCCAGACTTCAAACGCATATCTGGCAGTAATCCACGTCCAAGTACCTCATCACAGTAGTACACGCTGTTCACTTTGGCCTTGGGTGTCACAAAGAATGGAGCAGTTTTGCCGAGATTGGAGACAGCCACTGAAACCATGACGCTTTGAGTAAAGTGTTTACGGCCTTTCAGAAGTCAACGAACGGGGACGGCCAGTAACAGGTTTACGTTTAGAACTTGCTCTCGCGTCAATTTGTCTAATTAATCGGTTGAGATTGTTTTTACTCCAGTTTCTAGCAGGAGATTCATTCATCAGTTGATATGCATTTAAATGTTTTTCAATTCTTAAAATTCGAATCAAAGTCCTGACATCTTCTGTTAACGGCGCCATGGTTAAATTATTGTTTACGTCAGAAAACAAGGTAGGTGCGGTACACAATAATTATATGGCGCGTAGTGCAAGCTACCGTAATGAAATTTGTCGGACTTATAGCTGATATAACGACCTTTAATTTGATGCATTAAGCATACACTTACTTGCTAAACTGCCTAAGTTATAGGCCTTCAAAGTTGAACAAAAACTTTTGGGCTACCCTGTATATATAAGCAAACATTATGCAATCGAAGGATTTTTAAAAATCCGTAAACAATGTTGGGGCGCTGTTATTGGCGTGCCCTAATCAGGGAATATGAGGTCTTAACTACCTTTGATTCAGAGTGTCATCAGGTAATGATTGGTGCCATTTTCAGAAAAGATCATAAAAAGTGACCCTTACCAATCACCTGCATCCCACAATGCAAAGCAGTCAGTAAGTAAGTAATCAATCGAAGCAGACGTATTCTTTCCATTATTTCGGTACATTTAGCCTACAATCGGTCGATCATATTAAACGAACTGCTATTTTAACGTTTTTCTTATGTAGCTTTGTTTGTACTCTTGTTTGCAGTCATCCTACCTCTTGCTGCTCAGCTGCTGAAATAATGTCAACCCTGTTTTTTTATGCAATGAAATACAAGCCGGAGAAGCCAAAGGATGGTAACAATGATCGTTTTGTTTTGTCTAAGGTATCTTATCAACTTTTTGCTTTAAATAACCAGCTATTATCTGGAATTAAATAACCATAATTTATAAGTAAGTTTGTAAGCAAAGAATTCAATATTTGTTCAAGAGGCAAAACCCAAATATCTCACTGAAATAAACGCTGTATTTATGAAATATGTGTGTTAACTGGAGTTTAAGTTTATGCATATTTGCAGTAACTATTTCACTCCCTGTGATCAAACTTTTCTGGTCTTTAAGCTATTCATACGTGTTAGGGGTTCCCATAGGATATGAACAATTATTTTATAGGTCACTTTTTTGAAGTAGTTACAGTGACTTGTAAGAATAATATGCCCCTGCCGCCCTATTGCAAATACAACCTATCATTCGAACCATAGTTGTTTGAAACGCTTTTTCGTTTCTTTTTTATTCTGAAAACGTCGTGTTTTTTCTTCTTTTTTCGTTTTTAATTTTTATGTAACTTTATTTAATGTTTGTTATTATTTTCCTTATTTTTTGTTGTCTGTTTATGTTTTCACCGGACTCTCAAGGATTCCGCTAACTTATGTCATTATTTAATTGTTTATCGCCAACATTTTAGAAATAGATGTAGTCCATCCCTACAAGAAATGAAATTTATAAGAGTCATTTTAATATAAACTTCTTAGAATATAAATGAATATTTAAGTTAGTACACAACTCCACATCTATAGTCTTTATTTCTGATTAGATATTAAATGTATTGTGTCAGTCAGCATAAACTAATGCGAAATTATTTTTACAATCTAAATTTGAAAAGATTTCAATCCCTTTATTTTTCTCAATTTCTTATTAAACCAAAATTATCAGAAAAAATAACTGTTATTTCACTTATAATTAATTTTGACCTACTAATAAAGTTGTATTATTTACTGATTAAGATAAACTTGCATCAATGAGGTTTTTAAGTTTAAAATGCAGTTTGAAATGTAATAAAGTAAAAAATTTCCTTTTCAGGCTTTCCCCCCCTCCCCCGTATAAAACGATGGTTTTTTCATGTTTTTAAAAATTTCATTCCCATCATTTTTTTAATTATACATTTCTTAGACTGGCTTATTAATAGATGAGCGCGTGTTATCATCCACGTTCTAAATATGTTTACATGTACATTGTACAATAGCTGAAAATGAAGCTGAAGAGCATTCTAACCATAGATTGAATCTCACAGAGAAATGAAGTGCTTGTAAATCTGTTTGTTTACACAAGACAATAATTATCCTTGCAAACAAACCACTGCTATAAATAACAGATTACAGTAGACTATTCATCCTGTGCATCTTAAATTCGTAACTTTTACAAATGACTACTTATTACTTACCATTTCCAAATAGTTGCCTTCAGAATGTTCTAGTACGTTCAGATTGCTTATTTCCACAGGCTGGATCTTAGTCTTAACGGGTCCCTTTCAGGGGTTCTCAAACTGTGGTACGCGTACCCCTGGGGGTATGCCAGGCACCGGTAAGGGGTACACGAAAAATTCCAGAAATATAAATTTTCTTTGAGTTTATGGACTTTGTGTCCATCTTTCTTTTATTAGCGATGATTTTAACGTCGCAACATACAACAGCATCGTTATTGGATATATTTTTTCCTTCACAACATATGATAAGACTCATGTACTATACAGTGCATGCAACATAATTGTGTTTAAGCCTATTACTATAGTTTTGGTACAAATAATGTATAAATAGTTGAAAGTACCATTTGAAGCCAGAAATTCTCAGCCTATATATAGAGCTCAAATAGCAGAGAGCTAAATTGGCCTAAGGATTAATTTCTGGTCGAGCTTAAAATTTTGCGATTCTTTCAGCACATCATATCTGCATGAAACTGGTTTTTAAACTATTCTTGCTATAAAAAAACAAAACATGGGGCAAATTTGCATTTTAAATTGACAGACGTTGAACCAGATATTATAAAATCTTTGCTATAGTCTACACAAACCTACAGCAATGGTATTTTGTTTCTGATCTGATTTTGCTGGGGGTACGCCATCATTCGATTTTTTTTCTTGGGGTACAATAAAAAATAAAGTTTGATATTTGTCTGATTACAACTTGGTTTGGTGTTCCAATAATTGTTGTCTTGTGGGATTTTGGAGAATTGTCATATCGAAACACTGAATCCAAAGTGCTATCAGTAACATAAGTGAAGTGTGTTTGAATTTTGCATCTAGGTTATTGTGTGGAGTGCAGAAATGAGAGAAATAGCAGTGTCATGCGCATGAAGTATTCATCTAGTACCTGATGTAGAGGTTTATTTTGCAATTTTCACAATTACAATATCGCAGGTGGTTATTTGAGCATCATGTCTGCTTTCCACCATAGTAAATATGAGGAAACTATGAGAAATACATGAGCAGCAACATCCTCCTGTGCTGTACTTGAATCTTGTAGACTGGATGTAAAAGAGAATGGTTCAGATGGCTTATCAGACAGCCTTAAAATTGAAGTATTTCTGCATATAAGACTCATGAAGTTTAAACTACAATGAAAAGTATATGGAAATTCGCCTGAAACAGTACATATCTACTGGGTGAATTAGTAAAGTGATTGTTCTAATGCTTGAGGACCCCAACGTTGAATTGAGGACCCCAAAGTTGAATGGCAATGACTGGGGTAAGGTGTTGACCTGATTATGACTTGGTTCTCATGTGGGAATTGAGGAATGGCATTCACGGATGGATTCAGTGTTTCCAGGCATGAGCAGCATGTCAACATGAGAAGCACCTGTTGATAAACATTTCCTTCTTCCAAGTCAGAACTGTTGGAAATTGGAAGAATAGCAAAGGCTGAACAAAACGTATTTAAATAGCCAGTTGCCTTGCACCACGTCCTGTTCACAACTTATACCAGTACCAGAGAACTCTTCAGTATTATTGAGTTTTCAATAAGGTTTCCACTTTGCTTCCCAATTTCTTCCTTCTCTCTCTTCCTTCACCTTATTTTCCCAACACAGTATGATAGCAATTCATCTGTGTGGGGGGCTGCACAATCTAGGCCAATGCTTCCACTAACTATGACAAGTTCCCAGTGCATGGCAATGATGTAGCTTTGCTTACTTATCCACAGAGACACTGATGTGACATGTTCTATTAATATGTGATTGAATGTTGTAGGGCCATGCTGCTCCAGTCCTCTATGCTGCTTGGGCTGAAGTTGGGCTTTTGGCAGCAAAGGATTTGCTCAACTTACGTAAGCTGGATTCTGATCTTGAAGGACATCCAACACCTGTGAGCTTTTTCTCTTTCAGACATCTTTCTCTATAATAAAAATTGACTTGGTATAATTGATTGAAAGTTTATAATACTTGAACTCCTATCATCAATGTACACCCAGCAAGCAATCATTAAGTGCAAATGGAGCCCTACAAAAGCAATAGCCTAAACAGGGTGGCCCCGATTTCTAGCATGCAACTGCTTACATTTCCAGGCCTCAGTTGTTTAGTTTTAAGCATACATATTATTAAATTAAACAGAATGAGAGTATTTCAGTCACACTGACTATTATCTACAATCTTAAACCATAAGGCAAAGTCGATTCTGTGGCGATGTCGCGTTGTGCACAAATCTGTCCCGGTCAAGGGCTTTGAAGCTGAATGGATTTCAATCATGAAATCTTTTAAAATCTTCTTCTGCGAATTTGCAGTCATCGCCACTATTTTCATCTTTCAATTCACTTTAAAGCCCGAGTTATCGACATTTTAATTCATCGAGCGACACAGCTCCTCCACACCACTCTGTCTTCCGCAATCCTCGCCACCTTCTCCCACGTCATTTCACCGTCATCCAGATCTTGAGTGATCGTGTCTCGCCAAGTCTTTCTCGGTCTCCCGCGTTTTCTCTTCCATCCCGTCGGTGTCCAGTCTATTGCCTGCTTTGGAATTCTTTCGTTGTCCGATCTGTGCACATGACACAGCCAGTGCAGACACGATCTCTTCAACATGTACTTCATTTTCTTCATAGACGTTCTTTTCCTTAGATCTTCATTCTTTAGCTTATCTCTCCAAGTGACCTCTGGTATCCTTCTCTGCCATTTATGATGTGCCGCCTCTATAACTTCTTCAGATTAGCTTAATGAGCAGACGATGTCTCTGATCCATAAAGCAATGTTGTCAGAACCAAGCTTTGTATAATCTTGTCTTTGTTGTGAGGCTTTTAAATCCTTTGTTTGTCCATTATGTTGTTTGATCCTCCGAACGGGGCAATTGAATGTTGTAGGGCAATTCTGTACATTAGTTTCAGAAAACTGTAAATTGCACCAGTCTTCATATCTACAGTCTTTTTGTGAACAGACATGCTGTTCAAATTGCTTACTCTACTTATGTTAAGAAAATGTAAAATTTGCCAGAGTTAATGATAACTCATTTACATGATTTAACTCTTGTGATTAACCCCAAAGAAATGGAATCCATGTAGTTGCCCTTAGATATTGTATAAATTAGCAGAATTTCTAGCACATGCAACTTGGAAAAATGTTTAGATTTTCAACTTCTATTTTAAGTGTCACAAGTGTCATGTTCTCAATCTTACATTGCAGTGTGATTACCGTTGGACTGAGTGTAAGTTCAAACTTTACCAGAGACTTTTTGTGTGACATAATTTTGACAATAATTTTGTCTTCATTAGAACAGGATTTTCAATATAAGTGGGCATGTGTAGTTGTGTAGATCAAAAGAACGTTCTTATAGCATGACCTTAACATAAGATGGTTCTTGATATGACTGTTTAAAGCACTTGAACAATTGTTGTTGAATGCAGTGTAAAGGTTCATTTAGGAATAATTGTGCTGATAAGAAGAGCTTCTTCTCATTATTTGATTCAGCGTTTATCTTTTGTGGATGTTGCAACTGGGTCTCTGGGTCAAGGCTTGAGCTGTGCTGCCGGAATGGCTTATGTTGGCAAATACATTGATGAAGCAGCGTGAGTAAAACATGATTGTCAAAATCAACCATTAAGTCAAATGTTGTCAATGTAAACCTTCCATATTTTTAGACTATAAGTCACTCCCTTGTTTAGGTCACAGTGAAGTTATAATAGCAACATTTTTGGCAAAATTTATCAATTTATGCCTCTCACAGACATGTAGATACATCTTTACCCATACACACTTCACACAGATAGTTAAACATGCATACAGAAAATGTGGTAACTTTAGTTACTTCAACCTCTGACTGACTTGACTTTCTGCACCTCACATCACATATCTATCTGGCTGTGTACTATGGTACTAGTGTGTAGTGTTATTATTATTCTTATTATTGCTGTAGTTGTTATGCATCTATTAAGCTGGAGAGACATTGTGAAGAGAACATCGGACACTTATTGGCACTTAGCTCATGGGTATTGATTGATTTATTAAGCACCTCTCTCTATTGATCAAACATCAATGGTTCTGAGCAATTGTTAGTGAATGACCTTGCTCAAAATCTCTATGCAATAGTCGTCTAGGAAGGGGTGTTGGCGGGGGGGGGGGGTGTGGAGTTGAGGCTCGAACCCATATGCACTTATGCTGAGGGAAGTGTGCTCTGACCAACGGCTGCTGGGCTCCACTCTGCGCTACACAATTATTCTTCTTGCATCTGGTGTTAGTTGCTGTTTCATGTCATAATCATATCTCTTCGCTCTTTTCACATACTGCAGCTTTTTCATGTTGCCCATCACATTTCAATTTCCTAACCAATTTCATTCAGTTATACATGATGCGACACTTGTTCTTATGATTTGGCATTGATCTAATATTTACATCGACTGATGTCATGTCATGTGTAGGTACCGTGTATTTTGTTTGGTGGGTGACGGAGAAAGCGCCGAAGGATCCGTGTGGGAAGCTTTGCATTTTGCGAGCCACTATCAGCTAGATAACCTCGTCGCAATATTTGACATCAATCGTCTTGGACAAAGCGAACCTACTTCCCTACAACATCGATTGGACATTTACGAACAGCGACTTAAGGCATTTGGGTAACTGTTTTGAGTGTAAAATATGTAGAGTTATAAGTGTGATATAATGAGATACACCTACTTTAACAAGGCTAATCATCTATTCTCAGCAATGGGGTTGTAACCTGATGTGCTTTAAAAATGTGATAAAACAACTCTGAACATTAAATTTTGTCAAGCCACTGTCTGCTATAGCGCATTAACGTTGGTATATCTTTACAGACGAAGTATATTTAATCATTATTTGTCACTGCTACAGGAAGAATGCTGCCTCTTGTGGCAACATAACATATCTGGAGTAAATGGTAATTGTCCATAGGTTTTAGTTCAGTATTTATTTGTATTGCCACGCTATACTTGATACTAAAAATACCTTTACTCAATCATTTATTTCTGAAATGACTATTTTTCAGGAATCAGACTTGCTGCATTTCTAGTGAATGAAGGTTTTCGTATCGCGAGGATTAATATATATGTATGGTGATCTGGCAAAACTACCCGGTTTGAGATAATGGGCGATTTGAGTGAGCTGGGGGTCATAGATCGATTTTGACTTTTTTGCATTTTCATATAGTACACTGTTTTATCTAACTATTCGCCAAATATCAAAACAAAAATCTGTCTGGAAATATTTTAAATTAATTTTATTTGTGAATGTTGCATCTTTTCAAAGTGTCAAAATCGGACTTTGTAGTGCGTATTCAAATCATTGCCTTCGGTCAAAATAACCTTTGAGGCTTTCACCCCTATTGAACTTGGTATCCTCTGAAAGCTGAGACTGTGGGCTAACAAATGGCGGTCACATAAATTATGCTAATTATTTTCAGGCCATGATAATGTCTCTGTTCAAGCAGAATCTAGAGGCAGCCTTAGTAAACAAACGAAACTAGGGTGATCACCTTTACCTGGCGTTTTCCGAAAATGGCAATATCGCAGTTTCGGACACTAAAATGTTCATAACTCGGTCAAATATCACGATATTTGATCAGAATAAGGCTTGTTTTAAAGGGAAACTTCTACTGTTTAACCTGGTACTAAAATGTAATTTTTGATTTTTTTTTAAAGATAAGCCTGGTTTTGCCAGATCGCATCACATATATATATAATTATACATTTATAGTTGAGTATTAAATGTTGGTATCATTTCAGTGCAAGCTGCATTTACCATTGCATTCATCTTTAAATTTCAGCTGGAATACATTTGTTGTTGATGGCCATGATGTGGAAGGTCTTTGCAAAGCCTTTTATGAAGCCTCACTAGTTAAAGGACACCCAACTTGCATACTGGCCAAGACATACAAAGGAAAAGGCCTGCCTGGCATAGAAGACAAAGATGACTGGCATGGAAAGCCCCTTGGCAATAAAGCTGATGAGTTTGTGGCTCTGATTGAGAAACAGATTTCCAACCTTGGTGTGCATGGCCTTTCTCCAACTTTGCCAAATGATGACTTGCAAGAGATAGCATTTGGAAAACTGCAGCTCGCTGGACCACCCAATTACAAATTGGGAGAAAAGGTATCTAGCTTGAATTATGATGTTTCATGTGTTGTAATGTCTGATGTGAGACACACATTGATAGCTTGCATAATTATTACTGTAATTAAGACTCTATGCTACTTTTGCAAAAGATGTGATTATAGATTTTGCCTTACCTTAGATAAGTCTGCCCATTAGATTTTAGAAGAAGTCATTAAATTGAGGTTGACTTCGAATACGAACAATGAAAATTAAGACATTAGCACAAAATTGTTGTGTTGAAATATTACAAGTTGAGATGGTATGGTATGGTATGGTATATGAGCATTTATAAAATGCCTCTTACAGACTAGCTGTTCAGAGGCGCTCTCAGCATGACAGCCCCGAGGAAATAAAAAGACTTCAAGTAGCGAAAGGCTGAAGATGACACCCCCAATAAGATCTTACTACGGATAGTGGGAGGGAGGTCATTCCACATAGTAGGGCCTACAATGGCAAAGGCACGGTGTTGGACCATTGCAGTCCTTGTCCTTGGAACCAATAGATCAAGTCGATCAGCAGACCGGAGAGGCCACGAAAAGACTGCAGAGAGGGGTTTATACATCAGGTCACAAAGGTATTTAGGAGCTTGTCCAGTTTGAGCTTTCGAAACTAAGAGTACTAAGTGCCTTGAATTGGATACGAGAGGCAACTGGAAGCCAGTGAAGAGCATAAGTCATGTAGGTAGAAATGTGGGAGTAGCGAGGTAGACGAGCAATGAGTCTGGCTGCTGAGTTCATAACTGACTGAAGGGAGGATAAGCGAACTTTGGGAAACCCAGCAAATAGTGAGTTGCAGTAGTCGATTCGACAGCAAATAAAATCATGAACAATGGTTTTAAATACAGAAGAAGAAACAGATCTTCTGATGGCTCTCAGATGCCTCAGGTGATAATAGCATGAGCGTGTCAACTGTGAGAGGTTATCAGAGAACGAAAGGGTGCTATCAAGAGTGATGCCCAAATCACGGACACTAGATGAAAATGTAAAGTCAGGGTACATTGAGGACAAGAGAGGGAAGTTAAGTTTAAGGAGCTGTTGTTTAGTACCAGTAGTTTAGTTTAGCGCGGTGGTCTAGTGGTGGCGTCGTTGCCTTGGAGCCGGAAGGTCCGAGGTTCGAATCCACCTGGCCGCGTAAGGACCTTGGGCAAGTCCTTCACTCACAATTGCTCAGCGCTTCGGCGTGAAACTCCGATGCAGTGTTCGCTCTGCATCGGGAGCGCCTCTGAGTAGAGAGAGCTTGAAGGGGCGCTATAACAAGTGCACATACAAACAAACAAACAAACAAAACCAGATCAATTGCATCTTAGTGTGATTAAGGCAAAGTCGGTTAGCCGACATCCAAGAGTGCAGATCATGTGACAAGGAGTCAATCAGCCCCACAAGAGCAACCTGATCAGCAGGAGGACCATGTACAAAGGTATTAGGACATCTTAACCTTTGAACCTTATTCTTTATATTTATTCAACACCTATACCCGCATCTGCTTGGCATTCTTTTCATCTTTATCATCATCATGAATCGTGTCCTCATCGGCCGTAGGTGTCTGACGCCATTTTCGCCATATTCCTCCACTGTTCCCTTTCCAGTGCAATGTTGCTCAGCATTTGCAGTGATGTTCCACACCAGTCTGTTAAATCATCCGCCCATTCTCTATGAGGTCGCCCTCTTTTGTTTCCATCATTCCAAACACCAATGTCTTTATTTTCCTGTCATTACTCATCGGCATATGTGACCGAAAAGACCCTGTTTTCTCCGGATTATCCTCTGCATCATGTTTTCCTGGAGGTGTATCCGATTTTTCTACGTTAGTTACTTTCTGTATCCATACTATCCCCAAAATCATGCTATAGCATTTTCTCTCAAAAGCCAATATTCTTCTCTTGATATCTTTAGTTATTACCCAAGCCTCGCAACCACATAACATGCTGCTAAAAACTCATGTTCTTAGTACTCCCAGTTTTGCTTCTTGCATTTTTTGCTCCATGAAAATTGATTTTTGATGTGAGAAGTTATAAAATATTTTAATACCCAAACATGTTGTAAGGTGTAATTTTTTTACCTTCAGTGCAACATTATTATTGTATTTATGTATTAGTTGAGCTCCTAGCTACAGAGCCGTTTTAACGCCTAGGCACGCGAGGCACGGGCCTAGGGCCCCGCGCAACAGGGGGGCCCCGCGGCGACCCAAAATAATAGACTACATCACATAACAAATGAGCAGCATGTTATACGAACTTTGATGTATGTTAAACTAACATTTATTTTACACTTTTAATACAAATATTGCTGTGTAAGCAGTGTACTATATCATTAACATATTTGTAACAAAATGGTATACATGCACAATGCACATAGAAGGCATGAATGCAATACTCTATATCTGAGACTGAGAGATTGAAGCGGAAAACGTATTACGTATACGTTCAGTGTTTAATCTAGGTATCTTCATGGGGAGCTCCACCTAAAAGTGACTACCCAGACATTTGATCAAAATGAAGAGCCTAATAGTTTTTAGTTGCCGTTTACATTAGTGCTATAGCCTACCCGAGCTCTAGTAGGCCTACCGTGATATTAGATTATATGCGATTATAATGATAAAATCCACTAATATAATATGATAGGCCTACTATTACAATGAGTGTAGCCTAATTTACTGTTAATATTTGTACAAAGACTATTTTTGTACCCGGTACAACTAACACTTAGTGATAGGCTACCTGGGTATGGCATCATTAGTCTACTACACGGCTTTCCGACTTTGGTAGTTCTTCCTTGGTATGTGTAATATTATTTTGTAACTATTCTGATAACTGTGTTCTAGTCAGCAATTAATGTAGGACCTTTTTGAGCAACGGGAATAAGCCAATTCCAGTGCAAGAAAGTCGGGCATAGACTATAGGCCTACAGCTGTCTGCAGTTATAGCCTATACATTATACTGCAATAGGCCTAGTCCAGAAGCAGAAGACTTGATTTGCAGAACTTGATACGCAAAGAAATTATTATTGTAAATATAATAATTATACTAGTTGAAATTTTCACCCACTCTTTTTGTCAGCACTGAAATAATATAATAATTTTGTTAGAATCGCAGCTTACAATACTACCATTACATTGTGGAAACTGATAAAGAAATTGTTATAATTGTATAAAAACATTTATTGAAGTCTTAGACTATTCAGGTCAGCACTGCAATAGTTGAGAAATTTTGTTAAGATGGCAGCTTAAAATGCTGCCATTGCAAGGTAAAAATTAAAAATTTCTGGCGGGGAGGGCACATATTCCCTCCCCTTGCCCCTCCCCACTCGGCGCCACGCATCTCAGAGATCGTACCGGCAAATACTCATTCTCAGTTCCCCAGAAACCTTGATTTACCCCCAGAGGATGGGAACTAGATGAGACTCATAGCCTAGTTGCGTTTAGAATTAGTGTTTGTGCCTAGGGCCCCAAAATTCCTTAAAACGGCCCTGCCTAGCTATGCTTTTTCACTGGCTTGAGTTTTATGTAAGATACTTGGGCTAATGAAATTTATTACCAGGTAGTTCAGATTTGATTTCTTCTAACCAGTAATAATTGCTTTATATGTTTCTATATTGTCGCTAGTTGTTTAAGAGTATGTGTTTGTTCTAACAGGTCGCAACTCGTGTTGCCTATGGAACAGGTCTGGCCAAACTTGGAAAGAATAATAAAAGAGTTTTGGCACTAGATGGAGACACAAAGAATTCTACTTATTCTATCAAACTCAAGGTCAGGCATTCTTCTTGTGTATACATTTCACAAGTTCTTCAGTGTTTGCATATGATGAACCACTAGATTGTAGCTGGCCAGGGTTATCAAATGCCTTAATCATCTTACTTAGAGCTGTTGTTCGATTAAAAATTTTAATCGAAATTAATCTCACGATTAATTTTTTTAATCGCAATTAACTGCAAATTAATCGCAAAACATTTCCTTCAAATATTTTAATCTTACTATTTTCTAACAACCCCTGAAGCATAAAATTTTAATGACTGAATGCATTATTTCTATTGCAAACATATTTAATAATTACCTTTGGCTTAGGCCTATTGAATCTCTGCATTTAGTTTATTGAACAGTTTTGTATGACAGGTCTCAGAATTGAAACACTGTTCAAAATCAGTCAGCTGTCCAAAATCCGTTAATTTTTTTCATTTGAGCCACCTTTAATTAAAATGATATAGGCCTAAATGTGAAATTAGACAACCGTTTTCTGACTATCAAGATTAATTATTTATTCAGCCAATTATAGGCCTATAGGCAGACAAGTTTATTTACATTGGTCGGTTCAACGAACACTCGTATTAATTAACAATCTTAGGTCTACTACAATTGAACCTCATTATTTAGTTACAATTTTTCACAAGAGGTTGTGGTTCTTGCCAAACCTTGTCTCAGTTGTCCTTCTGTAAACATTTATCGTTTGAAACCTGGATCCATTGGTCTTGCCATCTCCTGGAGTTCAATCAACGTAGTGTGACGGGGTGAGGAAACAACCTTAGTGGATGCGTCCGATGTCGACGGCTCATCGTTAGCGTTTAACGCATGTTTTGGTTCGCATGCAGGCGATGATTGAGCAAAGAATTGCTACGATAATACTCAAATTCTTTTTGGGAATATTTGACAAAGAATGAGCCTTCTGTTTAAAACGAGTTTTTCTCCTCTGATTCCATTTTAATCAGATCTAATTAACGCACACGATTAATGCGATTATTTTTTTAGTCCAGAATTTTTTAACGCGTTAATTGCACGCGTTAACGCGATTAAATCAACAGCCCTAATCTTAATTAATTTCATATGCAAATTTATTAAAAGCTTGTTAATTCCAAGTTGCATCAAGTTTAATGACAAAGCAGCAGTATAATATGAAATATAAAAATTTCTTTGTGAGACTAAATGGCAAATGACTCGCACAATAGGGAATATATGAGGAGGTTACCATTTTTTGGTAATGGTGAAACATCTTAAAATATTTAGAGTCAACAAGAAATGGTTGTGGCGATGTAAGAAATGTGAATAGTTTTAGAGTCTTCTGCTGTTCCATGCATCAATGCTGCAGGGAGAAAGAGGGTGACGACTGGGAGCGTCTGGTTTTCATCCGCTGCTGGGAGCACTTAACGACTCTGGACCACTTTCAAGGATGTCTTTGGTAGGCTTCGGTGCTCTGACTCAAAACCAGCTTCCTGTACAGTTGAAGCCTTCATCGACTCCTATAAGTCCAAGATTTCCTCCATCCACCAGGACACAGCTCAATTGCCTGAACTTACCTCTATGAACTGTCGCCTTACTGCATGTCGCTTGACCTTCTTCGCTTGATCATCTTCTGTTGACCTAAGTCATTGGAGCTGGATCCCTTTCATCCGTTCCTCATCCACGAATAGCTGTATCAAAAGCCTGCACAAATTTTTATGATGAAAGTCTTGTTACTGTGCTAGAAAAGTCCGTTGTTTGTATGTTTGTTACAGGAGGTCAATCCTAAGCAGTACGTGGAATGCTTCATTGCTGAACAGAATCTTGTAGGGATTGCAATTGGTTGTGCTACTCGTAATCGAACCGTTACGTTTGCCAGTACGTTTGCTTGTTTCTTCTCTCGTGCGTTTGATCAGCTGAGGATGGGAGCAATTTCGCAGACAGATGCCAATTTCTGTGGTTCTCATTCTGGTGTCTCCATTGGTTAGTATGAAGCTTACATATTTTCATAACAATTATGAAATTGGTTAATATAAAACGCCTTACATTTTTCGCCATTTTTGTTGTACAACTTTAGGCTACTCGTTAATACGTACTCGAAGACAAGTTACCTTAAAAAGTTTCTTGCCCTGACCCATTGACCACCAAACACCCGTGAGGTCAGGAATGATAATTATAATTACCAGTTTCTGGTCACACAAACATCTTCATTGTTCAGTCTGTGGTAATTTGCTGATTGCAAATGCAGATGAACCAGTCATCGATGTTGGAGGAGACATATATGTAGAGTTTGTACAGAGTTTGTAGCTCCACTCTACAATTCTTGACGTTATAGTCCTTCAGGAATTAGTTTAATTTACACATTGTTCATTTGCCAAAATAAGGTATGATTCATTTTCTTTCTAAGTATCATCACTGGGATGAACGGGTGCTGTTCACTTGATGAATCTTCTCGTCAAGTTTCAATGTGTACCATATTTACTCGTGTACAAGTAAAAAGTTGTAAACAAACCAGCATCAGGGTTCATCTAATAGGAGACCGAGCCAAGATCACAGGATTCATCTCCAAAAGGTTACATTAAGCATCTGTCAACTATTGCTCTAGAAGTCCAAGGAAAATAGCTTTAAGACGTTGACCTCCACGACTGTTGTAGACAACACGCCAAGGCAAAGATGTGAAACTTTCAACATATGAGATTAATGGAAATAATAAAAGTTTCACTTTGTTTTCAGAAATTCAGATTATGCAAAGATAACATGCTATGCTTGGCAAAAACATAGTCCGTCGGATACATTGCACATGTATAATAGTGTTTCTAAACATCTACAGGGTGCGCCAAAAAAAAGACCCCTAAGAATTTTGTCAATATCTTGACCAAAAGTAAGAATTTCGAAATGAAATTTTACAGTCTTAAAGACAATTCATATTTACACAAGATGGCCAGATTTCATTAAAATATTTCAAACAGAACAAACGTTATGCCATTTTTAGTGAAGCCACCCACCGTTTTTTGACGATTCAAAAACCGGACGCAACGAAAAGTGAAAAAATATTAATTCAATTACTCTGGCCAATATCTTGGCCACAAGTACGACTATCGGACTGAAATTTTACAGGCTTAAACACAATTCATATCTGCACATGATGACCAGATTTCATCAAAATATTTCAAACGCAACGAAAGTTATACCACTTTTAGTGAGGCCACCCCCCCCTCTTTTTGACGTTTCAAAGACGTAACGCAGCAAAAAGTAGCAAACACACGATTTTATTAAGTCTCACCTCAAATAATTGTTATCAAATAGCCTTCATATTGCTATATGATCATTATTAATACTATTTAAGAAAGAAACAGGGTACCAGCATAGCTGCACGTCACTGAGAAGGCACTTAACAAGATGACAATCAAATTGGTAAGTAAGGAATCTGTCAAATTAATCAATAGGTCCATCAAGAACTTTGCAAAGAGACTCAAAAGAAGTGTTGGCACTGGTGGTGGGCACATTGAACACAAGTTGTGAAGCACTACCAAGTTCATTTGATAACAGTTATTTGAGATGAGATCATGAGACTTAATAAAATCGTGCTTTTGTTACTTTTTGTTGCGTTTCGTTTCTGAATCGTCAAAAAACGGTGGGTGTTCTCACTAAACGTGGCATAACTTTTGTTCGATTTGAAATATTGTGATGAAATCTGGTCACCATGTGTAGATATGAATTGTCTATGCGACTGTAAAATTTCATTTCGATATTTTTATTTTTGGCCAAGATATTGGCAAAAAAGCTAAAAACATTGCGTTTCGTTTTTGAAACGTCAAAAAACGGTGGGTGGCTTCCCTAAAAGTGGCATAACTTTTGTTCTGTTTGAAATATTTTGATGAAATCTGGCCATCATATGTAAATATGAATTGTCTATAAACCTGTAAAATTTCATTTCGAAATTCTTACTTTTGGTCAAGATATTGGCAAAAATCTTAGGGGGGTCTTTTTTTTGGCGCACCCTGTACATTGGTGTGAAATTGCGAGTAACACAGTGCCACACAATGAGCCGATTTTTGCCATGCATGTCTTGCAGAAGTGTCATGACTCCTTCGTACACCATGCTTGTTACAAACAACGCATGGCCTTGTTGGGCCAACCATATTGTCAACTGCTGGTACGAATTCACAGAAATGCTGTACGTTGAGTCGTGATTTGTGCGATGTTTTGTTGCACTCTGTCAGTGACAACGTCTGCTGGTCACACATCATCTTGTTATCTTCATCCCATGCACAACCAATGCCCTGCATTACCCAGGACAGCAGATCAGAGTTGAGTGTGGCACATTTGGAAGCATTCAAGACACCGTAGTGGCTTGGACCACTTAAGACAGCTTTAGGCCAGAAAGACCATGGGCTGATCATCTTATAATCTGCAGTGTCAACCACACCTGTTGCTTACAGCCACCTAGCTTTTTGTGCAGAATAAAGGAATTGACCACAACTAGGTCCAGTAGATGCAGCAAGATCTTTCGCAATTTCCTCTAGGGGTTATTATATGATGTTAGTTGATCATTGCGACCGAGGCCACAAATGTATTTATTGTAGTCGAGAATGCTGACTACTGGGCCTCTAATCTGAGATATGATGAGAATATTCTTTGGTTGACCAAGTCAGCCTTATGTGTTTAGCTGGTGTTGAACCTGAATCCTTCAAGTCTTTGTGCCAGAATGTTGCCATTCAACCACCTCCCCCACTCCATCAAAGTAAGAAAATACTAAGAAGACGGCTGTTTCACTGGAAGATCCTAAAGTTCACACATGTTGAAAATATTTGGATGCATTTGAAATGGAAGATGCATTGAACAACTGAGAGCTGCGTGGAGTTTTAATTGTACCCAAAGGTAGTTTTTAGGAATTAGCGGGAGGATCTGAAATTATCAGTTGGGGTTGAATCCTCTCACCCGTGGCCTGACAATTCGTTTGACTAGGTCTGATTGTCATTCTCTTGTTGTGCTTTACACTTCAGTCTCAACTGACTGAACTTCTTAATACTGACGACTTACTATGACACTCGCTTTGTGCATCAAACATGGGAACTATACGACCGGTTGTACATATTATTTTTACAATAAATGATGTGATTGTTTTCTAAGGTGAGGATGGTCCTTCGCAGATGGGACTTGAGGACCTGGCAATGTTCCGTGCCATTCCTGGATGCACTGTCTTCTATCCAAGTGATGCTGTTTCCACGGAGAGAGCTGTGGAGCTGGCAGCTAATACAAAGGGCTTGTGTTACATACGAACGAGCCGACCAAATGTTCCTGTCATCTACAGTAACAATGAAGAGTTTGCTGTTGGAAAGGCTAAGGTTGTTGTCCTGTAAATTACACAAATCTGAATTGTGCTACTTATACTTGATACTTATGTGTTCATTTGATTTATTGTTGTGAAATCAAGGTCTGTCAGATTTGTGTATGTGCAAGATGCAGTTATTCGTTTATTAAAGGTGTCTACAAATTTGCTCAGAATTAACCTAGACAGGACAACATATATGATTGCAAAATATAAGACAGTGATTGCTTGACTTACTAATTTTCAATGATTTTAGTCGAATGATACATTCTTCCCACTGGTGTTTGTTTGAATGGGTGCTACGTCCGTGCTAACATGAGATTTTTTTTCTAAAATAAGCCACCATGGAGCATATGGCATACACTGTAACTAATGTAGTTGAATATGGCTAGAAACAAGACAAGACAAGTGAGCAAGGAGTGACATAGAAGCTAGAGTGGTGGTGTCATTTGAAGGTTGACAAGTATGTCTTGTTGACATTCACCAATTCATTTGCTTATGTTACCAGACCGCGAACACTTGGAATTTGAGCAATTGGTAATTGAATGACTTGTGCAATGTTCTTGCCTGGAGATGAAGGTCTAAATGGTCATGGACATTTTCAATTCAATTCATTTATTGTAACCATAAACAATAGACTATTAGACATAGTACCGGTATAACATGCTTTACATAATCGGATGGCAACAAGGAAGGCCCTAAGGGGTGAATATCCTGCTAACAGTGACACCTATTTACATACATGTACAATTTTTTATTATTAGATATTATTTGGCAGTGGTTGTATTCTACCCATTCAGAGGTCAATGTATTCAATCACAGAAATGTTTTACCCGTAATATGACTGTAATGAACATGCTGAAGGATCATATTGCATCTTAATCTACCTTAAATGATTAATTATTCCAAGCAGGACCTAAGCTTTGCTTTTCTTTTATACACTGCACGGCATACCCTTGTGAGCAAGGATTGAGGCTGGCGCAATGTTGGTGGCATTAGATGATCATCGTTTGATTTGTTGCTGTAGATTGTGCGTCAGAGTGACACTGACCAGGTGACAGTCGTCGGTGCTTGTGTCACTTTGGATGAAGCACTAAAGGCTGCGGCAGAACTTGAAGCGGCTGGAATCAACATATGCGTCATAGATCTCTTCACCATCAAACCCATTGACACTTCGACTCTTATCTTCAGTGCTCGCAAGACTGGAGGCAGGATACTGGTTGTGGAGGATCATTATCCTGAAGGTGTGTACTTTTTGTCCATTTTTTTTACAAATGTCATATTTGTTGATATTTTTCAGAGTTTCAAGTGCTTGAGTAGAAATGGCTTGTAGCACCTCAAAACTTTCTGCATAATTACGATGTGCCAATGAGATAGTTTGCATCTTCAGTTTATAAGATGAGGACTGTGAACTACTTTTTCTGTAATGAAGAATTTTTAGAAATATTTATGTTAGACTGATGGTTGTTGATTTAGGCCAGCAGTGGCAAAGTGCAGTCCATGAGCTGCATACAACCTGCTGGCAACTATGTGGACTTCAAACCCAGCAAAGAAATTGGCATGACTTGCCCTAACATTTATGCTGCTTTGAATCACATTTATCGGCAGACTTGTTAGCTGTTGAAGAAACTCTTTAAACAATTTACCACCATGCTTGTGTTGAATTTGGATAAGGCCTAAAAAAATATGTTGTGTTTCCGGTAACAGAGCTAAAAAAAATTGGGTAGGTAGGTCGGAAAATATTTTTATTTTGTAAAATATTTTTATGCAGTGACTATCCGAAAAAGTATACCCCATTAGTCTTTTTTGCACGCTGAAACAAAGTACGTGTTCTAAGCAAGTATAAACTGCCTATTTCCCGACTGTCTGCACCTAAAACTGCTCTAGAAACAGTCCTATTAATTTCATTTTGTTGACGTCTCTTATGTTATGTCAATACAAATGTTAAAAAAATATTTTATTTTTTTTAAATTTTAAAAAAATTTGAAATTTTTTTTTGGGGAAAAAATTTTTTTTTAATAAAAATTTTTTTTTTTAATAAAATTTTTTTACAAAAATATTTGGGTCGCGGCCGTAAAAATGGGTCGGTCGGGTTACCGGAAACACAACAATTTTTTTTTACGCCTAAACTTCTTTCTTTGTTCTCGAGTGTTTTAAGGGGAAAGATTGTCAGAAGATGTTGCATCCAGTATGTATATATATATATATATATATATATATATATATATATATATATATATATATATATATATATATATATATATATATATATATATACCGGTAGTCCTTTTTTACTGCATCTCATGTTTTCTTGTGTCCTAATCAGATTCTTATCTCTCGTTACACTTCACAACGTGTATGTTGCAGGTGCATTCTCACTTCATTCCCATTAGGTTATTGTCTGTGTCTGCGTCAGCACCTGACAGTGCCCTGGGATTCTTCATGCTATTTCTATATCTAAGATTTCTAACCAGGATATTGTCCAGTTGATATCTTGCACTAATCTTCTGGTTTCTTCCACGTGTAGTGTATCTTCTTTTTTCTTCCTGGAACCCGATGTGTGCTATCAACAGAGCTCCTGTCTTATGCACTGTCTGCTTCTCTTCTCCTTCATTTCTCTTCCCTAGTTCATATTTACTACATAGTTTTCTTGACCTCCTTCTCCAACTCATGCATTCGAATCTCTCAAAACAATTACATCGTCATTTCGTGTGATGTTCTTTCTTCAATCTTCTCGTAGGTGCTCGTAAAATTTCAATGCTTTCCTAATCTTAGCTTTTGCGCACATGTCCACGTTAGAAAACTTTATCACTAGCTCATCATCTAGCCGTTAAGTACTTGCTATTTATATATTAACCACTAGGATCATTTGAAAAGAGTGTACATGCATAAACATCTTTGAGAGCGTGATTGGAGCGTGATTGGACTTGAGTTTTTGGCTAGTTCTATTGGCCGGAACATAAGCATAATGTCATTGCATATGAGTTGTCGCAAGCTCATGCGCATAAGACTGCATTTGCAGAAAACGACATCATTCATCGCATCATATTTGGTATTTCCATGTATATAAATGCAAGCGAAATGGCTAAAGTTGTAAATTCTACAAAGTCGGACACAGAGACATTGAATTCACATATACATTAGTATCTATTGATGACTGAAGACAATGCGGATAGATCCGATGACAAAGATAATATGGACGAAGAGATGGATGAAAATGTAATAGAGCGTAATGTCTAATGGCACAGCTGGAAGTTTTGTGTGCAGATCTTAGGGAGGACGCAGAGGCCATGGAAAAAGTCGGTTGAGACCAAATGTAAAGTCTGGCAAACATTCTGTAAAGTCTTGTGGCAGTCTGGCAGAAGTCATGGAAGGAACACTAGGGGTAATCCTGCACATTAAGTAAGTAATATCTTCTTCAAGCATGTAATCTCAGTCTGTTTCTCTGAATAAACTCAATGACTGTGACTTCATATGTCAGGAGACGTGCCTCAGGTATGTATGTATATGAACATTTATATAGCGCCCTAACAAGAATCTTGGGAAGGGGCTCAGGTCCTGTGTCACACATTTCCATTGGAAACTGAGTCATAGTAGTTGAACAATGCCTTTCCTTCAGAGTGAGCCTTCGTAGAGGTCCCTTGCCTTGCTACATGTTTAAACTAATCTATGACCCACTCAACTAAGTTTTGATGTGGAAGTCATGTCAGTTTAACGTGCCCAGTTACCAGTTAATTATAATTATTAGTTATTATTTCTCATTTGACAGGTGGAATTGGTGAAGCTGTTGCTGCAGCTGTTTCCAGTGAGCGCAACATTATTGTCAAGCGACTGGCTGTGTCTGCTGTGCCTCGCAGTGGAAAGTCGGAAGAACTGCTCGAGCTGTTTGGCATCAATGCTCATCACATTGTCACTTCTGTCAAAGAACTATTGAAACAATAGTTCGCTTCGCTTTTACATGTAGCACGCGTGTTTCTTCACGTTCAACGTTGTGACATTGCTTCTAAGCATTTAGTATTTAACAAAATTCTGATTAAACATTTAATTTGCTTAATTGACTGTAGTTGCTTTTACAGCCTGTCGTATAGTAGAAAGCAAATCATATCATTGCATCATTTGTGAAATCACTAACGACTTCATATTGCAATGTTTAATTCCTCATCACGTTTAATAATTGCATTCTTGTAGTACTGTTAAGTTTTGAAGTCTCGACATACAAACTTTAGAAATTGTGTTTTGGACGTTGTGATGACACATTGTAAACGACTATATTAACAAATCTACAAACAAAATCTTGTCTCTGAAAAGTTCATCAAGTCACACACACATCATGATGGCAAGGCTTTCAAGATCTTGCAAACTATAACAAAGGTTTGAATTGTCAAATGGAACTGCAGGAGGGGTTGACAAATTCTTATGTGCCCAGATATATGTCCCACACAATTTCTTACATACCTTAAACTGGTCTACATGCTTCATTGTAGTGGGTAAATTGTAATCAAACAACTCTTAAGATGCTCTTCTGCAATTCAGCGGCACTCTTGACTGAAGCACAGTAAAGAAGAAGCTGAACTGCAGGCATTTTTTTAAGTGGGAAAACTGGGAAGTTGGTTCCAACTATAGGGGCCTACATAGGCAAAACTTCTAGATTGAGCAGTAGTAGTACGCATGGATTGACAAGGGAGTAAATTGATGAGGGAGTGAAGAGACCTGTACAGAAGATCTTGGACTATGAAGGAACTACTTTGGCCAATTGGTTTCTTCAACTTTCTTGCGTATATAAGAGTTGGCACCACTGGGGCAGGGACGCCGCTAGGCGTATGCACTTACGCGAGTGCGTACAGCGCTGAAAGGATATTAAAAAAATTGTAAATTAAAGCGTGAAATATTATAAGCGATGATATTCTATTGAAATTTTATAATCGCCAGTAGGCATATACGGTATATAGGCCTACATATATATATATATAATATATATTTAAATATATATATATTATATATATATATAAGCTCGTATCGATCACTGTTCGCTTCATATTATTTTGTGCAAGTTGTGCGTACAGAAAAAATCTTTTTGTGCAAGTTGTGCGTACAGTAAAAAAATCCTGGCGGCGCCGCTGCACTGGGGCATAGGAATCCTCTGAGGACGACCAGTATTAGGTCGGGCACCAGCGTTAAGTGAATGAAGCTTGAAAGAGGTTAAGAGAAATTAGTCCAGCGTTATTATAGTTATGAAGTTGCTGTTCAACATTGAAGAGTGGTAATTGAGAGAGGAAAGAGTGACTGGTGGTTGATGTGTGGACCAGTCTTTTCAATGTCTCGTCATTTATTCATTCACGTATGGTGAATTATAAGCACCTTAATCCTCCTTTTTTCAAAGGGAATCCCTCCGATGATTTCAATCTTAGGCTACTTATCTGAATGATCTTCTATGATCTAATCTTGACACTCTAGGTCTGTCTACGTCCCTGTCTTTCTATCTGTCTTTTCATCCTCTTCCATTCTGTATACACAGCATTGTATACGACCCTCTTCTGTTCATTCATTCATTCATGTCGAAAATTTATATAGTGGCCACTTTTGTTGAAGAAGGAATCTGTAGCTGAAGCAACCAACTATTTAATACAGCAGGCCCACAGACCAATTAGGCGTGTTCCGCATATTATGTGCTAAATTTATGTTCCAAAATTAACCAAAAAGTCCATGTAATAAAGCTATCGTCCTTACAGCAAGTCATGTTTATGTAGTGATACAATACAATAGTGATTGTAGAACAAAGAGTAATATCATAGGCCTACATAGGCCTACGGTGGGCCTATTTTCTATTATTTTAACAATGTAGCACTATAGGCCTACCTAGCTAATGACATAACAAAGTGCTGCAGCCTATACAGGGTGGGCCAAAAAAAAGACCCCCCCTAAAATTTTTGCCAATATCTTGACCAAAAGTAAGAATTTCGAAATGAAATTTTACAGTCTTGTAGACAATTCATATTTACACCAGATGGCCAAATTTCATTAAACTATTTCAAACAGAACAAAAGTTACACCACTTTTAGTGAAGCCACCCACCGTTTTTTTGACGATTCAAAAACACGACGCAACAAAAAGTAACAAAAAAATCAATTCAATTATTCTGGCCAATATCTTGGCCAGAAGTAAGAATATCGAAATGAAATTTTACACCCTTAAAGACAATTCATATCCACACATGATGGCCAGATTTCATCAAAATATTTCAAACAGAACAAACGTTATGTCACTTTTAGTGAGGTCACCCCCAATTTTTTGACATTTCAATGACGTCACGTAGCAAAAAGTAGCAAAAACACGATTTTATTAAGTCTCATCTTAGATAATTGTTATCAAATAGCCTTCATATTGCCAGGTGATTATTATTATCACTATTTAAAAAATAAACAGGGTGCCAGCGTAGCTGCACGTCACTGAGAAGTCACTTAGCAAGATGACATCAAATTGGTAAATAAGGAATCTGTCAGATTAATCAACAGGTCCATCAAGAACTTTGCACAGAGACTCAAAAGAAGTTTTGGCACTGGTGGTGGGCACATTGAACACAAGTTGTGAAGCACTACCAAGTTCATTTGACAACAGTTATTTGAGACGAGACTTAATAAAATCGTGTTTTTGCTACTTTTTTGTTGCGTTTGGTTTTTGAATCGTCAAAAACGATGGGTGGTCCCGCTCAAAGTGGTATAACTTTTGTTCTGTTTGAAATACTTTGATGAAATCCGGCCTTAATGTGTAACTATGAATCGCCTTTAAGCCTGTAAAATTTCATTTCGAAATTCTTACTTTTGGGGAAGATATTAGCAAAAACCCTAATTTTTTTGCGTTTCGTTTTTGAATCGTCAAAAAACGGGGGGTGGCCTCACTAAAACTGATATAACTTTTGTTCCGTTTGATATATTTAGATGAAATCTGGCCATCATGTGTAAATATGAATTGCCTTTAAGACTGCAAAATTTCATTTCAAAATTCTCACTTCTGGCCAAAATATTTGCAAAAAACCTAGGGGGGGTCTTTTTTTTGGCCCACCCTGTAGATCAAGAAAATGTTGTTATAATAGTACAGATCCTTTGTCGCAGCAGCGATGTTAGTGACGCAACAAAAGTTGCAAATTGCAAAACAAGTAGGCCTAAAAGCCGTCACAATACGAATTCCATAGAAAGTTGATAGACCTAATAGTGTACGTAGCGTCATCATGTCCAATAAAATTAGTGACCTAATGATAGTGTGTTAGAACAAAGATTATGTCGTCACAATAAAATTTCATGCGTCCTTTGGTTAATTGCGAGTCTGTGGCTCCACAGTTTTTCTGAACAGAAACAAGAACAGGCTCACCGCATTTATTCATTCGGCCCTGTGCGCGCCCCTCAAAACTGAGGTGTGGCGCTCTGCGTGTAAGCACCGAACGTGGCTACCTGCGTGCTGAATTGTCTTTTTGCTTACAATTAAGACGCACTTGTTTAGAACTGTCCGGTAGCTACGTTAAGCGCCTTCGTGAGGTTATTGTAAGGCGCTATATAAATGTTCATATACATACATAGGCTACATAGGCTACATACAACTAATCAACGTTCGTCTATTAGTAATTCATTCGTACCTTATTTTTTACAATAATTATGAAAAAGTCATGATAGGTCGCTTGAAAAGGCCCTATATAAATTCTCGGAATGAATCAATGAACAAACAGAGAGACAGACATAATGCAGACGCAGACCGTCATAGACAGCCATGAAAAGACAGACATAGACCACACAGACAGAATAGACAGACATACACAGACATAGACATACACAGACGGACACAGGCAGACACAGACATTGGCAGGCAGAGACACAGACAAAAAAGATATAGAAGAACACAAACAGACATAGACAGATACGAACAGACATAGACAGACAGACATAGATAGGCCTATAACGATTTAGACAGACAAAAGAAATAGACAGACATAAAAGACAGGCATAGACACAGGGCCGGATTAACCAGTACGCCATGTCTGCCATGGCGGCGGGCCCCCCGTCGTCAGGGGCCCCCCGTGCGAGAACAAAAAGAATTTTTAATGTGCATTTTCCCATAAATTTATTCAACTTCACTTAAAGGACAGTGTGTAAATTTAAGTCAATTGCTGATTTGTTTTTATGAGCAAACAATGCACTGTGTGCCCTATAGCCTATAACTCTTAGAGTAGGCCCAGTGCCGGCGCTAGCACCCCATACCCCCCATTTGGGGGGCCCCGAGTTTGAAGGGGCCCACAGGGGCCCCCAAAATTAGCTGGTCATTATGGCTATTTGTGACTGTATATTTCTTAAACCGGCGCATTTATTTGAGGCACCAGATCCGGTCTGGTGCATGCCTCAACTAACCATATGGCATGCACTGCCATAGCAGACCTAATGCAAACATCATACCGGCCATACTGATTTTGGGCGTAAGTAAAGCCATTTAAACTAACTCAGGCAGTTTCGTCCACTTTCTCAAACACAACATTTATAAATTGTAACTTATTGTAATTGCTAATTGGATGAGGCTCCAAAATAAAACCTGCGTGAGGCCCAAACATTAAACCCTGTGTAGGGTTCCAGATCTGATGTCCATGGTACGTGTCTGATTTCAAGTTTGCAAGGGGCCTCAAATGTAGCTGGTAATTATGCCTTTCATGACGGGCCTGACGGCTCATTCCTGAAACCAAGGTATGGGGGCCTCAAGTTTTATTGGGGGGGGGGGCCTCCGGTACCCTAGCGCCGGCACTGAGTAGGCCTACCGGTATAAGATCCCTGGCATGAATTCCATGATTATAATTGTATTGACGAAAGTAAACGATGCCAAAAAAACAAAATATTTCAACTTTCCAGTACACAAAATAGGAGAATAGCCAAAGAACCCTCTGGTAGAAAAACAGCATTAATTCCTCTGTTCCAAAACTGAATTTTTTTTTCATAAACTCCAGATGGGTCAAAGGAAGGGGTTGGATCGGTTTGTTTAATGGCTTATAGTTAGGCCCTAAGCGCCAAGGACTGAAGGTATATAATAGGCCTACACATCTAAAGAACCTAAAATTTGTGGGTCAGCAGGTGTCTTAAAGGTTACAACGCATATTTCTGCTAATAGATACTGTTTCTTTCAATGACATTCTTCACCAGTTTGCCACCGCCATTAGCAGAAAATTTGAACCATAGCATGGGTGCTCGCGTAGGCGAAGACTTGGCATTGGCTTTGGGGGGGGGCTGTGAGCGAGCAACCGGAGGACGATCGCCGAGGAGCAAAGCGCCAAGCACCTCCCCTTTTTTAAATTTCCACACAACAACAGTATATAGCAATAATTTTTAGGCTGTCATTTCAAAGACATTTCTCATCATATGATTCATTTCAGGGCTCATATTCGTGATTAATCAATTATAGGCATGCAATAACAATTTAACATGTGAGAGGAAGTTCTGAGGACCATGGTGACGGAAGGTCAAGGTAGATTAAGGGCCCCCGGAGCAGGGCCTACTATCCCCCCCTGTAAGCTGGAAGCAATCCCCCTCTGGCAGAAAATTTTCCCTATATTGCAAGCACCGAAGGCGCGAACTGCGAGTGCCGAAGGCACGACGCCCATAGCGATTAGGGGGTCTGGGGGAGCGCCGTAAGCTCCCCCAGCGGGGTCTGGGGCGGAGCCCCAGAAAAAAACGCATTTTTAGCTGTTGGCATCGACTAGAGCGCACGTTTTAGGCTCTTGTTTGCTAGCTGTTTATGAACAACAAAGACATAAGAATTTCCCTTTGGGGGATTTGCGGAGCCCCAGAAAAAACGCATTTTAGCCTAGCTGTTGGCATCGACTAGAGCGCACGTTTTAGGCTCCTGTTTGCTAGCTGTTTATGAACAACAAAGTCATGAGAATTTCACTTTTTGGGATTTGCACCCTGTAATTGTACCTTTTAAGCTGTCATCTTCACAAAATTGCTCGTAAATTTAATGCGCAGAAACATGGCTTAGGATGTCATGAAATGTCTCCTATATACCCATTATTTAATTTTTTTAATTTGCACAATAATTATAATGGCAACATTCTAAAATTTCTCATTATTGGTTAACAGTTCGTTAAACACTCTAGTAGTGTAGCTACAGTACTGTAGTCCTATAAAGTTTAGAAAAATATCAACTTTTGGTGTATCAAGTTGAGCACTATCAGTTGCACAATGCTAAGCAACATCCATTTTGAGATCCAGACAAATCCGATGGACATTTCTCCGCACCATTCGCCGTAATTTCCTCTCTGGATTCCACCAGAGCGTTTCATTAGGACAATCCCCCCGAACATTTCCCTCAAATGTAGGCTATCCAAGTGTAAGCAATTTGCATTTGTTCAGACTTCAATAGTGCTTTAATGTTTGAGGGTGGATTATAAAACCATTTGCTTGACTTGATTTTGAACTTCAATTGTTGAGCAACCAAGCTTTTAGTGCTTGATTAATGTTTAGGCCTACACACGGACTAAGACCTTTTACTATAAAGTATAAACAAAAGTACTAATTTACTGTTGCTTGTTTTCCGATATTAATATCGTTCATTTTATTTGAGACCTATATTATAAAACCAATGCAGTGTCAGTAGAAATAAAATATACCTTAATTTTTTTGACAATTAATGTAATTAATTATGAGTTGTGAGAGAGCGCCATATTGTAGGTGCAGGGACAAATTTACCGGACTGTAAGACAAAGGTCATACTAAAATGAAGATCTACCCTTGAGATGGTGGGATGAACGTTCAAGGGGAATTTACCATGGGTGTGGGGGAGGAGGGGCGGTACAGAGTGGAGATGCCGAGAGAGATTTCCAGAAGCAAATCTCATATGCCCATCGAGGGTTTTTTTTCTCTGGCACAGGTTGGATCAGACTACTTACACCCCCCCCCCCACGTGGCAAGTCCTGATGGGTGCGAATGTGATGGATGTGCAGGGACAGATTTAAGTGAGTGTTAAGCAAAAATCAAATTAAATGAAGATGCACCCTGTATTGTGATGGGTAAGGGAATGTTCGTGGAATTTGCCAGGAGGAAGTCCATGGCAGATGCTGGGGAATACCGAGGGAACATGTTCAGGAGAAAATCTTCTATAGACATAGACATATTTTTGTTGATCCCAACATTTCAATTGTACATGTATGCTTAACAAAGTATAGACATAATCACCAATAAGCAAATACTCAAAGTGAATAAGTAGAATAAGAGTGAGGGAACAAATAGGCACACCAAAAGGAACAAGTCCTTCTAATTAACAAAGTGAAGTGTAATACCAAAGCTCAACTTTATCATTAGGGGGGGAAACTTTTCCCCCCCTGGCCCAAATTGGAAGCAGTCTGCTTCCATCCCCCCATGGCGTAGTAGGCCCTGCCCCGGAGAATATGGCGGCGGGCCCCCCGAGAGCGGCCCTGCATAGACAGACAGACATGGAAATACAGGCAGAAATAGACAAACAGCTACAGACAGACATAAACCAGGGGCGGATCCAGGGGGCCAAATCCGGCCATGTCCCCCATTTAAAACTGCCATGGGACGTGACCCCCCCCCCATTCGGTTTTAAATTAGCAATACAGATACGGGTGTCATGGCATATTGCTTGACATAAACATGGCGCACTGGATAGCACACTGACATGAAGCAGTCATGAAGCTCAGCCGACTCGAGTTCGATTCCCAAAGACCCCGTAGGATAGATGTATGATTTTATTTCAGGTCGTCTGTTCTGTTAGTTGTTACGATTTGTGATTTGTGGTCTTGTGAATTGTTTCAATTGCATAACTGCGCACTGTAAACCGTGCTAACAATAATTTTAGTTTATTCAACAACCCGGTTGACAGACCGCAACCGGTTACAGTGTAGCCTACAATTATGCAGTTGAAACAGTTTACAGGAACTCAGATTACAAAATAACTATCAACAGAACAGCAATAATTAATCGGCGCTAAATAGCAGAATACAATGCATATCCGCGCTGTCCGGGGCGCGAACTCGTTGCCTCTTGCTCTCTTGCGCTACCGTCTCCTCCCAAATGCACATTGTAACCGGTTGCGGTCTGTCAACCGGATTGTTCAATAAAGTAAATTATTATTATTATTATTCAGTCAAAAGGAAAAACCTCTTTTGAAATTTTTATTTCGTCTCATTCGATGTCCTGCCTTTCCAGTCAAACACTAGCCTACTGTAGACTACCTATAGGTATAGGCCAAATCCTGTAGGGTACTAGGGTCTGCCTACTGTACGATGTCATCCAGTGGAATAGATTTTTATATTCATGTTGTCTTTGAACACCTTTATGACTCAGTGGCAATTTAGACTGCAAGTCTTTAGAAATTTCTAGTGCAGGATTTACTGGGCCGCTATCGGCGACCTTACCATGCTTTTCTCTCACTCCTTGCCACTTGCACGTTATACGCGTAGATCCATAGCCTACTTTACGGACCTGTTAATAAATCTTACCTATAGAGAAACTACTGGAAATTTTTTGGCTGTGAAATAGTAATTTGACTAGTTTTAGTTTTTGTAGAAAAATATACAAATTAAATTTAGATTTTTCAGAACTATTTCATTGAGGCAGAATTTCTCTTCTTCTATTTAAGAGTGAGTAATTTGGCCCTAACGCAGAATCACATGTCTGTATACATAATTGCGATCAATACAGCAGATCCGGCTACAGCGCTACACAGTGACGCATGTAATTATTCCTAAGGGGAGCTGCAGGATCTGTACCTCTGCCAGACAGCCTTGTCAGCACACAGCACACGCACGCTGGCAGCGACTGGCTGCGCGGTGACTAATCAATACGGCTCGCTGTATGTGGGGCATCGGCTGGGCTCCGACTGGAACTACTTTCTGAATAATATCGGCATGGCAACAAGAAAATTATCATAATTTATTTAACCTAGCTGAGCATTATGGGATGCACATTTTGAGGGACCGTATAACAATCTAGACATTTTTTAGCGTTGACCACAAAAAACTTTAATTCTCTACAATTAGGAAATATTCAACTTGCAGACGTCTTACACAATCAAAATGGTACGATGTTTAGCCAATTGCATCATGAAATTTTCTTTAAAATGGTAAAATATGTATTGGCATTTCGGGCTCTATTCTGGCTATTATGCCGCTATTATTTGTGCGTCGCTTATGGAGCAGTTCGCTCAAAGGTGTCTGTGTGTAAGTTTTTGGCGCTCCGCAAGCCGTATCTAGGCTTGCGTTATTTCCTCCAATGGAACAGTCGTGTAGGACTCCCGATAACTAAGAGCGTATCATCGGTTTAGAAAGAGTTTAACTTGTAAATATTGAGTAATCTAAACCGATTAATTCCACATAGCGACGTTTTCATTGAATCTAAGAGAGCAGTTGGTGGTAGATTAGAGTAAATTCGAGATCTTGGCCCTTGGCGTAGTCCTCGACAGTCGACAGCACCTTTACGGTAGCCTACCTTTACTCCACACATTGCCAATCTCACTCGATCCTCTTACTTTCATCTGAGGCGGCTTAGTCTAGAGTAGGCTACTCTAGTCTAGACTAGAGCAATCCGTAGCTCCGTTTCCTTATCTGTCTTTATCTCAATTGTTCATACCTTCGTCTGTACCAGTGCTTAAAGTGTTGAAAAATAAGTGCGTGGACGCCCTTTAAGGGTTGTAGGACAAAAACCCCCCTGGACAAAAACCCCCCGGACAGAAACCCCCCGGACAAAAAAACCCCCGGACAGAAACCCCCAGGGTAGGACATAACCCCCCCCTGGTAGAATATATTGCACATAAGTTGTCGTACTATAAAACGGTGTCCTAAGTACGCAAGTTGGATTGATGAAAAAAATTCTCGCTAAATAGAAGCCGGATTGATACAAATAAAGTTTACTTAAATAGAAGCTGGATTGATGAAAATGTTCTTGCTTAAAGAGAAGCTGGATTGATGAAAATGTTCTTGCTTAAATATAAGCTGGATTGATGAAAATACTCTTTTTTAAATGGAAGCTGGATTGATGAAAATACTCCTTCTTAAATGGAAGCTGGATTGATGACAACGATTCATGCTGTCCTAGATGACAACAGGTACTAGCTTCATATCGGAGTGACTGAATGACACTAACAAGTTATAAGTTCACGCCTGAATGACAGCGACAGGTGTTTACCCATACGACACTAATTAGTTGACACAGCACGGGGAACTGGATAATTAGCCTAAGGTTAAACAAATTGTAGGCCTACCTGCACTTTGCCCAGCAAAGGGGGGGAATTGTCCGGGGGGTTAATGTCCTAGGCTAAATCAGGGGGGGTTTTGTCCAGGTTTTTTTTGTCCGGTCACCCCCCTTTAGGCTACCTTCTCAAAAGAATTGCCTGGACGCACCTTACCTTTCTGTGCTGTGCTGGCCAATAATTAACAGGGACGTAACTAGCGTTGGGCTTGTGGGGGCTTGAGCCCCCCCCCCCAAACAAAGCTGAAGCCCCCCCCCCAAATAAATCAAGCCGTTGTATGCTTACGGCTAAATATGCTACCACACTCATCATGCTCAAGGCTTAAGCCCACCCACCCCCAAACGAAAAATTCTAGTTACGTTCCTGATAATTAAGTGGCAGGACGGCGTTCAGATTTTAAAGTAAGTGTATGGACGTCGTCCATGACCGTCCAGCCACACTTTAAACCCTGGTCTATACCCGAATCGACTATTGACCTTCCAAAAGTTCGTCTTTCCCCTCTTCAGTCTGTCCTAAACGCTGCGGCCAGACTAATAGCCCCACTTTCTTGCTCATCCCACATCTCTGCTTTTATGTTTGACCGCCTTCATTGGCTTCCCCTTATTGCTCGCGTTCAACTTAAGATTCTGACATTAATTTTCCCGTCTAGTTGTACTGGCCGAGCTCCCACGTGTGACGTATCTATGTGACGTCATCCATCTGCCGATCTCGGCCACTTCTCTTCGCCAACTCCGCTCCTTTCATTGGCATTATCTCTTTGTCGCGCGAGCTAGGACTTCCAATGGCTAAAATGCGTGTCTTTGCTCTCATTGGCCCTGCATTTTGGAACCAACTTCCTTCTCCAATGTGTTCCTCCATATTGGTGGGCCAAATGCATATTTTCGCTGTCTCTATAGACCGCTTTTTCTTTCTTTGTCTAACACACTGGGTTGATGTGCACTGTGAGAGTCGCTATATGAATTTATAGATACAATACAATAAATTAGCAATGTTCTATCCACACTGAGTTCGGAAGTGTCGAGATGAGGACACCGCCGTCTGGTCGCGCACCATAGGAAGTCCGTCTTCTCGGGATTCTCGAGATTGAGACGGTGTGTGTGTTGGAGCGAATCCATTCAGCAATCCGCTGGACGCCCAACTACATGTTGTTCATTATGAATGAACGCTAAGAACAACACAACGCGTTGAGTAGAAGACAAACACGTGGAGAGTAAAAGTTAGCGACAAGAGGCTTTCTGCAAATATCACTCCAGGTGCATGCAGATGCTGAGCACTATAGCTTTATGAGAATTGGGCATATTTTTTGTTTACGTATGGCTTAATTCCAGAATGCACAGAAGAGAGACAAGACAGTGCAGACGGATGCTGAACCATGCGATTGACATCAACGGGCAGTGGGCACTGAGCCCATGGACCGCAATGATAATTACGATGATGATGATGGCATCCCGCCACTTTTGATGGAGGTGAAATTTCTATATAGCCTATTCGAGTATTCTACAGGTTAAGAATGAGCGTTCTCTCATTATATATATAGCAATGCGACTTTCATAGGATTGTCCTTTCCCTGCTCCCATAGTCCCCCAGAAATCTGAATCCTCCCCCAAACAGAGTATTAGATTAAGCACTGTTCTATAAATAAGACTAGGGCCTGCCATGCTGCAATTATTGCTCTGCGCTTTCTGTTCAACGCATAATGTTGACACAGTGGTGAATGTAAGGTTGTAGGTAATGAGACAAATGTTTCAAGACTGGATGATAAGTAGAAATATGATTTTGTAGTGTACGGAATACTGTATACTCTTAATGAAACTGACATCGGGGAAAAGGTCATGACGATTAAAGTACATATACATATAGGCCTTGGCTTACCTCAACGTATTTTACAAATGCATGTAGGCCTACAGGTCTTCAGAGGCAACGACGGATTGGCTTGTAAGGATATGCATGCGAAGCAAATAGCAAGGCACCAATCAACAAATGGATTTCGTTGGTTTATATGCAGCTAGGCTATTATCTTAAACTGATCATATAATTGAAGAAGTAAGAGAGCTTTGATGGAGAAGAAGAAGACGAAGAAGAAGAAGAAGAGGAAGGAGAAAATGGAAAAGAGCAAAGAAACGTCAGAGAAAGAAGAGAATAAGGAACATGAAGAAAATAACGAAACCGAAAAACGAATACAAAAGAAGAAACCGAAGAAAAATAGAGAGTAAACTTAATAACAGAGATAAAATGTTCACGAAGAAATTTATCTTCTCCGGATTAGGCAAAATGCTACTGAGAATATTATGAGTTGTTCATGTTGCAGGCTAATAAGAAGCATAAAATGCAGACATAGCAATAGGCCATAATATAGGCCCAATGTTCGATACAGATGCATTTTAAATTGTTCAATTGAAAATATAGTTAGGCCTAATATAATTTTCCAAAACGATGCAAACCGTAATTAGTGTTTCACAGCTAGAATGATATCGTGTTCAAATAAGCGTTCAAATAAGCGCAGAGTACAGACGTGGCTAATCAGTTTGCGAGTAACTATAGATATACAATTATACATAGGCCTATATATATATATATATATATATATATATATATGGGCTAGTGCTACATAATATTCACAATATTATATTGGAATTCCACTGATGCGATTGTAGAGACTCCATATCAGAATCTGTGTTTGTCTACCATTTGATTTTGCCAGGAAGATACTTTTCTGCCAGAGCTTCGTAGTAAGGAACCAATGCCTTTATATCGGGATCAGCGTCACCCTTTGAGTACAAGTCAAATTTGCTGAAACAGACACAATGTAAATACCGGTATACATTTCGAATAACACATGCACTTGATTTTCTGCTATTCGGCATATTCCATAGTAAGGTCAGAAATTTGAATAGCAGCTTAAATCATGGAAATCGGGGTTCCTCAGTTAGGCGCTTTTTAAAACTCTACTACATAGGTCTATATCTCACTGACTAGGCTATTCGTTTTACCACCCCCTCTATAGACCTTGACAATTAGCCTATAGGAGAATGACATCCCCATTGAGGTCATTTGATCAGTTTTATCCTGTCATAAGCATGTGCCTAAAACCGCACCTGTTTTGGCGAACAAACGTTTCGGTTCCTGGACCTTGATTATTTTGACTCTCTTCTTATGTGCATCATTTCCCATGTTGTTCTTGTAATATCGTTTCAACTTAACACCTAGGCCTATCTTTTTGTAAACTGCGTTTCTGCACACCAGTCTGTCGAAGGGTTTGATTCTACAAGGTTGATCAGAAAAAGTAATCTAAGACGTTTGGCCAATATATATTGACCAGAAGTAAGAATTTTAAATAGAGTTTCACAGGCTGAAAGGTAGGAATTCATATTAAAAATGAATTACCTTTCAGCCTACAATTATTATTATTATTATCGTTATTAACATTAAGAACAGCAGCGTCGACAAAAAGTGCTAAGATAATACAAAAAATATAGCTTAAGTAGGCTAAGTAAATGAAAGTCATAAAGACGTGCTATACTGACTTGAATTCTTGAATCCAGTTCAGCATTTTGAGGTCTTTGTCATCACAGAGATGGTAATAGTCGCCACACGTATGCCACGGATAGAAGGAATGAAAGCGAATGATGTAGAGCGCTTCTTCTGGTAGATGACAACTCCCGTGGTTGCACAGGACTCGGTACAGGTATTCTGATGGTAAAACGAACAACGCACATATATAAATGTAAGCTAACATTTTGGTCTCAATCGTTGTGTGCTGTTGTGTGAGAGAATTGCTATTCTATTCTAAAAGTTGTAATAATAATAATTTCCTTTATTCAACAATCCGGTTGACCGGTTACAGCGTACAATTATTTTAATTGGTAGGAGGCTACTGCAGTTCTGTCCATTTTCTGCTAAACAACATAGGCTCGGTGACGTTTTGTGTAGACCTACTTCTGTACTTTGCTTTGCATACGATAATCAAGAATTTTACGAGTGAACTAGAGGTGACTATAGAAAAGAAATGCAGGTGTCGTTATTAAACCGTCAAATAATTCTGTCCTGTTGCTATTCCTGTCCGTCCCTGATTGTGGGCTTTTGTTTTTTCGGTCAGTGACGGGGTTTTCTGGTTGAATCAACGTTTGTTTGTAAACTTTGTATGTGCACTTGTTATAGCGCCACTTCAAGCTCTCGCTACTCAGAGGCGCTCCCAAATGCAGAGCGGACATTGCATCGGAGTTTCACGCCGAAGCGCTGAGCAATTGTGAGTGAAGGACTTGCCCAAGGTCCTTACGCGGCGAAGTGGATTTGAACCTAGAACCTTTCGGCTCCAAGGCAACGACGCCACCACTACACCACCGCGCCCCACAAATACAACGAGTCTAAGAAAGAAATAGAATGCAATGTCTGACTGGAAGAATGAAACTACGCTGCAGTTGGAAGGGATGAGACTTATTTATGGCCAGCAAAATAAAAGCTTCACACCTCTATCACTATAATATTCTATGTATCAAACGACGAACTGAAATAAGATTAGGGCCTATAGGAAGTTCCGCTTTCTCAATTGTAATGACTAGGATAGGCCTACACTAACAACAACAACAACAACAACAACAACAACAACATTAACAACATTTTTATAGGCCTACAGCATCGTCACTTAGTGACTAGTCTAGTTGGCAACTTCAAGTGAGTTTCGCTATTGACATTCCGTCGCCTGAGAATTATCTTCGCGTATGTCCATTTTTTTGGTCAGAATCGAGTTTAGACTTGTTTTGTAGAAAAAATTGCTTATCTTTCTTCACTGTTAACCGTTAGGAGATACGACAAGTCGTTTTAAAGATATTCAACGAAAACTACTTGTCGTATGTCCAATAATTTCAGTGTTAGGCTACTTTGTCGTATCTCCAATTTATTTTGCCGTATCTCCAGTGCCGCATTCACGGTTAAAAGTGCATTGTCGTATGTCCAGAAAAGCTCGTCGTTGATTGGACGATGGAGATACGACATCCCACTTCGTTCTATCATAGTGTCGTATGTCCAGGAAATAAAAACGTTCTTTTATTTAAAAAAGGGTATTAAACTTGCGAAAATTGAAACGAACAATTAAAGTCGCAATTGATTGTATATAGGCTATTGCTTTCTTTTATTATTTCATTTTTTTAAATTTCTCACGTCAGGATGACTTGCAATTGATTTAAATCCATTTTATACAACATTTTCCAAAATTTAACAAAAGCCAAACTAAGTTTCAGTTTCATTTTATTGCAACATCCTTTAATTAATGTCGATGCTTTAATATGACGTCTTTGCTTGAAGTTTTATTGCTCTGGATATATTTCTTTGGCGTCCAAAGTTGCGAAACTTCAAACTCGTTTTTCTCGGAATTCACAAAAGTGGACATACGCGAAGATAATTCTCAGGCGACGAAATTTCTCTGTGCAAGCGCTCAGACTTAGGCCTACACAATAGATGGCAATTGTTTTGAAGGCGTGAACTTATTTTATGTAGGGAGTCTAATTAAGCGACCTAAACGACCGGATCGCTCTTTTTAACCAGGTAGACTTCTAATGTTGGCCTATAGTTCCTCGTTTGCTGGTACGAATACATTTCGCCGACTGATGGTTGGTGCAGCTGCATTCATTTAGATTTTAGAGCAGCGTCGGCTTCATGCAATGTAGACGGAAATGCGGCTTAAATCAAGCCGTTCTTTCGTTTCGTAATTCCACTGCTCATTCTGAAGAATCTGAACTTTTCCAATGTCTGTCCAAATTATTATGATTAGGCCTATAGGCTTTAGTTAAATGAGCATCTTTTGATTCTTTTCATAACTTGTGTCTATAATCATAGGCGCCAAGTTGAGCCGAAGAGTGGGGGTGCCGAAAGAATATGAAAATATGCGCGCGTGAGCGCGCGAAAATTTTTTGGACCCTTTTTTATAGGAGACTTATTGAAATCACCACTGTTCACATATATAGGCGAAGACTTAATTTGGTCCTGGTTTTAAGGAACGAACTCGCGGCCAAAGTATGATTGCCGAGAAGCACAGCGCCGAGCAGGGTAGGGTTTTGGGAAACAATGTCATTCAAATCGTCGCCTTCGTCCGTAATAAAAAAATGACGGAAGCGGATCGAATAAGCAGGATAACGGGGTTTCCTCGCATTCGCTGATCGGCTTAGGACCAGGGCCGGCCTTAGCCCAAATGGCGCCCTAGGCAAGGCATACATTTGGCGCCCCAGGCATAGGCCTGCATTTGGCGCCCTTAGATTCCCACTCAATTTTTCAGCCCCCGTCAGAATCTAAAGATGAATTAGCCAGAGCCGGTTTACGCACACAAGGCCGTAGACATAATTTTATTTCGGGGAATGTTTTCTTGACCTTGAATTTTGAGGTGCGTACACGCTGCGGTCGACTTTTTTGGGCGAAATTTTCTGATGACTTTTTGTTAGTCGTCGAATTTTCTGACGTCCAAAAACATTATTTTCCGCGATTTTCGACTATTTTCTGCTCAAAATTAGGCCTACCTTACACACTGTCATGTGCTAGCAAGTGCATAATTATTTCATTTTTACATTATTTCATTTCTGGGGTGTTCAAACACCCAAAACATCCCCCTAACTACGGCCTTGTACGCTCAACTGAGTAATTCATTCTAATTTCTTTATTAGTACACTGAAGGCTGGATAATATTCAATTTTGTGGAAAATGGTATAAGTTTACAAAAATATTAAAATAAACTATTGCTGAAATGGCGCCCTCTTTGTTGGAAATGGCGCCCTTAGAACTTGGCGCCTCATGCAACTGCCTGCTTTGCCTATGCCTAAGGTCGGCCCTGCCTCAGTTAGGCTACTGCCCCTTTCTTGAAGAAATTGTTTTAAATTCTTTCCATTAGCGAAAGTCTTGAGTTTAAAACAATATAGTGTAAAAAATTAATCCGCCGGTGCCGCGGCGCCCCCCAAAGGCTGCGGCGCCCTAGGCAACTGCCTACTTTGCCTATAGCTAGGGCCGGCCCTGCTTAGGACCAATGGAGTTCAGACCACCAGATGGGATAAAACTGGAGAAATTGTAAGGTAGGCCTAAACTAACTGAGATTTTAAGAAGTATACTAAAGATGAAATGATTTTTATAGATAAGGAATTCCAACAGAGAAAAAATATCTTAAAAGCACATCTTGCCGGCTGATTTCAGGTGGTGCCCATGCATAGGAGGGCCTCGCATGGCCAATTTCTGGTGGTGCTGAGCACTCACGGGCCTCGCAGAGTCGGCGCCCATGTCTATAATAACGCGCTTGCTGACTTGCCGTATGCGTCAGGCCTATGTAATAGTAAGGTCACACGACGGTTAACATAATATGATAGAATAGGATAGAAAAATTCATAAAAAGAATATCGAATCTAATTGTGAGTGTAGGGCCTGTAGGCCTACTAAATAAAATCAGTGAACAACAGTCATACCGTCATGTCCCCAAGACATTAGGATGGATTGCAGACCACAGTGTTCACTGTACATTCCAAGTTTTTCTCTGTAATAAAAAAACAACTTGAAAGTCTAAGAACATTCTGGATGATGCTATAAAGACGCTGACTGCATGGGTTGATAGTTTCTATTCTAAAATAATTTTTTACTGTATTAGCAAAAAATGGTGAGTTATTTCTTGACTAGCCATCGATAAGAATGTCGATCAGCTGAGGCATTCACACAGTGACACAGTTGTGATTAGAAGTTTGCCAATAATTAGCTAGTTTATCATAGGATGTTGCATGTAGCCTACTCAGTGCCACATAAATCCTGGTTTTCCTTTTTTACACTTAATGTCATTAGTTTTATTGATTCTTAGCATATGAATACTTTTAAAACACATAGGCTACCCCGGTACCACAAGACTTGACTACGGTTGCTTTTTTATGCTGGCCTACCAATTGCCCGTCTGAGTTGCCATGACCGCGTCCTGTGCTGTGCAGCCCGCCTTATTGACCGCGTACCAAAATTCAGCCACATCTCCAGCTAAATGCATGACGTTCTCCACTGGCTCCCACTCAAGCAGAGAGTTGAGTATAGGATCTCTACTGTAATCTAGCGCTGCATGCTAGACCTTTGTGAGCTCTGTTGCCCTACTCTTAGCTCTCGTCATTTCCGCTCCCTTCGTTCGACTGAACAAAGTCTGCTTTCAGTCCCTTTTTGCTCGTACTTCCACTATGCAGAACCGTGCTTTCTCGGTGGTAGGAATGCCAGAGGAAGACCACTCCAGCTTGATGGTCGCATCAAGCCAGAATGGTCTTTCTCTGGCATTCCATTCTCTTTCTAGGAATCATTCTCAGGCTCTCCTCTCTCATCTTAAGACAGTTCTATTTGGCCGCGCTGAGGTTCAGAGCGCCTCTGAGTAGCCCCTGGCGATGCGCTATATAAATGCATTTAATGAAGGAATTTAAGCCTAATGACTATCCGGCCGTCATCTTTGATGATAAATTGATATTATCTGTACGATGTATAGATGTAGATATAGATAGGCCCATTCCGACCGACGCATTTCATACCTGTAAATGGGATGATGATAGTCTTCATTGTCCTTGAAACTGTTTGTGCCAAAAACTATTTTCTCCGAAAACGCGCAGCCGACTGGAAACGTATCGCCAACAACCGAACTCTACAGAGTGTTAATAAAATTACGCACAAATTCTAGCGAAGATATGCAGTCAAACTGAAACGAATTTTTAAAATTTACATTTAGTACAACTTAATCACCTTTAAAATGCATAAAAGCTATAATAATTATAGATCTAGTCTTCTTCAAACTAAGACTAGCGATGTTCTATAGGCTATAGTTGTATCGCACGTAGGCCAGTGTTTAATCTAGACGTCTCTGGGGGGGGAAAGTTCCCCCCCCCAGGATTGACATTCCCCCCCCCCCCAGAAAAATTTTACGAAATGATAATGGTTTTTAGTTGCTGTTTACATCATTATTTTTACAACAAGTGTTATAATATACCGTGATATTACTTACTATTATATGATTTTATATATAAGACTATTATTTGCTAATATAGTATAATATACTATACTAGCTGTACCTGGCCACGCGTTGCTGTGGCAGAAAAGACTCTTCCCCCTCCCCCTCCTCCTCCCCTCCCCCTCCCCCTCCCCCTCCCCCTCCCCCTCCCCCTCCCCCTCCCCCTCCCCCTCCCCCCCCCCCTCCCCCTCCCCCTCCCCTCTCCCTCCCCCTCCCCCCTCCCCCCTCCGCTTCCCCTCCCCTCCCCCTCCTTCTTCCCCTCCGTCCCGCTCCCCCTCCCCCGCCGCCTCCCTCCCCTCCCCCTCCGTCCCGCTCCCCCTCCCCCGCCGCCTCCCTCCCCTCCCCCTCCGTCCCGCCCCCTCCGCTCCTTTCCTCCCTCAACCAAGAAGGCCGCAAATTAATTATGCGAATCGCTTATGACGTCATGGAATGCAACCTCAATCATGTTTCGTTTGCATGGTCGCAGTCACTGTCAAGGCGTTTGTGAATCTGGCAACGTGTGGTTTTTAATTTGCAAATGGCGGTGGAGCGGAATGCAAAGTTCACTTTTTGTGGAAAATATTGCGTTTATTCGGACAAAAAAAAAGTTGGAAACTCTCTGATAGGAATGGAAGGTTTTGTGAAATTTTCAAAACAATCTGTGCGGTACGTTTCGAGAACACTTTACACAAACTATTGGAAAGTTTCATTTTTATATATATAGATTATTTACTAATATACTATATTATTTACTAATATAGTATAATATAATATATTAGTAAATACTAGTTTTATATATATATAATCATATAACCGTAAATAATGTCACGGTATATTATAACACTTCTTGTAAAAATATAATGATGTAAACAGCAACTAAAAACCATTACTCATTGCAATATGATAGTATCATGTTATGATACTATCATATTGCAATGAGTATAATTTACTGTATATATTTGTAAAATACTATTTTTGTCCAAGTAAAAACAGAGATGAAATCCACTCCAGAAACATTTGACAATATTATGATAATTTTCATTTGCTCTTTACATAATTGTATTACATGAACTGTTACAATAATACTTCGATATTATTTACTATTTATATGATAACAATAGATTTAACATATTTAATAGTTTATATGATTATAATGTTATTATTGACTATTATAATGTATGATGCAAATTATGCAATCTTGTTACAATGAGTATAACTTACTGAAAATATTTGTACAAATACTATCTTTGTACAACTAAATGACTTCTCTCCAGTGCTTTATTTCAAATTTCAAACTGACGAATTTCAAATGTTTTGATCTTTGAACATCTATTAAAACAACATCATTATTGCAAGACTTCCAGATTTTGATACCTGTAGTTTATTAGTTCTTGGTTGGTTTGTGTACCATTTGTTATGAATTCTGCAGTGTGTCCAGGTCAGCATAATTCAGGACCATCTTTGGAAACAGGGATAAGCTGCTTCAGTGCTGAAAAGTAGTCTAATATTATTATACTCAGGTCTACAGTCATTCATTAATCCAGCAACAGCAGAACTGATCCTCTGAAGGAAATTATCCAATTGCAGTTATTATATATCATCTTAAAACACTCTTTTTATCGGTAGGCCTACTGAAATAGTTGAGCAATTTTGGTAAAATGGCATCTTAAAAGGGTACCACTACAATGTGGAAACTCCCAAAAAATTATTATTGTAAGCATAGCCTATATTTGTTAAAGTCTTAGGCCACTTTCATAAGCACTGAAAAAGTACAGCTATTTTGTTAAGATGACAGCTTAAAATGACACCATTGCAATGTAGAAATTCAAAAAGTTTCTGGTGGGGAGGGGCACATACCCCTCCCCACCCACTCATTTTCATCAGTAGGCTTACTGAAATACTTCAGTTATTTTGCTAAAATGAAATCTTAAAAGGGCACCATTACAATCTGAAAATTCAAAAAGCAATTATTATTGTAAGTTTCGTATTGTATAGTGAATTTATTGAAGTCTTAGGCCACTCTAATCAGCACTGAAAAAGTACAGCTAATTTGTTAAGATGACAGCTTAAAATGCTACCATTCCAATGTGAAAATTCAAAAAAGTTTCGGGTGGGGAGGGGGCACATCCCCCTCCTCACACCCCTCCCCCTCCTCACACCCCTCCCCCTCTCGGCGCTGCGCGCCTCGGCGACCGTCCACCGGACGCTCGATTGTCTCCCCCGCCAGAAATCTGGATTCCCCCCCAGAGGACGGGGACTAGATTAAACACTGCACGTAGGCCTACCATGGTACCGTATTGCACAACTTCGGCCACTTAGGCCCTTCTTTTCAATGGCAGCCGTAACGTAACTATTTCCTTGGTACTCCATAGATGCCATCTGTGCTACTGTCAGTAGCACAGATGGCATCTATGGAGTACCAAGGAAATAGTTAGGCTACAGCCTACTGTGTTAGCGACTCTATTCCTTTTAGCCTATAATGCAGAATGTTTTGAGTCAAATGACTTTCGAATATTTTTCTATTGGATTTCCACAATTCATCATCTTTAATTTTCAGCTTGAACGAAAGTTTGAGTTGACAAACTGTTTCAGAATAAACTAGGCGACCGAAACACGACGACAGCAACGACGCTGAAGAAGACGAGGAGCAAAGATGGATGCCAACAGCGTTCAATTTACTTTCTTAAGCACTTTAGTAGTCAGATAATAATTATTACAATATCATCAACCTAATAAATTATGTAGGATTGTGTAGAATTACTCACCTGTGGTTCTCCCCATACAGCAAGCATCTTGCCAAGGTCATGAATCAATCCAGTTAATTGAAGCCATTCGTTGTCTGGATAGATTCTTCGAACCCTTTCAGCCGTTTGGAAAGCGTGAACAGAATTTGGAACATCGACCTGAAGAATGAATCACGATTTCTGAATAATTGACCTTCGTATCTATAACGAAAGCTTTCGTGATGTGATGCATATTCATGAAACCGAACATCGTGTCACAATTATAATTGTATCAGTTGTTTGAGAAAACTGGGATAGGCCTATAACTAAAAAATAATAGTCTTGTTTTGTGTGCGCGTGCGTGTGCCAGGCATAGGCGCCGAGTTGACCCGAAGAGTGTGCACGAGTGCTGGAAGAATGTGGAAAATTTTGTTGAGCCTTTTTTGATAGAAGAGTTAGGCCTATTGAAAATGACGGGAGCATTTGTTTGTCCATTTTTGATAGGAGAGTTATTGAAATTACCTCTTGTCGTGGTTTTAGGGGACGAATTCGCGGCCTAAGGACGATCGCCGAGGCGCTCAGCGTCGAGCAGGATAGGGGTTTAGAGGAGTGGATGTGCTACTCCCAATTTCGAATTTTTTATTGCCACACTGTGATGGACTGATGGTAGCGTCTTAGGCTGTCATTAATTTTTGTCGAAATTGATCATCATAGTCGTGGTTTAGGCCTAATACTTGAAAAGCATCCTTGCCATTGTTTAAAAAAAATCCACACTGAAATAGTGACATGTTAAGATGTTGTCTCATCAAAATATCTTATTATTTCCTTGCTTAAAGACATAATTTAAAGACTGCAATAGGCCTAGATGTTCTTCCCAATTGTTTAAAAAATTTGATCACTCTTTGGATCAACATGCAAGCTTACTTTTCTTGGAATCCACACAGAAGAAAAGTACAATCTTCGTTAACATGGGCATCTTGGAGCACTCTCCCCTAATTCAATTAGGTCAACAAACTCAATTAACTTGGCACAAGAAATCAAACAATTCTGTCTACAGGGTGGCTCAAAAAAAGTTCCACCATGAAAAATGCAATTTCTCCGCAGCCAATCGATATTATTCTATGAAAATAGCAGGATTTATAGAGGAAAGAATTTGCAACAATCCCTGAAAATCTCAATAATGAATCTGTATTACTTCAGAAGTTACAGCTGTGCAAAAATAGTTTTTCATTTTTTCGAATTTCCGCAGAATCACGTTCCAATACATGCGATTTCTTTAAGATTTTTTGGCAAATTACAGCAAACAAAGTGATGATGATGTCATATGACCTCACTACGAGCTATAAAGAAGCTGTTTATGAAGCAAGCTATTAGTATTTGGTGATATTTTATATATTAAGGTCACAATTTGTGAATCCCATACTGAACGTCATGGACAAAGTTTCTACGGAAGATAAAATGGGAATTCAAACGTTGCGTGAGCAGAGACTGGGACATCGTGCGATCATGGCAAAATCCCCAATGAAAAGTGGAGCCTGAGCACAATGAAGGCTATCTGCAAACGTACTTATGTAGCGAAGGTCATGTGTCGGTAGAGAGGCAGGAAGTGGTCGTTTGGTGTGATGGAAAAAGCGCGATATTCACGAAGTTCGCTTGGTAGTCGAAGGCATCAAGGGTTTCAGTATCAGCTATGCTGGCGTGTGTTACGGCTGCAAGGAAAGACTGCACTTTATCCCATTCAGCAGGCTAAATGTCAAACTTACCGTTGAACTCTGCTACCCAGACTCATTGAACACTGGTTACATCTGGTTTTATTTTCCTGCGGGATGGTGCGCCTGCTAGCTCGCACGGCGAGGTTGATTATGATGCGCTACCATACTGCCATCAACTGCAGTAAATTTATTGGCTGAGGTGACTAACAACCTCGCCAGACCTTAGTCCTCTTGCTTATCACGTCTGGGGAGCTATGCTGGAACGCTGCAAGACATATCATCCCAAGTTGGAGAACATTGGCAAGCTGAAGGATGTCTTGCTGCTAATGTGGGATCAGTCGCCGCAGGACTCGATACACAAGCCTATACTGAACTTTACAAAGAGTATTCGAGGTCGTAATAAAGCAGGAATTGGACCCTCCCATCATACTCTAAGATAAACTGTAAAACAGAATTCTGAGGTCGTAATGAAAGTGATATTATTTGGCTTGGAAATCTACAAATGACGTTTATTTTTCCGCGGATATTTGAAAAAACGGAATTTAAAGTTTAAACAGCTGTAACTTTTGCAGACATAAAAAGTCTCAAATGAAACTTTCAGGGATTGTTGGAAATTCATTCCCCTACAAATTGGGAAATTTTCGCAGAAAAATTTCAATCGGTTGCGAAGTTATCGCATTTTTTCCGGTGGGACATTTTTTTTAGCCACCCTGTACATTAGACACTATTCAGTGAGCCAATATTAACACTGTGGAAATAGTTTTTCATATAGTCTTTCAATTTTTTTTGACAATTTAGTAAACGTCTGATTTGTTAACGCAGACAAAACAATATCCCGCTTTTGTGATGCTGGGAGGTGACTCTGGGGCAGTGAGGAACACTATTGATGTTATGTACAATAAAAAGAATCAATGTAGGCCTAATTAAAATCGTCGCCTTCGTCCGTACTAAAAGATGACGGAAGCGGATCGAATAAGCAGAATTCCGGTGTTTCCTCGTAGGCTATTCGCAGATCGGCTGAAGACCAATGGAGTTCAGACTACCGGATGGGGTAACTGAGACTTTGTTTTAATTATTAAAGACGGAATGATATTTATAGATAAGCAATGCCAACAGAGAAACAATCTCATAAAAAGCACATCTTGCTGGCTGATTTCTGGTGGTGCCCATGCATAGGCGGGCCTCGCATGGCCAATTTATGAGCACTCGCGGGCCTCGCAGAGTCGGCGCCCATGATGCCAGGTCACTGATGTCAATGTAAGTTGACAAGATCGATTCGAAGACCTTAGAGGCTTAGACTCATTAATCTCGATAGCCAGGCAGTTTCTGGTTCAAAGAAGTAGGTTAAATATCTGGTGCGCGCGATCCAAGCGAGACGTCAGTCAAAAGACCCTCAATGTTCTCGCTTTAGAAGGCGAGGACTTGACGCCACAAATTGAACATCTCATCTTGGTGTGCAAACTGCCAGAACTACAGGAATGAAATCTATTTCTGTGGCGAATTCCACAAAAGCCATCACTGGCCGCAACTTAAACATTTTGGTCGGCTTGTAGACGTGACACAAGTAAAACAAACTTTGTCTGTTGCTGTAAGCTAGCCTACTTCTGAGGTTTTTCCAACTCATTGACCTGCCATGGAAGACGAAACACTGAGCTACATTATACAGAACGTTGACGATTTGGGATCGGGCGGATCAGGGGCTAACTATATATAGGCGCTATATTCAAGAAAAGTTGCAAAGTAAATTGGATTTGAGCAAAATAAACAAATAGATCAGGTGTGCCGCAGCTGCTACTACCAACTACGGCAGCAGTTGCAGCTCAACTGCGCCAGCTCATGGTCAGTGCTCCGAGGCAGTGCCGGCGTTAGGGTACCTGAGGCCCCCCCAAAAACTTGAGGCCATAGGTGTAATCACGTCTTAAAAGTTGGGGGGACCATAATGAATCACGTCCTAAAAGTTGGGGGACCATAATAATAAAGTTAGGGGAACACTCAACAGTTGGGGGACGCGTCCCGTGGGTCCCATAGGGTGGTTGCGCCTATGCTTGAGGCCCCCCATACATTTAGCTGTCATCTCAGCAAAATTTCTCATAGCATAAGTGCTGAAAGACATGGTGTAAGACTTCAATAAATGTCCCCTCTCAATTGTTAAATTTTTTGGAATTTCCACACTGTAATGGTAGAAATTTTAAGCTGTCATCTTTACAAAATTGTTCATTTTTCAATGATGTTAGGTGTGGTTTAGGACTTCAGGACTTTAGGACTTTAGGACTCTCCATTCTTAAAATTTGTCAGATTTGCCAACTTTGATGGTATCATTTATATAGGCTTTCATCTCAACAAAATTGATCATTATTGATGGACAGTGGATGATATTTATAAAATATTTCTGAAATATTTGGGATACAAGGACTCCGTCCCAAGGACTCCCAACCAGAAATTGTGAGGCCGTGCCCCTGTTCACACCCCCAGTCTTCCCGTTGGTTGAAGGACAATAATTGCTCTATTGGTTTGCGTAATATTATTTTGTACGCTTTTCGTTAAAACACAATTCGGTGCGTGGTTTCAGGAATGAACGCCATGAAAGGTATAATTACCAGCTACATTTGAGGCCCCTTGCAGACTTTAGATCAAACACGTGCCAAGGACATCTGGGACACCACACAGGCTTTAATGTATGACGTTCATGTATTTGAATTTTTTAATTTATATTTGGACTAAATTGAGCCTCAAATAAATGCGCCGGTTTAAGAAATATACAGTCACAAATAGGCATAATGACCAGCTAAATTTGGGGACCCCTTTCAAACTCGAGGCCCCCCGGCCGGGGGGTACGAGGGGGTGCTAGTGCCGGCACTGAGTGCTCGCGCTCTGACTTCTAAAGCTGCAGCTGCTCTTGTCCATGCATTTGTGCTGAGCCACCTCGACTACTGCTCCTCCATCTTTGCTGGTCTCGTCTTCCGCGAGTTCGGATTGAGAGGGTTCATCGGGCTGCCGCGCGACTTATTGGGGTGTTCACCAAGTGTGACCGTGTATCCCAATATATGCGCGAAGTCTTGCACTGGCTTCCTTTTCCGCAGCACCTCTCATTTAGGACTGCATCTCTGGTGTGGCGATGCTTATGAGGCTGTGTGAGCTTTGCCCCTTTCCACTTGCATAGGCCGCCTCGCAGTGCGCGCACTGCGCTCTGCTATCAATGGTGACTTTATGGTTCCTTTCACTCGCTCAGAGGCATTCGTTCTCTGTGGTTGGTCCAACAACCTGGATTGGACATCCCTTGACTATGCGACAACTACCAGGCTGTTCTCAATTTCACAAACTGTTGATGACTGTTTTTTGCTTGATCTCGGCCGGGAGCGCCTCTGAGCAGGTACCTTGAAGGGGCGCTATATAAATTATGATTGATTGATTGATTGAATCAACAGCTGATATTACTATCGTCACTGTGAATACTTCTATCAATACAAATCTATAAATTATCACATATCCTATTCACAGTAGTCAGCGAATAATAATTGGCTCAATGTAGCCTATGCTGTAACTCAAGCTGAACAATGAACAAAATAAGTCTTAACCGACAAATTACTTCTCAACAATAGGACCTGTCCCCAAAACACCGTATTTTCTGATTGCAATTTCAGCAGAGATGCTATAAGCTTAGAACTATCCAGTGCAACCGTTCACAAGCGTTGCAGTCCGCTGGCTTCAGAAGCAATAGGACTACGGTGTTCACGTGATCATCTAGGCCTACTAACTATAGACGCCGGTGGGTGAGGCACGCAAACAAATCCAGATTGTTGAAGATACGGCTTGAAATCACTGCTCTGTCTTCTCAGTCAAAATGCTCTCCGTGTAAGATAATTATGATCACGAACTTTCGGCTCAAATACCTTATTACTGTTATCTGCGATGATCTGCTTCTTTTTCTACATGGCATCTGACTGACCGACAGATGACTGTCATCTGATCAAAAGCGCGTAATCCTGCATGTCTACGATGAATCAGGAAGACGTCATCAACTGCCGACCAAACGCTAGCTTTGCGTTTATAACTTGATATGAATGAATGTCTAGACAGCGGTGGCATTATGATTAGGCCAAGGAACATGGCAGACGGTGAAACAGCTACAGATCGGTTTGGTTCACTTCAATCGAACGAATCCAATTGACCAAACTTTCTCCGGCCTAAATCATCTCATGCAGTAGCCTACTTCTTAAGATCAAAAAAGTTTTTAACAGCGATCTTGTAAGATCACTAACTTAACTTGATGGTTGAATTTTATTTAAATAGGCCTAGATGCAGTAGAGTGAATAGACTACAGACACAGCTCTAGATTGTCGACCTATTCAAACGTAGAGACTTGACTTTACATTGACCGTCCGTCTCTTTAAATCTCTTAACGCCGGCCTTTCAAACCTCACAGGTAAAGCCTTACAGTTTATTGATAGGCCTGAATATCACTTTATTTATTCAAGGTCGCATCTAGACCTACCTTTAAAGATTCTAGCTATAGAATTAGTAGCAAGAGTCATAATAACACTGGATAGAATAAAATCTGACTAAGACCAAAATTACAAAGCGCATGCGCGTCGTGTTGCTTTTGATTAGAAATCATGAAAGTGAATAAGACATAAATTTATTTATGCAAGTCTTATGGATGGAGAGTGAAGCCTCTGCACCAAAATGGGTGATAAAGTTACTGTTTTTGTATTGCGACGAAACATTTATAAGGTTAAGGTTCTGAAAGCGGTGACCGATTGAACTGACTTACATCTGGATCACTTTCGTCGACTACGCCGTCCATTTTCCTCAAGACTTCCATGATGGTCATTTCGTCATGATCAAACCCACACCATTGTTTAATCTGTGATTCAAATTATTAAACAACTTTATCACAAAAACACAGTTTAGCAGTGCTCAGCTGTACATAAGAATGACACGAGAGTAGCCACTAAAATGGCGCCAATGCAGTGCACTGCACGCCATCAGTCTCCTTAATTGGACCGACAATTTGGACGTGGTCCATTTGAGGGCGCTGGTAGCCTACTTGCAATGTTAAGGCTTTTTGAAACAAATAGGGCCTATAACAGTTTCCATCGGCTTCTGTTATGTCGAACAACAGCAGACAGTGTTGCATAGAATTTGGCGATGCTTCTGACAAAGGTAGAACGGAAAATTGGATAAAAAAATAATATGCAGCAAAAGTCCGTTATAGATTCACGATAGTCGTTCTGAAGGCAATGGCGTGCTTGAGCTGACGTGTTCCTCAGTCGGAATGGGTCTTCTAAGTATTCTGAGTGTTAATAAAAGAATTGACAAGCATTTAGGCCCAGTCGTAATTGGCTTTAATCTGTATTATCTTACTATATATTGGTTACAGGGACCCAGTAGGTCATATATATATATATTTACAATTATAGTGAATCTGACAGTGGTTATGCTAGTGATAGGCCCTATATTAAATTCAGTTAAGCTACTTTAGCAGTTTAGCTACACATGTTATTTAATGCAAGATTTTGGTTAAAAAATGATGTGTTTTAAAGCATTTCCCTTGGTTTGGGGGCAAAATTATCATTTAAAAACGTCTTTAAAATAATGTGTCTCATTCAGGGCAACTGATCCAGTCAAGAACACCATGCGATCATCCATTCACGGAAAGAGGTTGCCGTGACTCTTACAGTTCGTTCAAGTTTTGTCTAGTTATTTTAATAAATTCATGAAAACGATTCGTCATTTGTTTATTAACAGCATACATGTACCTGACAAATCAGACCAACATGATTATGGCATACTTTCCTTTTTAGAAATTCGTTGGCATTTAATAAAGCACAGGTAAGTTTGCCTTAGGTTGTCCATTCGTGGCTAGTTGCTACTCTCCCTATATACTACTTTTTGTGGGGCGCGGTGGTGTAGTGGTGGCGTCGTTGCCTTGAACCGGAAGGTTCGAGGTTTGAATCCACCTCGCCGCGCAAGGACCTTGGGCAAGTCCTTCACTCACAATTGCTCAGCGCCTCGGTGTGAAACTCTGATGCAGTGTCCGCTCTGCATTCGGGAGCGCCTCTGAGTAGAAAGATTGTATGGGCGCTATAAAAGTGCACATACAAGCAAACTACTTAACCGATAATAACATTAAGCCAAGTGCGCCGACGAATTTCAGGGAAATTTTCTCAGGGAATCGATTTAACTAAGTCGGACAAAAAGCTAGAATGTGCTATAGAATGTCAGGTGGCTTCATGGATACAAGAAAACTTGCCAAAAGGCAGAGGGCTGGGCAGCGAATTCCAAAGCTTAAACTTTGTTACTGATCATTCATGTAGGCCTACGACTCTGCGTAGGTTAGTCTCTGAATTAAAAATTATCACCAATCAGCTTTATTGTAAACCTCATTCACCTGAGACAGATTTTTACCATTGCAACAATTAAAAAAGCTTAGATTAGATCCGAGCAGCTGCAGAGCAGATCGAGTCACCGATGAATGCTGTTGCTTACCTTTTCATTCACAAATTTGACACTTTGTATGCTATGCATTTCTGTGTAAGTCCTCCTCACTCTGTCAAAAAGCACATTTTCCTCCTCATAATTTCGAAAATCTTCCTTCGTTTTCTGCTGGAATAATTCATTGGACGGATGATCCATCGTGATGTGAAGAGGCTGAAAGAAGAAGTTGATCCGAATTGTGTTACATGATTCGACAATTGCACTTCTAGCTTGCGTTGTTTTTCTTATTCCATATTACAACCATATTATAACTTATCAATGAGAACATGCACGCACTCATGCACACACCCACAACATACGCGCGTGCCCCACAAACACACGCACTCGTCCACACACGCACACACACACATACACACTTACACACTTACAGTCTTACACACACCACGCCCAAGACACAACATTCTAGCTTTCTTTAAAACTTAACAACTGATAAACATTAGGGAACTTGATTCTGCAGAAAGACTAAATCATTCATCCTCCCTATAATAAGACTATATACACCGTGGTTCAAAAAAAGTAAGCCAAATTGTTTTGCATATATCTGACAGAAAATTGCTTGAAAACTGAAATTTCGGTTTATGAAGTTTAAATATTCATATCTATTTATCCGTTCAACTTTATCTCATGAAATTATGGAATCATATTCTTGGTCCACTTCTCTAAATATTTGGAAAATTGTAGCTTGATATGTCATCAGGTTTTAGAGATATATGCAAAACAATTTGGCTTACTTTTTTTGAACCACGGTGTATATATATGTATATATATGTATGTATATATATATACTAGGCCTACTACTGCTGCTGCTGCTGCTACCACTATTCCTTCATTGAAAACTCATTGACCCGTCAACACGATTTGACCTTGCCTACTATAGGGTGTCTCGATAGGTCGTGAACGATTTTGAATGCAAACAAATATATGTTACACACATTATATTGTGGAAAGTTTTATACTGGCGGATAGGTTATTCAAATGAAAATGTTAATATAAAAAATTAGATCACTAGCTCACTTAATAAAATTGTAGCGCCAATATCCGTGACGTCATCAAATTCGTGCCAAATAAACGTCAAGTTAAGCCGCAAACAATATTGTACGACCATCATTGCTAATCCACACATAATTAATTAATACAAATTAGCATTTAGTATTTAATAATGTTTCCTTTACTCTTTATTACAGCCTCAAGTCGATTAGTCATCGAGCAAATAGATTTTCAGAGTTGTCAGAGGTAGGCTAGGCCTATCGATGTCCATGCCTTACGAAGCCGACGTTTTAAAAGGTGTTCAGTGTCTGGGGTTCGGGTTTGGCATAAACAGCTGGATTGACAAAACCTCATATCATTCCAAATAAAACTTCAGTCACTTCGACTTATTACATCAATGAGATACAGGAGAAAGAGATCAAACCCGCATTCCAGGGAACTGCAGTAGGCTGTAGCCTATGCGGCGCAGCGCTCGGTTCACAGCCACAAAAATGTTTCGTAATAACGGCGAAGGATTATTTCAACAAGACGGTGCACGTGCATACAGATCAAAGGCCTCAGTCCAATGGTTGAACAAAAATATCAATGGATAGCCTACATCTCACCGAGGAACTGGCTGCCTAATTCGCCGGATATGTCACCAATGGAAAATGTTTGCAGTATTATGGCGGCAACTGTTTAAGCCGATACCGAACCGCAAACGACCTTAAAATGTCGGCTTTGTAAGGCATGGACATCAATAGGCCTACCTCTGACAACTCTGAAAAATCTATTTGCTCGATGACTAATCGACTTGAGACTGTAATAAAGAGTAAAGGAAACATTATTAAATACTAAATGCTAATTTGTATTAATTAATTATGTGTGGGTTAGCAATGATGGTCGTACAATATTGTTTGCGGCTTAACTTGACGTTTATTTGGCACGAATTTGATGACGTCACGGATATTGGCGCTACAATTTTATTAAGTGAGCTAGTGATCTAATTTTTTATATTAACATTTTCATTTGAATAACCTATCCGCCAGTATAAAACTTTCCACAATATAATGTGTGTAACATATATTTGTTTGCATTCAAAATCGTTCACGACCTATCGAGACACCCTATATAATTATATCTTATATGAATCTAAGGTTCTTGGCAGGAATTTTCTTAAACGCATTCATTTAAATGAATGTGAAGGTTAATCGTTAGTCCTCCTCTTACCCGGTACAAGTTTAGCCAGGACGGCATTTTGATCTAGAGAATCGAAGTACAATCGTCGGATATAATTATAGCGAAGTAAACAAAACATTTGAGTTCGGCTTACAAAGTTCATTAAAAGCCTGGTGTTGGACAAAGATAATTCTTCTTTATTAACCTTGTAAAATCAAACAGATTGACTTGACAAAGAGCGAAACAACTAAGGCCACAATCTAAAACCGTTGGACGACTAAAAAAGGTCGTCAGATTTTTTGGAAGGAGAAAAACGGACATTTTGTCGAAATTCAGGCCAAGGTCTTCAGCCTCCCTCCCAAAATCGAAATCCTGGCGCCGCCACTGCTTTCATAAGACATAATTTTATAGGAATTATAGGCCATAGCGACTACGGCATGACAACATGAAATTTATAAGCAGGTAATATTTCAGTGCAAAATAAATCTATAGGCTACCAGTATCGTTTCCACTTACTTCTTGCATAGCAGCGGATATAGATTTCTACTTCGTCGTAATGATGAACCGTTTGACGTAATCTTGCGCAAAAGACGCAAAGGAAGTCCTGCAGCCTTTCACGTTGACTGATCCGTGTGGACTTAAACAAATCGAAAGGTTAGGAACAAAGTTCTTTCTACAATACGTTAAAACGGTATCTGGATGTGTGTGTGTATGTCTGTGTCTGCGTCTGTGTCTGTGTGTGTGTGTGTGTCTGCGTCTGTGTTCGAGTGTATTCTTTTTAGAACCGTTTAAGAGTTCTACCGACTAAAAGTACGACGGTCTGGTTCATTTCAAATTGTTTCACTAAGACCACGGGACATCTAATGCCATCTGTGTCTGTGCATTTGAGTATGTATTTCGGGTTCTAGGACAAAATGGTATGGAGAAAATGGCAGTGGACAAAATGGTATGGAGAAAATGGCAGTGGACAAAATGATATTAGGACAAAATGGTAGCGGACAAAATAGCACGGACAAAATGGTACGGACAAATGGTAAGGACAAAATGGAATGTGTATTAAGGTATTTTTATAGATGAAATAGAAGCTGGATTAATGAAAAACGCTTGAAAAATGGAAGCGAAGCTGGATTTTGAATAGAACGCATGTGAAATGGAAGTTGGATGAAAGTATTTTTTAGCTGAAATAGAAGCTGAATTGATAAAAAAACAAATCGAGAATTGGAAGCTGGATAAAGCATTTTCATAGCTGAAATGGAAGCTGGAGTGATGAAAAACGATTGAGAAATGGAAGTTGGACAAAGATATTTTTAAAGATTGGGTGAAATAGAAGTTGGATTTATAAAAAAACAACATTTGAGAATTGGATGCTGGATAAAGACATTTTATAGCTGAAATAGAAGCTGGAGTGATGGAAAACGTTTGAGAAAAGGAAGATGAATTAATGGTTCGTACATTATATTATAATATAGAAGCAAGATTCATAAAATAACGCTTGCTGATAGGGAAACTGGATGCATCATGAAACACGTGAATGAAAAACATCAATTCAACTTCCATTTCTCAAGCATTCTTTTCACCAATCCAGCTTCGATTTCCATTATTATTGTTGTTATTATTATTTTTTTAACATTTTTTAAATTTGTTTTATTATCACATATTTTATTCTCTTCAACAAAAATTGCAGAATGAACAAATCAACCTCTGTGAGACCATCCACCCTCATCCATGTCAGTTAATGTCAGTTAATGTCAGTTATTATTAATATTATTATCATAGGCGTGAGTCCAGAGGGGGAAAATGCCCCCCAACTTTCGGGCAACTGTGGTTTTTCGGGCAACTGTGGTTTTTCAGGCAAACACAGCCCCGAATGACTAAAAAAAAGGTCGTCAACTTTTTTTGCCGGATATATTTATCGGGCAAAAGTTCAATCTTTGCCCCCCCCCCCCCCCCCCCCACTGCTAAAATCTCCCGTACGCCTATGAATATTATTATTATTCTTCTTCTTCTTCTTCTTATTATTATTATTATTATAACCAACTTCATTTATTGTAAAACAGACAAGTGAGACAACTTCCTATTCTAAAAACAACTCCGAATATTGATAATTGCTACTATTGTTCTTGGTCCTCGTCACCGGTGTCGTGAATAAAAGTCCCTCTAAACGCGATTGCGTTGTAGCGTTGTGCACATATGGATAAGCGCTGAAAAAGATGTGTAGACTCCTGAGGGTCGCCCGTGGCGGTAGTCAGCCGACGACCTAGTTCCTCAATGAACTCGCGACCTGACAAGTTAATTGGTCCCAATGTTTCTAGCGCGATCGGAACGAAGCTGTGGGTTGCAGGGAGATCTGCATATTTAGTTATTTTGCATGAGGCGGCCAGCTCAGCCGCACTTCCAGGTGTCGTCGATGTCTTATTTATGTATGATGCGGCGCAAGTATGTATGCTGGTTGCGTCCCAGGTCATGTATTTTCCACCCGCCCATGGTATGAGAGTCGCCCCATCCGGCCTCTTACCGTCGGTGCGAAGGAGCCCTGGGGGTTCTTTCGAGCTCGAGATGTCCGCTCTTTTCAGATATCTTTATATGATGTCGTTCATCGCAAAGTGGCTTCTTGATCGTCCATCCGATTTTTTTGCATACCTACCAACCCATGGGTCTGCCGTCTCGCCACATTGGCACTGATGAGGGGCACACAAGTTCAGACCCAGGCGTAGGCCGATCGCCACTCGTATTGCCTCGTTCCTTAGACCTAGACCGCACGAAACAACTGGCACAGTGGAAAGCCAGTCCCCGGCGTGAAGCGCTGAAATTGCTCCCAATCTGGCTCTGTTGAGCGGGTCGCTGTACACGGACCACACCAACGCCTTGTCTTGATTGATCAAGGGTCTGTCCCATGACTTCTGCTTAGCCCTGACGCCTCGCCTCCTGGCAACGTTGAGTTGCGAGCCTCTAGGTCCAGGATTTCTTTCTCGTAGTCGTCGAGTAATTCTTCGCGGTCGAAGAATTAATTATTAATTATTATTATTATTATTATTATTATTATTATTATTATTATTATTATTATTAACACTGTTACTACTTTCAAGCTACATTATTATTATTATTATTATTATTTATTATTATTATTATTATTATTATTATTATTATTATTATTATTATTATTATTATTATTATTATTATTATTATTATTATTATTATTATTATTATTGGTATTATTATTAACGATTCAACGCTTCAGCGGTGTGGCATTTAGCACAATGTTGCTTGTATCAACATGGATCTTGTCAAAATTAATACGGTCCATTCTAGACAAAATTAATCTGTTCCTGAAGAAATTATGTTTAACTCGGGGCATTTTTTAAATAGCAATAATAATAAATAGCAATAATAATACTAAGCAATAATAATAATAAAAGCTACTCACGAGTCAGAGGACCTAAGAACAAGAACCGGTTCGTGCACTACGCTGGCTTCCCGTTCAGACCAGCGTAGCTTTCAAACCCTGTCTTAAAATGCGCCGAATCCACACAACAATTACTGTCTCCTTCTTATGTGTCCTCTCTTATCATACCATGTTCATCTCTCCAATCCAGAAGAGGACTGCGTACGACCTTCATCTCAAGTTGACGTTGTTGTCACACGGTAATCTAGAAAAGTCGGAAATAGTGCAACATTTGATGGAATAAACCTCCGGACTTTGCACCTAAATATCTAACAACATCGCTCCTTACAAGTGACCTCAAGACATAACTTGTTACAGACCTTCTTCGAGTAGACTTTCCTGTTACGCGCTTTTGTGCAAGATTCCTTTTTATTTAGGCACGTTCTAAAATATGACAGTTTTTTAATAATAAGGATGATACTACATGTATATAAATCCGAAGTATTTATAATCAAATTTTTATTATTATTATTGCTATTATTAGTGCTAGTAGTAGTATACAGTATAGTAGTAGTAGGCTAGTAGTAGTAGTAGTAATAGTAATAGTAGTAGTAGTAGTAGTAGTAGTAGTAGTAGTAGTAGTAGCAGAAGTAGCAGTAGCAGTAGTAGTAGGCTAGTAGTAGTAGTAGTAGTAGTAGTAGTAGTAGTAGTAGTAGTAGTAGTAGTAGTAGTAGTAGTAGTAGTAGTAGTAGTAGTAGTAGTAGTAGTAGTAGTAGTAGTAGTAGTAGTAGTAGCTGTAGTAGTAGTTGCTGTAATGCTGTAGTAGTAATAGTAGTAACAGTAGTAGCTGCTCTTGCAGTGGCACAGGCAGCAGTATTGCAGTAGTAGTCGCAGTAATATACAGGGTGGCCCAAAAAAAGTGATAACACGTTGTATAATGTACTATAATTAGTTCAAATCTGTTTAGACTATATCCATAATAGCTGAAAAAGTTCACTAATTTAATTACTTAACTGTTTAGTCATTTGACATCATTATTACGACAACTTCCGGTCGACTTTTTATATTTTTTATTTGCCAACCGTCAACTTCTGCGTGTTTTGAAGATATTTTGACCAGAATGACAAAAATCACAACAAAAGACCGTATTCTGATTACAAATTTGCTAATTGAGAAACATTGGAGTGCAAGGAAAATGAAAAATGAGTTTCCACACAAAGCCTATAGTGTCAGTCGGGTTATTAAATAAATTTATCATGACGGTACAACAGAACCTAAACGCGGAAGTGGTCGGCCAAAGTCTGCTAGAACACGACAGAACATTGAGCGGGTGAGTGAGCTGATCTGCAGTTAAGAAGATGATCCTCACAGTCACAAAAATCCGTGGGAAATTCAAAGAGACACGGGTGCATCACAGACGTCGGTGCAACGTATTGTAAGGCAATATTTACAACTGAAAACGAACAAGCGTGTGATCGTGCAGACGCTCAACGAAAATTGCAAATTGAAACGTTTGCAACGCAGTCAGCAGCTACTTGAACAGTTTCCTAATGACAGATGTGTACGAACCATCTGGTTTACACACAACAAGATATTCACCTTTGCCACGCCAGTTAATTCTCAACATGGTCGTATTTACTCAGTTGAATCAAAGAAAATACAATTAAGTCCCAGAAAAGAGACATACGAGAACGTGAACTTTTCAGCTGCGGTATCATGGTATCAGTTGGTGTTTCTCGCTTGCAAAAAGTTGTTGAGAAGCAAGGGGGACACATTGAACATGATTTATGAGTAGCTTAATTACTACTTAGCATACGACAGTAAATTACAACACGTTATATTGATTCAATCATATTAAATGACCCTTTGCTACGAGGTGTTATCACTTTTTTTGGGCCACCCTGTATATAGTAGTATTTTATTCCGAGGTATAATTGATCACAAAGAAGCTCAAAAAGAATAAGCGAATGAGCGGAAAGGCTTCTTCGGATCTCGTCCTCATTTAGATGTCTACGAAGTGAGGTCATCGAAGTGAGGTCTACGAAGTGAGGTCTACAAAGTGAGGTATACAAAGTGCTCCTGAAAGCAGCCGCACTTTGACACAGATAGAAAGACGCTGGAAAATGTGATAACTCAAATGGGTCACAAGAAATATCGGGTATTAAAAATAGAAACAATCTAGCTGAATGGTCTCATTAATTCAAAGCCAAGAATTGGGATGAAGCTGAGTGATGGAAAGTGGCCTGAATTGGTCGTGTTTACGAGTAGCGGCCAGTTTTCAATAGCGCCCCACCGTCCTTCCCACCCACCCTCCCCACCCCACCCCAATGTATAGTCGTTGCCAGAAGACACGCAAGTGTGGACATTGGTCACACATCTATAGAGGCGTATTATTTACCCATCGACCATGAAACAAACCAAAGTTTTATCCATCCGGTTTTTCCATTGTGGGCTCATTAAAACTCAGGACATCTTTCTTTTTCCAGAGTTCTCCATGATCATCATCATCATCGTCGTCATCATCATCCTCATGATCATCATCATCATCGTCGTCGTCGTTAAGTCCAAATCTGGATCGATTGAAACTGCTACAGTTATAGAACAATTGTAGAATCCGATGACGTCATCGAGAGCAAATTATGAGAGCAATTTTGTACACGAGCAACCAGTGTCTTACTTTATTTGATGATGATGATCTTCGTTTAAATAGAAAAGAGACAAATTATCCAGGTGACACACCGCTTCACCCAGTTACACGTCAAAGCACATTAAAAATGAGCAATGACAAAAATATTGTAAACATAACCATGTCTGTCATTAATTGGAGGCAAAGAGAACCCTCAGAATATAGTTTCTATCATCCCCATCATTCTATCATAATCTGGTAGAACAAAATGATGCGGTTTAGGGCGTAAGTTATATGTGGTCTTTACTCTTTACTAGAGGTGGGAAAAGGTTCCTCAGGACGTGATTGACATTTAGCATTACATTACGAAGCAGCCCAGCATCAGCTCCAGCAACTAACTTCTGTATGTTCGCAAGTGAGTGACTATGATAGACTTGCGTAGAGCACTGCAACTTTATTATGCGTTGTACGTTGCACCAGAGCTGTTTTAATTTTTTTAGAACTGCACAACTTCTTCGTTCTTTTCCCATCATCCATGGTAAAGTATTACTTCCAATCGGAGGACAATGACCTTTTTGCTAGTTTTGACTGTGCATAAGTGCTTCTACAACCAGGGCCGGATTTAGGCATGTTCAACATGTTCGGCCGAACAGGGGCCCCACACTTTCCACACTTTAGGGGGCCCCCACAAAACGTGAAACAAAAATTTGTAAGGAAATTTCGACGAAACGACTAATTTCCGTGAAATTTTCGCCAGATGACTAAAAAAAAGGTCATCAACTTTTTTGGCGGATGAAATGGTATGTTTTCCCGAAATTTTTTTGGCCAGATATGACTAAAAAAAGGTCATAAAAAAATTCCCGGACAGGGCCCCCACAAAAAATTTTCCGAACAGGGCCCCACATTGCTTAATCCGGCCCTGTCTACAACTGCACATTTTGTGTACAATTGCACATTTTGTGTACAACTGCACATTTTGTGTACAATTGCACATTTTGTGTACAACTGCACATTTTGTGTACAATTGCACATTTTGTGTACAACTGCACGCTAAAAAAGCCCTGCGTTGTACTAGGCAGAACACTGTTAGGCTACGACTAGTGACAAAAGCACAGACAAACACCTTGGCAGCAGTCAGTGTAAGTTAACGTTGAACGATAACCTACTCAACTAAAGAAGATCGCAGAAGCAGCGAGTAGACAGTGTTGACTGATGTTAGGTATACGATATAAATTATGTCAGCTGACGATTAAGTAGAACTCCGAGACTTGTAAGTCATCTAACAACAGCTTATTATATTTATGACCGAAACATTCACGTCACTCTTGTCGACGCGCGGAAGATTACCGTTATTGAAGCTGTTGTCGTGTATCACAAACTTAGGTTGTCCCTCAAAGGTAAGGCGCAGATTTAGCAGATTCACCACTAAAGAGGAAGAAATGTGTGTAACAATGAATTGCTTGTACGAACACGACAACAAAATAATAAAGCTGAAGAAGGAAAATTACTTCTGACAGACATAAAAGAAAGCGAAGACTTATCACATGTTGAACCCGCATAATCATCATCATCATCATCATCATCATCATCATCATCATCATCATCATCATCCAAATCAATCGTTATCCAAGTAATTAATTAAGGACACTGCATCGTTTGACATCGTCATATCCAACATGCATTAAATTATTTATAACCGAAGAATTTATCGATTTAAATGTACTGCTACGCTACCGGAAGTACCGGTTTCAATAACGCACAGGCCTACTGTAACAGTTGACCTCAGATTATATAATATTATGCCTACGTAGGCTATGGGTCGCCGAGTAAACCATGAATAAAATTTCCTGTATGGTACCGTACATACCATACGCGTATTCTATTTTTTGAAGGGTACGTACGTATTTTAACGTATTCTATTTTAGGGTACGCGTACACTCGAGCTATGCTCATCATTAAGCGCCTGCCTATCTTTAATCGGAGGTGGGGCCTGGTAGAGTAGGCTAATGGATAACACGCTGGCGTAGAGAGCGAGAGGTAGCGAGTTCGAGCCCCCGTTGGGCGGACATGCTTTGTAGGCTGCTAGCCTATTTGCGCCGTGTATTGCAGGCTGTCTGCTCAGTTAGTAGCTAAGTTTGATGTTAAGTAGGCCTAAGATTACTGCATAACTTGTACATGTAAAGCGCAGTGCGTTTGCAGGCGCTAATTAAATTAAAGAAAAATTATTAGGCCTATTATTATTATTATAACGCATTTATTTCTTCAAAAACTGACACAATCATGTACAGTATTTTATTTTATTTTGTATTTTATTATTATTATTATTATTATTATTATTATTATTATTATTATTATTATTATTATTATTATTATTATTATTATTATTATTATTATTATTATTATTAGTATTGTTATAACACAATCATTTATTGAAAAACAAAACAAGCTTGAAACCAGACTGATAACAGAAAAGTGTTCAAGCGTAGAGAGCATTGATATCGTCCCCGGGGAGTGGTGCAAAAGTAGGCTACCCCTATAAGCAACTGCATTGAAACGTTGTGTGCAAATAGAAAGTCTCTGGAAGAGGTAGACAGTTTCTCTTGGGTCACCGGAAACAGCGGCACAACGGCGGCCCAACTCTAATAGAAATTCCCGACCCGCGCTATTGATGGGACCCAATGTTTCAACTGCAATTGGTACTAACTCGTGGGAGACAGGAAGAGAAGAGTATTTGTTACACTTTCGATCCGCAGCATGTTCGGCAGCACCTCCGGATACAGTAGATGACAGATGTAGATAGGAGACAGCACACGTGTGAATGGCTGTGAAATCCCATGCGATGTATTTTCCTCTGGCCCATGGGACGAGGGTGGCTCCGTCTGGTCTTTTCCCGTCCGTTCTTATCAGGCCTCGAGGCTCCTTAGAACTGGGGATGTTCGCCTTCGCGAGTGCCCTCCACACCAAGTCGTTGACCGCAAAGTGTCGGGCCGTTCTTCCAGATGATCGCCTGCAGGCCAACCCGTGGTGTCCTCTTGAGTCGGTGGTCTCTCCGCACTGACACTGGTGTGGTGTACACAGGTCCAAACCCAGGCGTAGTCCAACGGCAACTCGGATTGCCTCGTTCAGGCTCGTTGCATAGATCTAAGCCGCAGGCGGTCACAGGGATAGTTAAAAGCCAGTCTCCCGCATGAGGGGAGGTCACCGCAAATAGCCTGGCCATGTTGACTGGATCGCTGTAGGCGGCCCATGCCGCTGCCCTGTCTGCCTCTATCAGTGGACTATCCCACACACTCTGCCTGTTCAGCATGGGCTCTGCGCTGCTCGGCTGGTTGTTCTTGCGGACCTCGAGCAGGTCGTCGATGTGAACATCATCCCACTCCTCCTGGTTCAGGATGGTGCTCACGAGTGACTTGGTCGATGCGGCTGATGCCAAATAAGCTGAAGATGCCAGCATCGAGACACGTCTAACTCCGAGTCCACCATCTCTAATCGGGAGTGTGGCTTGTAGCCATTGGATGTCGTTGAGGCTGATGTTGATGATATTCTCAAGTCCCCTGCGCATTTGTTCGTCCATTTTCTCGAGCAATGGATGGCCATGGCATGGGGAAGTTCTCAGCAAATAGGTAAGTTTTGCTGCCCCAAAACTTGCCCGCAGCAGGATCAACGCTGCCTGAGCTCGAAGGCAGGTCAGGTCCGTTACTGCCCGTTCTAGTATCTCGCTGTGCCTGAGCAGTGCCCCGTCTAAGGCCTCTCATCGGAACAGTGGAGCCCCCAGTAATTTTTTTTATTGCCCGAGGTAGTAAGGATCCCTCGGGCTGTAAAAGGGTAAAAAAAATAAAATCAAGTTATAGGTTCTCGTCTCCCACGTAATGCTCAAAAGTGCCTCTGAATGCCACGGCGTTATTATTATTATTATTATTATTATTATTATTATTATTAATTATTAACATGTTTTGCGTCACAAACAGTCTTCTTGCGCTATTCCTCTATTACATAATCATGGACACAGTAAATATGTGAGAGGCAAGTGTAGTAGCCTACATGACATTGTGATGGTTTATAGAAAATTAAAGCGTTTGAAAACTGTTCTCGGAGTTAGACTGGATTCACTGGAAGCGTCCTTTCGCAAGTTTTTTAAAATGAATGCTCTGATAAATAATATAATTATCTGATTGTCTCTGAATTAATTACTAATATTTAATGAAGTCTTCAAACAATCGACAACGTTCTTGCCTATGCATTTGCATAACTGCCAGCTTTCAACTGATGACTCAACAAAGCCTAACTTACCCTTAGCCTACTAGCCTACATTCATTACAATCATTGAACCAATAACGTTCTTTGAACCTCTCCATCCTTTTACTTATTTTATTCCGAGGACAGCATAATCGAAAGAATGATTCACTTTGTGTCCAAAATATGCGCCACTGAAAACGATCACGCGACATTATTATTGATTTATTAAGCTTACTTCTCTTAATTTTGAACGACCGGTCCCTCATTAGCAGACACATCAAGCGATTGAAAGCAATTGAAACTGTTATTAGTATCACTCATGAATCATTCTGTCAAATTTACGAAAACGTTGGCAGACTAGACATAGCCTACAGATGAACTTCTGTATTATTAAGACTAGATCATAGGCTGGTAGTTGACGTCGTCGTGTCGTTTGCCAATGTATGTCGGTAGTGGCCGGATTTTCTGCTTTCGTGAATAAGCCGGTTTCCATTTCCATCCGAATGATGGTCCCTGTCTTGTTTGTACTTTTATACCCTCAGCCCAGTAGTTGATGTTCCTTACGCCTATGACAAAAAACACAATACCGGTAGTTATTTACACATCATTAGCCAGAATTTCTGGACATAATTGTATTCGTTAATAACCTACTACCGTTATAGGCCTAATCGTAATCTCTAAACATCTAGGCCTACATGACCCAAAAAGTAAAATAATTCATTTCAAGAATTTATATAGCGCCCCTTCAAGAGATTCACTCCGAAGCGCTCCCAGTTCAACCACGGCGAAACAAAAAAGTTTTAAGAAGCTTGTAGAACACTGACGAGTCAACCCTAGGTAACAGACGCATCTTCAACGGAAGACTATTCCAGATAGATGGACCTACAAGGCTACAACTGAGAAACCACGACGCTGTCAAAGTACAAGTAGGCCTACGCATATACTCAGCGTTTGCAATAGCCCTAAGTAGACTATACTGGGAATGCAAGTGCATGAAGTTTAAATTACTAGTCGAGTGAACGTAGCTTACGACGATTAATCTAATCTCTCGAGTTCTCTTTCTCTTCTTTACGACTGTTCGCAGTGTTACATGTAGCTCTAGGAACCGTAAAAACCTCTTTTTTCAGGCGCCCAACCTAGAATTTTGATGACGCTGGTATATATAGTTTAGTCTAATTTTAGTTTCCTTCTTCGTGTAATAAGTTGCGGTTTGTCAACTTAATTTTCTTGAATAAACGAAATATAGAGCCTATATATAGGCCTAAGCTTATATAATTTGTAGAAGAATATATATAATTATGCTCCTATAGGCCTATGACATTAACTTCTTCGCTGCCTTGCACCAACCTACCCAATGTTTTGTCTTGAAACATAACGAAGCGTTTTAGTGATTGGCTATATTGCTGACGAGATGGCAGCGCAGCTGGCGGCAAAACTGGATCAATTTCGTAGTTAGGACGGAGAGCGTTTGTCCTGGAACACTTCGTGACATCTATTGTTGCTATCAGCACAAGCACAACAGCCATCACTCGTAATCCAAATCGCTTCGTCTTGGTTTCCAGCATTGCACTGAAACAATAATAACAATAATTATAAAAGCTAAGTCTTGAGCCTTTGCTGTACTAAGTTTTGTTTATTGTGTTATAAAAACAACGTTGTTATTGAACGTCTCTCATTTATTTCACCATTATTTTATGAAGCGCTTCTCTCAGCAAGAGTCTTTAAGAAGCGCTCCCATGCAGTGCAAACAACCCCGAGAGAAAGGCAGGATTTTCGTTTCTCGCCATGGGTTGGTGTGCACTAAGAGGAGCTCTATAAATGTTTAGATAGGCTACTATACAATTGAAAGGATTACGCCTACCATGTTGAGCTATACAATTTCTCCTTTAATTAGACTTGTTCTAATAATCAATTATTTTGAATGAAAGGACATCCCATCAAAGAGATTTCGCCATTTTTTGTAGAAAATATAAATTGGGAATAAAAAGGAAACGAAAGGGCTTGGTAGGAAATCAACTCCGCAAAGTTTTGCCTTGGGCCCCGCACATCCTAAGACTGGACCTATGACTAATGATCTTCACTGGCTCCCCATCGCGGTTGGAATAAGATGCAACGTCCTGCTTCTAGTTACTAAGTCCCAACAGACTTAGCGACTAAGTACTTCTGTGATTTCATCGACATCTCGCCACTGCCATTTCTCATTTCACGTGCATGTCGTGCTGAGAGCGCTTCTGAATAGCTTTGCGTGAGAAGTGTTTTACAAATGGTCGTAGTTGATTAGATTAGATTATTAGTGACTGATTAGCGGTCTCATGGTTAACTTTCATAAATTAGCCTACCTTATTATACGCAGGCTGTGTCCAGTTAGTTAAAAAATCGTAAGCAGCCGTTTGTGGAACAAAATCGCGACATGTTTAAAAAAAATCTTATCACGGTTAGAATCTCGATTGATAGTGCTAACATTTTTAAAAATCTATTATAATGTCACGTTGCCTGAGCGCTGTTGCAAATAATCATTTTTCCACACGAGTTATGCATATAAATGTAAGCTTAACCGGTATTCAATTATTTGTTAATACGTTTCTAGTAATACAAGACGTTATCACATACGATGATTCGCGATAATCCATTTTAAGATTTCCAATGCCCGTAGGCCTATAGGCCTGAACTTCCCTGAAGGCTCCATAATGGCAAAACTTCAAAGTCATTGGAGACCCTCATTAATTACCAAATTTTTACTAGTGGTAGGCCTACTTGCTATATTAATGGGCAACTTACCCCCGCTATTACTAATATAGTTATTCAATAAAAAATCTGTCATGCATTCGATCCATCCTAATGTACAGTACATAATTTATACGCCTACATGTAGGCTAGTAATGATGTTGTTTACTTACAGTTTTTCAAGGAACAAAGCATTTTGAAATTTGACATTTTTTATTTGAAAGACAGCAGTAGAGAGAGGCCAAATAATTTTAGATGTAGGCCTAAAAGTATACAATTTTATGCAAATATTATATTAGGCCTAACAGTGAGATTATAGGCTACGCATCGTAATAATTATGATAGTTCATAATATTATGATAGGCCTAGTTGGCTAAAATATCATCATTATAAACATGCACGAGTAAATAATAATATTAAAAGAGTTTTGCTATTGCAATGTCAACACCGACTCAAAACTGTTATTATCTTGCTTATGTTTTCTGGAAGAAAGTTAATTTTAGGAACATTTTCTGAGGTGCCTGAATTAAACAGTCTTAGGCTAACCGCAATAATTATTGTCTGCAATATTTTTTGAATATCATTTGGCTCAGAGCCTCAGAAGCACCGGCGCCTGCTGATGCCTTGTTCATTTTATTTGCGAGAGACAGACAGACAGACAGACAGACAGACAGACAGACAGACAGACAGAAAAGGAGAGAAGATGGAGGACTTGTTTGCTAATAGACTAATTGTGCTTACATGTATGTGGAAGAGAAAGACGAAAGCGCACATTATGGAATCTAAACGCGCTCGCACATAACGATTGCGATTCAATAATAATTCATTAATGTAGAACGAAATGTAAAATAGAAAGGAGACGAAAAGGTCATAATGATTTTAAACTTAGCTTACCTATGCTGCCTGCAAATCATCATCATTGGTCAGACAATACAAGACTCCATCTGCAACGATCCTGTCGTTAGCAGATAGACGTTGGTACGATTGCAGCCAAGAGGCAGATCACGGAACAGTCGACGCTGATAGACTTGGCTACACGTAGGCTGGCCTATACGACGTATTAACTGCGTGTGTTAGAAGTTATACGCTGCGAGATAAATCCTTTTATAGACATGAAAATAATAATCAGAAGCGATGTCTAGGCTTGCCCGCAAACAAAACTCCTTTTCCGATAATGGGGCTTAAACAGCAGGGGCGGAGACTTGGTCTGCCAGTTGGGGGGGGGGGGGGGGGGGGACGAACGCGTGACCGAAGAAAGGACGCGACATTTTGGGCGGACGAACGACCGAGTCGCCGACGAAGTTTTCCATTTTTCACCACCAAAATTTCTGATGACCTTTTTTTAGTCGTTTGGTAGAAATTTCCAGGAAAAGTTACCATTTTCCGTGTAAAAAATTGAGGACCTTTTTTATAGTCCTGGCGCTTAACTATTGTGGGGACAAATGAATGGACGGCCCCAACCCAAACTGTGAGGGGGTCCGTCCCTCTGACCCCCTAAGTCTCCGCCCATGTTTAAGAGCTAGAATGGTTTAAAGGTGTCTAACAAATGAACCATCACACGTACGGAATAATACATATGCTGCTTGGCGAATACGTTGAAGGTGCTGCAGACCCTAGGGCATCCTTTGATACCCACATATTACACGAGTTAGTTTATTACACTATTACTCGATGATTAAGTGCCATCATTATCATTAGCCCGAATGTTTTTTGTTGCTGAAACCTACTGTAGTATGTCCTGGGGGCAAAGTGGTAGCGCATGTCCGTTTAGACATAGATTATGCTTGTGTTAGTGTTATTGCTTACCGTATGTTTTTGTTATTTTTTTAGACTGGATGCGTGTTATGTCTTCTTTCTTTGGTCCACTGTTTCCTCATTAACATTAAACCAATCATACCAATGAACATTTGTTTCATGACTATGCTTTGGTACCATCTTGTTGCTGTTCAGATAAATAGGCTATGACAATGAAGCGAGACTCTCAGACTCGTGTCCCTTCGGATAAGGTTTATCATGATTGATTGACTGAAAGTTTGAAAGAATTTGTTTTAGTCAATTTTTTAGTTAATGCGAACAGTTTAGGCCTAAATAAGATAAAGGAGTATGGTTAAAACCAGTGCCGGTGTGGTATGAAATCATGTCCGCCCATGAAATATTGTCCGAGACATACTGTCATTGGTTAACGTGACCGCTGACGTCAGGTAGCAACTGTCAAACATAAGTATTAATAGAACCGTGAGATCTTGTCCGGGCAAAGACATAAAATACCAAAGATAATAATTCCAACACAGCCTGTTCATCTAATAATAGACATCGACATCTATATTAAGAACTTGTTATTAATAGTAACCACAGAGCGTTTCCGATAAAGACCTACAATACAAAAGATAATTCCAACGTTCCATAAAAATTGGGAGCTATAATTACGAGAAATAGGGCAAAGAAACACGGACTATTTATTTACGTTTAATTAACTAAGACTCTTCCATAATAATCACTCAATTATCTAGCCACGTGCTTTTCCGCATACTTGCTTTCAGAATTGAATATTCTATTGAAACGCTTGGCCTATATTCGGACAACATTGGCGTTAAAACTCGGGGTCAAATAACTGTTTAAAACTGCTACACGCAGCCTACACATACTAAAATATTTGTAGCAATAATTTATATGTACTGGAGGGTGTCACGACAACTGGTCTACAGACAACTCGTCTAACGCCAAGTGGTCTACAGACATCCAGCGCTTTAAGAAATGGAAGCTGTATGCAAGTTTTTTTATAGGTGAAATAAACGCTGGATTGATGAAAAAAACGCAAGATAGATCGAATCTGGATGACGGTTCTTTTACATGTGAAATAGAAGCTGGATTGACGAAAATGACGCATGAGAAATAAAAGCTGGATACAGGCTTTTCTAGTTCTGAAATAGACGCTGAATTGATGAAAAAACGCTTAAGTAATGGAAGCTGAATGAGGGCATTTTTATATCTGAAATGGAAGCTGGAATGACAAAAATAGCGAGCGAGAAATAGAAGGTATTTTTAGATCTGAAATAGAAACTGGATGGATGTTGAAATACATGAATGAAATCATCAATCCCGCTTCCATTAAAGCTAGAAAACCATTCAGGTTTTTTCTCTCATAAATCTAGCTTCTATTTCATCAATACTAGTCGTCTGTAGACCAGTACTGTTGTCGTTATACCAAGTGTCTGAAGACGAGTTGCCGTTAGACGAGTTGTCTGTTGACCAATTGTCGTGGAACCGTATTGGAGAGTTCTAACCCAGGTGCACAGTAGGCTTACAATGGCTATCATTAAGTAGGCTGCTAGTAAGCAAGTAAGTCAGTCAGTCAGTCGAAATAAGAATATTGTTCATTAGACCACCAGCAAGCGCATAGTTGTTTGTACAATAATAAATTATAGAAACATTTAAGCAAAGTCATACATTATTCTCATAACAAATCGTTGGGCATAAAATTCAACTCTATTTTGTACACTAGGTGGCCTGGCTCGGGCATTATATGAAGCACCTTATGGGAAGGGAGGAGGTAGTGAAGAATGTGAAAAGGATTTAATAGGATATAGCGGAAAATAGCAGAGTAAGCCCCTAGAACAGAGTGCGTCAATACTTGGAAAATCAGTAGAGATGAAGCCTGAACGGGTGAGTTCTTCTTGAAACACCGTGAAGACGTCTACGCCCCATGGCATTTGCAAATACCCACCACACAGGGAAGGCATACAGTTTAATCTAATCTGGGCATGGCAGTAGCTCTAACCACATCAAAAGCCGTGATGTTTTGGGCATTTGCTTAAATTATCGAAATAGAAACCATACTAAATAATTATGTTCTCTGAAAACCTTAAAACCCCTCATAATTATTATGTTTATTATGTGGTAATAAAGTACGCTAAAATATGTTAATAATAAAGCGCTACAAAATATGCGAGTAGCATGAGCCAATTTGATATAAAAAAGATTAGCCTAATGCTGCATGTGGCTAATAATTTGGAAAACCGAATCGATGGATTACTTCAAATAAACACAACTATGGAACAGTTAAATTAGATGAGGCATTTATGAAGGCCGCAAATCTTTTAAAGATTTAGCCCATATTTACAAACGCCTTTACTCATAACCACTTGGCCTGTTCTACGATGGGAAATTCTATCTAAAAATAGAAATAGGGTCATCGCAATGGCAACTACACACATGGTGCTTTCAACAATAATTCCACTGTTCAGATCCTTGTTTTCTCAACTCTTATGACAAAAATATTTTTGGCAAGTGTTATTGATAATATTGCATTTTAAGCGGACAATATCTAGTGAAGTACTGCTTCGACAAGCGGGATACATATAACGGCGGAGTCGGACACGATTTCATGCCGGACAATATCTCATGCGTAGACCGCATGAAATACTGTCTTGACAACTGAAGTGGGCGGAGTCGGACAACATTTCATGCCGGACATATTATCACGCCACACCGGCGCTAGCACCCCGTACCCCCGGCCGGGGGGTCTCAAGTTTGAAAGGGGACCTAAATTTAACTGGTCATTAGGCTATGCCTATTTGTGACTGTATGATTATTGCTTAAACCGGCGCATTTATTTGAGGCTCCAGATCCAGTCTGGTGCATGTCTCAACTAACCATAAATTATGGCACTGCCATAGCAGACCTAGACCAATTGCAAATATCATACTGATTTTGGGCGTAAATAAAGGCATTTAAACTAACTCATACACAACGTTTATAAATTGTAGCTTAACTTATTCTAATTGCTAATTGGATGAGGTCTCAAAATAAAACCTGCGTGAGGCCCAAACATTAAAGCATGTGTGTGATCCCAGATGTCCTTGGTAGGCCTACGTGTCTGATCTCAAGTTTGCAAGGGACCTCAAATGTAGCTGGTAATTATACCTTTCATGACTGCTCATTCCTGAAACCACGCACCGAACTATGTTTTAGCGCAAATCATACAAAATAATATTACGCAAAGCAATGGAGCAATTGTCCTTCAACCAAAGGAGAGACTTGGGGGAGGGCGTGAACAGGGGCGCGGCCCCACAATTTGTGGTTCGGACGGAGTCCTTGTATCCCCAATATTTCAGTAAAATTTCATATGTATCATCCACTGTCCATCAACAATGATCAATGTTTTTAAAGATGACAGCATATAAATGCTACCATTACAGTTGGCAAATCGGACAAATTCAAACACTGGAGAGAGGACACTTTACGTCCGAAACCAAGACTAACAGCATTGAAAAAATGAGCAATTTTGTAAAGATGACAGCTTAAAATTCTACCATTACAACGTGGAAATTCAAAAAAATTAACAATTGGGAGGAGACATTATTTCATTGAAGTCTTACACCATGTCTTTCAGCACTTAAATTGTTAGAAATTTTGCTGAGATGACAGCTCAAGGTATGGGGGCCTCGATTTTTGTAGGGAGGGGGTCTCAGGTACCTTAGCGCCGGTGTCGCGTGACAGAGTCTGCCCTTAAAAGTCTTCCCCCGGAGACTTTATTTCGAAATAGATTCTCCCCGGAGGATCTGTTCTAGAATAAATTCGCCCTCCGGAGACTATAGGCTAATTATTCTGAAATAAAGTCTCCGGGGGAGAGAATATTTCCTCCGCCCACGAAACAAAGTCTCCCCCGTTGATCGTGAAATCGGCTAAAGTCGCATAAAATTAATAGATAAGCATATCAAACCGTTAGTTTACGTTGCTAACACGATAACACGTTATTTAACACGAACATATATATACTTTTACACCAGAAAATGTCTTCCAAATCAGATTTTCAGCCAGGGGGAGACTCTGTTTCGGGGGAAGACTTTGTATCGGGAGGAGACTTTATTTCGTGACACCGGCACTGCACAGAACATCATTAAAATACAATAATACATCGAAGTTATGGCTGGGGGAGACTCTGTTTCGGGGGAAGACTTTTACCAATTAAATCACAAGTTGCATAAATTACTAAAGTATTAGCAGGGTCGGTGTCGCGTGACAGAGTCTCTCTAAAAGTGTCCTCCGGAGACTTTATTTCGAAACAGATTCTGCCCTACCCGGCGGAATAATCAACGACCGTTACTAGTAGATAGGCCTAGTGCTTCCTATGCCGAGCTGTCCAGTTACGCTGAAGCAGCAGAAGGAACAGGAAACAAGAATATAACACAGAATGCAATGAATGGCTACAAGACACGTCATCAAACACGTCACTTTATCTGTACAGCAAATATTTCTTCATATTCACCATTTTCTAGGATTCATAAGAGGCTTCATCAGAAACCAAGTGAACTCACCGGTATGGAATAACTTCGCCCCTCTCCCATAGTGCATAGGCCTATTCTGAGTCTCCAGGAGAGAAAATAGATTATTTCCTTCGTCGACGAAATAAAGTTTCCCCCGTTCAGCGTGAAATGTTGCATAAAATTCATAGATGAGCATTCATTCATTCATTCATTCATTTCGTGAATTTATATAGCGCTTCTTCAAGAAACTACTCAGAGGCGCTCCCAGTCCAGCCACAGCTAAAATAATAGGTTTTGAGCGACTTATAAAAAGCAGGTGAATTTAGTCTAGGCATAAGTCGCAAGTTTAGTGGGAGGCCATTCCAGATAGCGGGACCCACAGAAGAAAAGGCTCGGCGCTGTCTTGTAGAAGTGCGAGCTCGAGGAACCAAAAGCTCCCCCGTTGTCGTAGAGCGAAGAGCTCGACGGGCTGCAAGGTCAGAGACAGGTCGACAAAGAATAGACAGGTATGATGGAGCACAATCAGTAAGGCAACGCCAGACAAGTGCAGCAACTCGGTAAGAGATGCGCTGTGAAACAGGGAGCCAGTGAAGAACATCACGCATATAAGCAGAGACGGGGGCATATTTAGGAATGCGGCCAATGAGGCGAGCAGCCGAACGAAGAACTCGTTCAAGGCGCCCAATTAGTCCAAGTGGCAGACCCATGAGTACCGAACTGCAGTGATCAATTCTACTGGTGACAAAGGCATGGACAAGTGTCAGAGTAGCACTATGAGAGAGAGATCTTGAGACAACTCGGAGTTGCCGAAGCTGGTAGTAGCAACTGCGAGTGACCAAATTGATATGCTTAGAGAAATTGAGCTCTTGATCCAGAGTAATTCCAAGGTCGCGGACTGTGAGAGAAAAAGATATATCAGGGAAAGTTGCTGTTATTAAGTGCAGGTCAATGGATGCCAATTGCCTGCGAGTACCAAACCAGATAAACTGAGTTTTAGAGGGATTTAGTAACAAACGATTAGATGCCATCCATGATGTAAGAGCATCAATGGCATTGGACATTAACGATACAGTGGACACTGCATCAGTGGCAAGGCAGTGAGCATAGGCCTGAACGTCATCAGCATAGAGTTGGTGCAGAAGGCCACATGCAGACAACAAGGAACCAATACCAGCTGTGTAGAGAATGTACAGTAAAGGGCCCAACACAGAACCCTGTGGCACACCAAAAGGGGCTGGGACCCAAGATGACCTCGAGGCACCCAATACCACACAGTTAGTGCGCCCAGACAGAAAAGAACGAAGCCACTCCAAAGGAGCATCAGCTAGGCCAAATGAAATAGAAAGACGCTGGAGCAGGATAGAATGATCAACTGCATCAAATGCAGCGCTGACATCAAACAAAGCTAAAAGAGTGACCTGGCCCCGGTCGAGCAGGTTCAAACCGTTAGGCTATAATAGTCTACGCTGCTAAATTATGTAGTGTAACGTAACTACGGCATCTGCCGGTGTATGGTAAGGCACGCGTGTCGCTCCCCGGGAGCGTAAGTTCGGCCTTCGTGGTATTTCGAAGGACTTACACCACTTCTGCCGACGGCGATTCGAACCAGAGTCACAGAACGTCTTTTCCCCACGAGAAATACTGAAGACACAGAGTTCTTTTCGATAGTTTATTAACTCTTCACGATAGCAGCACGTAATTAAAGCACGCAACGACTGTCTAATTATCACTGCGGAACTGAACCCCAGACTGACCGACTAACTTCACAACGACTGGCTTCGAACTGGCTTCACAACGACTCTCTCAGGCTGACTGACTGCGGCTGACCGACTATCTTCCCTCTCGTCCTCTATTTATAGCTTGTCCCAGCCGGGAGGCGGGGCCTAGGGAACACAAGCCGAGGAACAGAAGCCGGGAGGCGGAGCCTAGGGAACACAAGCCGGGAACAGAAGCCGGGAACACAAGCCGGAGAACACAAGCCGGGGAACAGAAGCCGGGAGGCGGAGCCTAGGGAACACAAGCCGGGAACAGAAGCCGGGAACACAAGCCGGAGAACACAAGCCGGGGAACAGAAGCCGGGAAGCGGAGCCTAGGGAACACAAGCCGGGAACAGAAGCCGGGAACACAAGCCGGAGAACACAAGCCGGGGAACAGAAGCCGGGAGGCGGAGCCTAGGGAACACAAGCCGGGGAACAGAAGCCGGGAGGCGGAGCCTAGGGAACACAAGCCGAGAGCAGAACATGGCCCTGGGGGGGAAATCCAGGGGGACGGCTCAGGGGGAAAATCCCAGGTTCGCTATATCCTCCTCCCACTACGATTGGGGATGTCCCCATTCCCAGAGTAAAAACAGTCTCGAGCCACATGGCTCAACAACAGAAAAATAGCAATAACAAAAGCGTAAAATGGCCAACGGGCCAAAAGTCTCAACTGTTCCAAAGCGGCCAACGAGCCAAGTCCATAGAGTCTCTGGTCGTTCCTCGACCTCTTAAGTAATCTCCCAAAATGTCTCAGTATCAATTGCAAGTTACAAGATAACGCAAACGGAATGAACAGGCCACTCGGCAACACGAATACACGAAAAAGTCTCCTCGGGACTATTTCGAACGTTAATAAACGATGTCCACCGAACATGGACTAAGTTCCTACGCACTGTCAATTCAGGAATTAAACCTTTACCGCACATTCAGCAAATCAAACTTGATAACGGGCAGGTCGGCGCACTGTCCGCTTCGGGCGTGGTTCCGCCCGGTCAAAGCTGCGGGTCGTCCATAGATCGGGTCGACCAGTTGACCCGTCCCTCGTCCCTACTTCCCTGATGGCTGTACATAACTTTCCCCAGAGTTTTGCAAAGCTTCCGAAAAAGAATCCCCACGAATTTCTTTCCCTGATACGAATAAATTTGCAATTGGGCCCCCGTGTCTGACAATAACAATATTCACGAATACTCTGGCAACAAAAATGGCATCTAAATTAACCATCGTCCTGGGGACGGTTTCCACTAACTCAGAACCACTGAAAATCACGCTCAGAAAAACCATAAGCATTACCAGGGCCGACGGTAAACTAACTACATCTCCCTGCGCAGACTTTCTCTGCGGCAATAATTTACGCTTTATGGGCGGATCCATAAGCTCAGGCGCTTTCACACTATCGCTTACCGAAACATCTCTAGAATTGACTGGCAATTCCTTTATCGGTTCTTGGGTCTCAGAAGATACCTCTTCCGGCAAATCTGCTAACAGTGCCTCACTAAACGGGGCCTCATTAACCAAGTCCACTACTCTCACCGGGGTTTTAGTCTTAGCATCTACCTCTACACGGGCAAGATGAACCTCTGGTTTAACCTCTTGGGCCTCCGTTATCCAAGCGGGAGCGACCGTGGTCAAGTCCCCATACACAGCTTTCGCTGGAATATCGTTCTGGCACTTAGGAGGCACTACAACCTCCTCCGCAACCATCACCCTACGACACCACGTGGACCCGTTACCTCGCACTAAAGAAATGCGCCTACGTCCAACAAATAATGCACCGACACCAAATCCTAATCTACAGCGGTGTTGCCTGAGCCAATCCATGGCTAACATGGGCTCGGTAATTTGGTCGGATACCAAAAACGTGGTCGGGATATCAAAACCTGTCCCAATTTTAATGGGGACCGGGACCTCACCAAGGACCCTAATATCAGACCCATTAGCAGCCATCAAAGAACGATTACATGAACGTAGTTCTAACCCGTCGACACTCGTAGATGGGATCAGGCTGACTTCCGATCCAGTGTCGATCAAGCACATCTGTTGGCGTCCGTTGATTGTTCCTCTGATGTAGATGGCGTTGTTCGTAGCGCGGTCCGGCAGTCTGGAACGCGTCGTATGGTTCATGGCCACCGGCGGTTCCGGTGACGTCGGTTCCTCTGTTCCACTCGTTCCGGCGATTGGAAGGGCGTCGCGGCTGTCGACAATTAAGGGAGATATGACCCGCTCGGTTGCAGTTATAGCAGGTCACACCCCGCCTCGAACCTCCCTGTAGCGGATCGCCGAAGCTGCGGTTTCCGGGGCGATCGTCGCGCCCCAGATCGTCGTCGGTAGGAGCTCGGCCTCGCAGCTCCTGGAACTGTTGGTCGATCCGTCTCTCCATCTCGCGTTGCCATCGACGTTGGTCGTCTCGCTGCGTCTCCAGGAACCGGTCAAGCGTAGACTGGATCTGGGTACTCACGTCTGTCTCTTGAGTACCCCTGACGCGGTTGGAAGGCCTTCTGCGGTCGTCGGAGTCGTTCGTCCGCTGGTAGGCTTACAGACGAAGGGCTGTGCGGTAAGCTTCATCGAAAGACTTCGGCTCCCTCTCTCGTACTTTCAGCGAAAGTTCGCGGTCTCGCATGGCCTCCAGGAAAGAGTCTCTCACGATGATCTGGGTCGTCTCATTCGATGGGACAGGATACGCCAATACGACGAGACGGCGAATCTCGTGAAGCAGATCACTCAGACTTTCTTCTGCTCGTTGACGACGGTAATACAGCTGGGCACGGAAGGTTTCAGCCTTACCTTCTGCCCCGTATCTCTGCCGGAGACGTTCCACCAATTCCTCGTAACTTACGTTCGGCTGCGCTCCGAAGTCCCAGAGGAGTTGCGTCGCTGCCTTTTCCAACGCACACCGTAAGTGGTCGACCTTTTCCGACGCTGTCCATTTGTTGTGGCGGGCGCAAACCTCGAATTGCACCAGAAACGACTCCAGCGAACCGGTCCCATCAAATCGTCCGGGTTTCATCGGTGCGGGTCGGCTTCGCAGCAGTTTCCCAAGGTCCTCCAATTCTGACCTCGCAGCCAGTCGGTCAGTCCTTTCTCGGTAGCTCATCGTCGCCGGTGTCTCATCGTCGTCGGAACCGAGTACTTCGATCATAACGTTCCGGTCCGGCGGTCCCTCCATTGTCGATCGGCGGGCTGCAGGCGTAGGCAAGTCGGGTGGCGTGCGGATTTCACCAGGCCTCGGATACTGGATCGTGATCTCGTCGTCTTCCGTCAGCATTCTCGGTTGACTCAGGTTGTTGTCGGCAGAACTTCAAGAAACCCCACTTCCGCTGGTACCAGTGTAACGTAAATCAGGATCTGCCGGTCTGCTGTAAGGCACGCGTGTCGCTCCCCGAGAGCGTAAGTTCGGCCTTCGTGGTATTTCGAAGGACTTACACCACTTCTGCCGACGGCGATTCGAACCAGAGTCACAGAACGTCTTTTCCCCACGAGAAATACTGAAGACACAGAGTTCTTTTCGATAGTTTATTAACTCTTCACGATAGCAGCACGTAATTAAAGCACGCAACGACTGTCTAATTATTACTGCGGAACTGAACCCCAGACTGACCGACTAACTTCACAACGACTGGCTTCGAACTGGCTTCACAACGACTCTCTCAGGCTGACTGACTGCGGCTGACCGACTATCTTCCCTCTCGTCCTCTATTTATAGCTTGTCCCAGCCGGGAGGCGGGGCCTAGGGAACACAAGCCGAGGAACAGAAGCCGGGAGGCGGAGCCTAGGGAACACAAGCCGGGAACAGAAGCCGGGAACACAAGCCGGAGAACACAAGCCGGGGAACAGAAGCCGGGAGGCGGAGCCTAGGGAACACAAGCCGGGAACAGAAGCCGGGAACACAAGCCAGAGAACACAAGCCGGGGAACAGAAGCCGGGAGGCGGAGCCTAGGGAACACAAGCCGGGGAACAGAAGCCGGGAGGCGGAGCCTAGGGAACACAAGCCGAGAGCAGAACATGGCCCTGGGGGGGAAATCCAGGGGGACGGCTCAGGGGGAAAATCCCAGGTTCGCTATAGTAGCAAGAACATATTATACACATATACAGGGTGGTCCAAAATAAATGGCACAATGATAAATTGATAGTACTTTATTCAGACCAATTCAAATATAACCGTGAAAATTCACAAAAACACAGCAATATTTATTATTTTTACTGTAACATTACATGCATGGATGGATTTTGTTACATAAAATGTTAAATGTGTCATCCTTGCTGCTCGACCACGCATTGAAGCCGACGACGCCATTGATCAATTGCGCGGTCAATGAAACGCTGTGACAGCTTGGTCCACTCTGTGACGATTGTTTCTTTCAACTGATCCACTGTGGTGAAACTTCTACGACGGTATACCATCTGTTGAAGGGCGCCCCAAACAGCGTAGTCGACTGGATTCAAGTCCGGGCTGTTTGGGGGCCACACGACCCCCAATGTTTCTGAGTTCGTAGATTCCAAATTAGACATCGGTCTTTCTCAGTTAAGCGTCCCATGATCACAATCTCTTATAAACAACAACTTCTTTACCATAAACTATGATAAACAAAGATGAAGTCAATGATGACGTCAGAGAAAATATATATATAAGTAAGAAAAATGGCATTAAACATTGAATTGTTATACTTATATCAAGAAAACTGTCACTGTGCAGTTTATTTTGGACCACCCTGTAGACCTACTTTTACATCAGAAACTTTCATCCAATACAGTTTCAGCCAGGAAGAGACTCTTTCGTGGGGGGGGGGGTGAGACTTTGTAACGGGGGAGGGGGGGTTGTTGTTGAGAGACTTTATCACTTTATATCGTTACACCGCTCCTGAGTATTAGCGTCAACAAGTCATGTGGATACTATACAGCATTCTGGTGATAAATCCTTTTCCAATCAACGAATCGTAGCGTGCTATATCTCTAGATTATGCATGGGATTGAGACGTAACGTAGTATCCATTTACTCGTTCTGGCGGGAGAAGATCATGGAGGACATGCCCGGGATCACAGAAGATAGAAGCAACGAGGGATTCATCTGCCTTAGAGCACCACTGTCAGTAGGAATATTAGTTGGCAAATGGAAGAAGAAATTTTGAATCAAAAATCGTTTGCATCGTCTACATCGATTAAAAGCCTCATCCATTGCAGTCTTTAAACTGCGTTTCTTTGAGCAACTGAGCATTAGTTACAATATAATAATAATTATCATCGCAACCGCCTACATGTATATTTACCATGCATGGTGTGCTTAACCGAAACCTGATCGTCTATGAGACGAGGTCGGTAGAGGTTCAAATGACATGTTCTAGTGTATGCGTGTCTACTTTCCCATTAAAAGCGCTGTTTAGTCACGTTCTATCCATTGTAAATGGCAGTAACGAAGCTTTCTGTCCACTTTTCACGACAGATGCGTAACAATTCCAATTAGGCCATATATATATATAGCCTATATATATATTGGAGAAATTGCTGGTCAGTCAAGTGTCCATTAAGACTAATCTGGAGATCAGAGCAGGGTCGCTTAACGACGACGCAATATCACATATATTTATATCCAGTCATGTGAGGATATTTATTTTATTCATAAATTTATATATAATTATAATAGATATATATATAATTATATATATATATATTAATATATAAATATAAATGACCGTCGTTTGACAGACGTGTACACACAATGTGGAAATCGCTTTCCGAGCATGGCTTCCATCTGGCAGACCATTATTTTGAAGTGGCTAAATATAATTGCTGCACTGCAGCACGTTAGCCACAATTGCTTTTTCCGTTAGATAGTACTGTAGGCTATCATGTATGATATCCTGTATAAGCCTATGATCGATATCTTATCATTTCATAACATTTCACACGTAATCATAACGCATCATTACTCATCACGCTTCTTATACTTGCATCATAATTATTTACATATGTATCTATAATGTCTATGTATAATAACATTGTATATGCATACATGTATAACATTGTATATGTAAGCATGTTCATTATGTATATGTGAATATGTATATACACTACAATGACTATATATATGTATATGTATGTCAATATATTATGCATTTTCATGAATAGTCATAATATTATATCATAATCTGTGCATCAGTTAGGCTACATAGGCTATAATTATGCATTGCATAGCGTGTAAACCTTATTAATGAGGTTTCGTTAATAAAATTATAAAAGTAATATTAATATATAACTACATTTATTTGTTTTCGGCGGTTCTGACAAGGTCAGGCCATGCATATCCTCCACGAGTTTCTCCCACCAGCGAAACAAACGGGTTATAGGCCTAACCTGCGCCCCAGACACCATGACCGGGTGCTATCAACAGCAAACAATAAAATGAGGAAGACATTTATAACTAGAATGTTATCTACATATTAATTAATTTGTTTGGTCTTAATCACTTTTATGTCTTGTGCTAAATTTATATGTGATGCTTGTTCACCAGACTGCAGCTGTTTGGCAGTTGGTTAAGAAATAAAGAATATACTTACTTAGCCTACATGCATACATACATGTAGGCCTACATGCAAACGTACGTACATACATGCATGTACAGGGTGGGCAAAAACCCTAGTTTTTTGCCCATGTCTTGGCCAGAAGTAAGAATATCGAAATGAAATTTTACATGCTTAAGGACAATTCATAGATACACATGATGGCCAGATTTTATCAAAATATTTTGATCAGAACAAAAGTTATATCCCGTTCAGTCAGGCTACCCACTTTTTTGACGATTCAAAACGAAACGCAATAAAAAAAAGTAACAAAAAACACGATTTTATTAAGTCTCATCTGAAATAATTGTTATCAAATAGCCTTGATATTGCCAGACGATCCTTAATATTATTACTATTTAAAAAAGAAACAGGGTGCCAGCGCAGCTGCACGTCACTGTGAAGTCACTTAGGGCATAGCTAGATGACAATCAAGTTGGTAAATAAGGGATCTGCCAGATTAATAATTTTGCTACTAAATCAATGAAATTCAAATTTCTGAAAAAATGAAAATGGTCATGCATACTGTCAATGATAGACAAAATTGTATTCAGACAACTCTTGAGCAAGATTCTATGAGCAACGCCTACTCTGATAAAGTGAGAGTGCAAAAATTAAGAGTTAAACTGATAGTTAAGAGATTTGCCGTGAATGAAAGGAGATTGGCTCAATGTCGATTGTTCTGGTTTTATTTAGAAAGCCAATGGCCCCAAATCTTCGGATTTGAACCCGATGGATTGATAACCAATTGTGGAGAGCTATGCTGGGGAAGTATCACAATCTGCAACCAAAACCAAGATAGCCTAGATAGGTAAGAAAATTGATGAGCGCATTGGAGTTGATATGGGAAGATTTGCCTTTGGAACAGGTCCATCAAGAACTTTGCAAAAAGACTCAAGAGAAGTTTTGCACTGGTGGTGGGTGGGCACAATGAACACAAGTTGTGAAGCACTACCAAGTTCATTTGGCAATTTAGCTATTTGAGATGAGACTTAATAAAATCGTGTTTTTTTTACTTTTTGTTGCGTTTCGTTTTTGAATTGTCAAAGAATGGTGGGTGGTCTCACTAAATGTAATATAACTTTTGTTGTATTTGAACTATTTTGATGCCGTGAATTTCATGCATCATGCACATACATACTTACATACTTGCATTCATACGTACAAGTATAGACTACATATTATTTTATATTTTTTATATTTTTCTCCAGGTATGCCTCGTATCCTCAGGATTGAAAGGAATAGAATGCACGCGAGCCCATAACTGATTTGCATCGAGGTTCTGGGCACGACGTTAAACTGCATCCATCCTCCGCCACAGGGAACCAACAACGTCCCTGTGCCGGTCCTAAGCCCGGACAAAGGAGGAAGGTTTGCCAGATGGGTGGCGATACACTGGCAGGAAAAGACCAAGACGATTGAAATCCGCAAAAACCACGACACAAGTGACTCAGATGCTTCAAGGTGTTATGATGTGGAGCAGACATGCACAGGCCGGTCAGGGCAGACCAGTGGAGAAAGTCGGGGGAAAGCATGGGACACATACGGGCATTGACCCACGTTGTCCTTCATGCCTCTTTCCCACGATTCTCTTCGATCAGTCAAGGTGGTCTAGGTGCTTCAAGATGTCAATGGTATGGAGCACACCTGCTGACCGGACCGGTTGAAACTGGGCAGCATGACGCGAGACAGACTCAGACAGAGAGTGGCGTCGGACTCTTACGGGCATTGAGCCCAATGATATTGATGATGATCGAGGTTCAGCTAAAAGATTTGTACCCGATGAACGCAAACAACGAGGAGGAATGTAAGGAGTTAGTAATGACTTAAGGTAGGAAGGTGTGTTGGTGCTGAGGGATTTGTAGGTCAGTCATGCCAATTTAAATTTTATCCTATACCGAACAGGAAGCCAGTGCAATTGATGGAGTAGGGCCGATGAACTAGTTGGTATTGGGACGCGCAGTACTACCCACGCTAAGGAGTTTTGGATGTGTTGCAGCCTGTTGAGCTCATTGTTCGAGAGACCAACAAAAACGGCGTTAGCATAATCAAGGCGAGAAGATACAAGAGAACAGGCAATGGTTTGAGACATATCCAAAGTCAGGGCCGACCTGATGTGACGTATTGCCCGAATGTGATAGATACAAGATTTAGAAATGCTTGTTATGTGTGATCGAAATGTGAGTTTATTGTCTAGGGTTACACCAAGTGTTTTGACTGTGTCTGACAGATGCACAGCAGTGCCAGCAAGGTCGACATTGGAAAGTGGATGGAAAGAGTGCAGGCGCTGGCGTGACCCAAACAAAATTGCCTCAGACTTGTCAGGGTTTATGGCCAAACCATTGAAACAAAACCATGAGTACAGAGATGTAAGGCGCTATTTGAGTTTAAGTTTGCCCAACTGACCAGTATGAGACAAAGCAGTATGAAGCTGGGTGTCATCCGCATACTGCTGTAATTGGATTCCAAAGTGACTGGCAATGCGACTGATTGGGGAAGTAAAGACAATAAATAGTAAGGGGTCGAGAAGAGATCCCTGCGGCACTCCAGCAGTGCAAGCAGTGGACTCAGACTGAGCGGTCCCAATGCCGACCTGCTGATTCCGGTCACGCAGGTAAGAAGCTCACCAGTTTAAAGCTGTTCCAGAAACACCGAAGCTATTGGCAAGTCATGAAAGAAGTAGCTGATGATCAACAGTGTCAAAGGCAGCACTGAGGTCAAGACATACTGAGAGGCAGGTTTTCCCATAGTCAATAGACGAGAAGATGTTATCAAGTGTAGAGACAACGGCAGTCTCAGTGGATAAGCCTTCGCGGTAAGCTGACTGATAGGCTAAGGACTGAAGTTGTTTGACGTTCGTCTTATAGCCGCATACGTATAGCCTATACGATGAAATCGTTTCAGTGTCTTTTGCATGGACCTGCCATAATGGCTGGCATGTTGCACACTAACAAAAGCTGAGAAAGCAGCTGCTTAATTGAGGCCACAGTCAAAACAGACGTCTGATAACATTGCCTATCGAAAATGACATGTAAAGACAGCTGCTCAAAATGGTGACGGTTAAATTGCTCAGTTATAAGCGCTATTAGATCTTGCTGCTTGTAGATCAACAACTAAAATCCTGTTTCCAGCGGAATTAGTGATGCTGCATAGATTTAATTATGCCTATGCGCGTGAATCAGTAGTCTATGGCAAATTAGGCGAATGGCATTTACAAAATACCGTAGAAAGTGAGGCGACATTCAAGACCTTGGCAATATTATCTATCATGATTCTCATGGGTGGGTCGTATAGATGCATGGTTTTATATGGGCGCTATAGTTACGGGTCTCATCTGGTTTCCATGTGGGCAGTGCAGAAAGTGTAAAAAAGGAAGTGCCTGGACCAGGGGTTGCATAGGAATTAAGATCAGAGGACTCGGGTGCTGTGACTACATTCCAATGTCCACCTTCTGAAAATCCACAGGTCCACCACGCACATATTTTTTTATTACAACAGTACCAGAGACGGATTATGGCATGCTCAACATGTTGTGTCCTAAAATTATGTCCTCAAAATTAACTAAAGTCCATGTAACAAAGTTATCATCCATACAGCAAGTCAGCAACATGTTTGATAGTTTGTGAACAAAGCTATAATGACTTAACAATAGTAGCCTATTATATATTATAGGCTACTGTTATAAGTGTTATATAGTAGCCAGTCCCGATCCTTTACTTCAATTGGCCCCTCTCTTTGAAATACTCTGTCTCCATCTACTCAGTCTCAACTTCTAACTGGTAATCCCTTCTCCTCATTTTCTTTCCTCAAAACTTATTTCTTCTCTCGTGGGCTTGCGCACTGGGAGCGCCTCTGAACGGTTCACCCTAGTAGAGGCGCTTTATAAATGTTTTAATACAATACAATAAAGAAACCTACTCAGAGGCGCTCCCAGCGCAAGTCTGGTAAAAAAACATAAAGAAGACGAGAGAATTAGCCTGCAGAATCATGGGGAAGCGAGATGAGACCTACACCGGAGGCTATTCCAGATAGTTGGACCCACTACCAGGAATGTTCTTCGCTGCATGGTGATAGTACGCGAAAAAGTGACAAGGAAGACTCTACAGGTACCTGGTAGCTGAGAGCAGTGAAAGGCGACCCATGCAGAGAGACAGAAGCCTTTGTGAAAATCTTACATTTGTGGGATGGAGCTTGAGCCAGGGTCTACCACTGGCGAAAGCGCGGAAATAATATTTCCGCGCTTTCGCCAGTGGTAGACCCTTACGATTACGAACATATATTATATGTTCGTAATCGTATTCGTAATCTCCAAATTTCTTAAGCGCTACTTGAAAGTCAAGCGCGGGCACCAGCTTATTCACGAGCGCTGCGTTGAGTCAGAAGGGTTGTCCGTGAGAGTAGTCCGTGGTGGTCCGGGTTGAGTTACCGTAGGATCAGAGGGGCGGAACAGCTATTAAGGTGGGTGTCGTCTGAGCCGGGAATTATGTTAGATTGTAATAAGTGGCAGTGCTACACTATAGCAAATGCCCTGGTAAAAAAGCCTTTGCCCTTCCATGGTCCGTTACCCTGCCGCAAGATTGTCAGAAATTTTCTCTGCCAAGAATTTGTTTGGGGCATAAAATCGCTTCTGCACTGTTCGATTGCACCAATGCACTGGCTATGCCTTGGTTAGAAAAAATGTCTAACCATGAATCACTTTAATTAATAATTATTCTTAAGCGCAATATGTAGGCTAAATTTTAACACTAGACTGGAATACTAAAAGACATGTTGATAAAAAATTGTAAAAATAGAACTAATGAAATAATAATAGATGAATGTTAATTCGTTGAATAGACCTACAACACACTTTGTGTGTCACTTTGTCGTCCTTCTATAAAGTTGGGGCCCCCACAATTTTACTGAACAGGGCCCCACATTTGTTAATCCGGCCCTGCGGCCTGGCCTAGACGCAAAAATGGATACTTGGTCTTGGGTTTGAGGGACGAACATGCGGCCGAAGCGCCGAGCAGAGATGGGGTTTTGGAAGGGATTTGTTTAATCTCCACACTGCAATGGTATACCATTAAGGATGCCATTTAAAGATATAGCTCATCATTTCAGTGCTATTAGTCGTGGCTTAAGACTTCAAAAGTGTCCCCTCCCATTTGTATAAATTTTTAAAATTTCTCCACTGTAATTGTGACATTTTAAGCTGTTGGTTCAAAGCAATTTCTCAAAATTTCAGTACTTAACGACATGGTTTTATGACTCCAATAAATGTCTCCACTTCATTATTTAATTTTTTTAATTTTCGCACAGTAATGGTAGTATTGAAGCTGTCATCTTAACCAAACTGCTCATGCGGGATAAGCAGTGGATAAAACACTAGACATTTAAATTATTTTAATAAATATCTCTGACATAGCCTATTGGTGGAAATATATTATAGGCAGCTCCGTCTCCACCCCAAATTTCGGTAACCCCTAAGTCTTTGCCTATGCCTGCACGCCCATAACCCCTCCATCACCTCCTTTTACCAAATCCATATATTTGATAGCCTGATTCCAAGAATTTATATAGCTCCTCTTCGGGGCTGTTTTAAGGAATATTTAGAACTGCACAACCCTTTCTTTTCTTTCCCATCCTCCATTGTAAATTACTTGCAATCGGAGGACAATGCCCTTTTTGCTAGTTTTAGCTGCACCGAAGTGCTTTTACAATTGCACAAATCCATTTAGAACTGCACATTTAGTGTACAACTGCACATTAAAAAGCCCTGCTCCTCTTCAAGAAATATACTCAGAGGCGCTCTCCACGAGTGAAAATATCACATCAGTTAGCAAACCTGTAAGTCACAGAGGAATGCTGTTGCATGGACGCCGTCCATGGCTGGCATGGACGGCGTCCAAGCAGTGGTGGCCAAATAAGTGGCAGGACCGCGTTGCACCTTGACGATAAGTGCATGGACGCTGTCCATGACCGTCCAGCCACACTTTAAGCCATGCACGTGGGTATATGCAGTCAATTATCTTGAACTTTAAAACCGCCTTCTTGTTCGCATACCAATAAGAAGCCGAGCAACGGCAACCAGTAGACCTAGGGTAACTTGGGGTATTATGGACCACTTAACTTTGAAGGGCATTTCTGAACAAAATTAAGCATCCACACAGTCCGATTTAATTCAAATCAAACCATTTCATCATTTTAAAACAAAAACAAAACAAACTTTAAACAATTAACATCAATTTTTTTCAAAACTTAGAAAAATATAAAAACTCCCAAAAGGTCCATATTACCCCATGGTCGGGGTAATATGGACACACCTAAAAGGGGTAATATGGACCAGGTCCATATTACCCCTTTGTATTGTTTCTGACTAGTGCAAGCATATTACATGATAGGCTACTAGCAATAAAATTACTTTCAGTTTCCTTAGTCCTTATAATAACATTTATTATCAAGTTGATACATGATAGGCTACTAGCTATAAAATTACTTTCAGTTTCCTTAGTCCTTATAATAACATTTATTATCAAGTTGTCACCTAATTTAGATTGCAAAGCGGTGAACGGATTAGAAATGGTTCTTGTTGATCCTTTCATTGTGATAGGGGTAATCACTCTTGATCGTTTTGGCATCAAGTATTCTGTTGGGCTTACTTTCAGGTTCTTTGCCTTGCTGGTCTCACTTTTCTGCAGGATGGACTTGCGCTTTATTCCTTTTTGCCAGCAGTTTCAGCAGCCTTTGTCAATTTGTCAATTGATTCTGCAGTATGTAATATCCAAAATCTAAAAGCAATATTGAGCTGCATAAAATGCTGCCTCGACAGCTGACTAGAATGTTATTAGTACTGTATGTTATAGCCAATTGCTTTTCATAAAAGCTTGCATAGCCTACTAGGCAAAAGATACAAAAAGCAAGCAATCAATAACATGCAGCTGAAATCTGGAAAAAAAGGGTCAGGGTTTTGATTACACCTGTGTGCAACATTCGCATTCAAAACAATGCTGGTTCTGACTAGCATCGGTACAATCGCAAAGTGCCCATTCACAACATGTTTGGCACTGAATCCATGGCTCCGGTGTTGCTCCAAACAGGTCACCGCAGTAGAAGCACGGAACAGCAGCATCAGTGACGTTTGCCTTTGCTTGACATCCTTATCTGGACTCTCGAACTTCCTGTTGATGCTTTCATTGTGATAGGGGTAATCACTCTTGATCGTTTTGGCATCAAGTTTTCTGTTGGGCTCTTACTTTCAGGTTCTTTGCCTTGCTGGTCTCACTTATCTGCAGGATGGACTTGCGCTTCCTTCCTTTTTGCCAGCACCTTCAGCAGCCTTTATCAACATGGCTTTCATGTACTCAAGTTCATGCTTATATGGAGAACTGGTTTGTACAGCAGCATGGGCGTTTTGATTTGCCTGCCATTGTTTTTGATCTGTGGTATGGTGTTTCATCCAACTTGAGAATGGAAGAGACGAAACTTCTAGAATGACTTTCCCATAGTCACAAGTAGCTGCTGTCTCAACTGCTGATGTTGATGGTAAGACGGGTGCCGTCTTAACATCAACAGTAACATCATCCATAATTGAAGTCGTTGCCGTCTCAACTCTTGTCTCATTCCATAGCGGCGTCAGCCGACCACCCCTCTAGGACTGCTGATACAGCTTCCTTCATGCTATTCGCTGACCACTGTCCTCGATATTCTTTGACTTGAATGTTCTCAGCATGTCTACCGTTTCAGAAATAATTAATAATAAATATATTAGATAATAATAACTATAAAAATTGTAATAAAATAGGCATAGCCTAATATATAGCCTAGCATAGGCTAAAGAGATCCAGTCTATGTTAGGCCTATGTTGAAACATGATAAAGTTCAATTGAGATAGGTGGTCCATGCAACCCCACAGTGAAGGGGTTGCATGGACCATGGTCCATGCAACCCCTTCACAGTGGGTCCATGCAACCCCAAACAGGGTCCACGTGTGTTGTCACAGCTAAACAACATAATATCACTCACGGTGCACGAAAGTACACTACCCTCAAAAGCACCACAGTTCAACGAAAAAAATGATATATTGGTTATATTTACCGGCCGTTTGTAGGTAGTCGTTATTCCGGATGACAAATATCAAAAATAAATAACAATTCGCGAATTTTATACGAGATATCACTTTTCACTCGTAAATTTGTGAAACAGCATCTGGGACACCAATACCATAGAGTATTATTATAAAATAGAGGAGTTATAGAGACAAACTTCATTAAATGGCAGTGACGTCATAATTTGTTGGGTTTCTCATGACGGTCCATATAACCCCAGGGTCCATGCAACCCCAAGTTACCCTAAATTGGTTAAATTACTTCGGTTTGACTACATAGTACATACGGTCTACATGCATACATTTTGCGCTTAACGGAACTATTGCAAATGTTTGTAATAGTTTGGTAGCCTACTTCAGGTATGGCTTAAGCGTGAAAGTAGCCTACTCATACAAAACGCATTAGGCCTACTTAGCGTCGATAGGCCTATTGTCACCATTCAGCTGTGAAGTAAATTATTACCAAGCACTCTGGTGACATAATTTAGTAGGCTACTAAATTATGATCTAGTTACTTTCTAGTAGACAGTGAAAAGGTAGAAATTCAAGTGACCTAGTCTTTCTGAGCAATTATTAGATTATCCCAAACACGGATATTCACTTTAGCCTATATGCCTACATTTGACGCACAGTCTTAACTCCTGCTGCTGCTGTGTATGTATAGGGGGCCTATGCCTTGGTCAAAGTTAAAGCTAAGCCAGTGATCGTCGCTCTCTCTCTCTTTAGCGTCTTATGCGTCGCTGAACCTGACTAAGAACGACTGATTTTAGTCTAGGAAAGAAGACCCACCAGCCTGCGTGTTCTTAAACTAACCGAAGCTGTCAGCGTATACTGTACGTGAGTCTTTTTAAAATAAAACTTAAAGCTAATGTAGTATCTGGCATGTCTGCGAGGTGCCTATTAAGAGCCCCATAAGGACTCCTAGCCCGACCATCAGACAAATCTAGGCCTAACTGAGATTAAGATAATGATGATGATGATGATGACGACGACGACGATGATGATGGCAATGATGGTGATGTGGCGGTATGCTACAAGGGCGCCTTACAAACAGCTAACAGACCGGACCTGCAAAATATTTCTCGGGCTGAAGAAATGGTTAGGTTTAATGGTCGACTGTGTCACTCGACGAGAAAGCACGACATGCTAGCATCGCCCGCCGCACGGTAGCACCGGTCAACATGTCTCCACAGGTCGCTGACGATCAGGTTGATTGGAAACTGAAAGGCAGAGCTCTCTTTGATTAATGTAGTACGGTGTAGTACCGACTATCGAAGCTCATCCAATGATGCCGATTTTGAAGGTAATCCTCTCTTCGACCGGAAGCTAGTGCAACGTGTTTCCATAGAGTTCGAAATGTGCGAGAATTTTGACAGAATAGCAAGCTTTTGGCATCACAGTTGAGGATGGACTGAAGCCTTCGCATCTGAAATTGCGGTAAGCATTGGATTGCAATAGTCCATGCGTGTCAGAATGAGGGAGTAGACTCCTTGGATGAAGCGAGAACTGAACAAGAAATAGACATGCGCCTCCAAAGTCAAGTCTTCATCGAAAAGTATTTTGCTAGATTCCAACGTCCCGAGCAACAAGCGTCACTACTCACTCTGGAAACGTAGCCGCAAAACTCCGGTTTATTTTGAGGTTTTCATTTGAGTTTTGACCTAAACTGTGGAAATAAATTGTGTTTCTGCCTTGTGGGTGGCATAAATTTTATTGTTTGTTGAGATGACAACCATGAGCAGCAGTATGGAAAAGATATCTAGCCTGCATTATACATGTAGATGACAATTTTTGTTTGTTATATAAAACATCCATGGGCGCCCGCAGAAATTTTTGCAGGAGGGGCAAAACTCGATGGTGACGGTTAAATTTTTTGCGGCAAGAAGTTGAAAATGCAAATCAGGAAATTTAGAACATGCAAGAGTATTTTTCATAGAGGTTTTCTAATGTAAATGTCTCAGTTTCACTTTCTTATGATTTTTATTATGAATAATAGTTTCTTTAGTGCAAAGAAATGTGTAAACAAAAAAAGAGTAGCAGTTATAAAAAGAGGTTTCAACTTTCCAGGGGGGGGCAAGTGCCTCCTCTTGCCCTATGTGCGGGCGCCCATGAAAACATCATCATACATTATTGCAATCTATCTGGTGGGGGGCTCTTTGATGGTTTTGTCTGATCGACACGTCGACCAATAGCCTTGATTCTATAAGTAGGCCTATATATTATTTGCTTCTTTCACCTTGTGCCTTAATAACTGTCTAATACTTACATTGTTTGTATGTGCACTTGCTATAGCGCCTCTGCGGCCCCTTCAAGATTAGGCTATACTCAGAAGCGCTCCCGACAACAGCTCGAACACTGAATCGGAGTTTCACGCCGAAGCACTTAGCAATTTTGAGTGAAGAACTTGCCGAAGGTCCCTACACCGTACACGGCGGATTGAGGCGGATTTGAACCTGCAGCCCTTCGGCTGCAAGGCAACGAGCATACCCACTACACCATCGCGCCCCACAAACATTGCATTGGAAAGCGTCCCTTATTAAGTGTCACGTTAATCCGCCCGTTCCTTCCCTTCGGTTGTTGACTTCTTTTGGAAAACTAATGGCTAAACCTAAGCCTGAGCCCTAGCTGATTATTAAAACTGCGATGCATCCCATAATCTTCGTTTAATAGCTCAATCTGACACACCGCAGAATGATTACAAGTACAGGTTATACGAATTTACGAAATACGGCCCACTATAGCACGACACGCAGATCGGCTTTACAGAGGGTTCGGTCTAACAGTGATGGCCTAAGTGCTGGATCACTCTTGGTTCGGCCAAGCCAGAAGTGGGGGGTTATCTTATTTTCAGCAGAACCCGAGTCAAGCAACACAACAGAAAGCGCCAATGGCAGCTAACAGAAAATTCAAAAAAAATTTGCCATGAGCGAGGCTTGAACCGGGTCTTTTTGTTTGTATGTGCACTTGTTAGAGCGCCCTTTCAAGCTCTCTCTACTCAGAGGCGCTCCCGATGCAGAGCGGACACTGCATCGGAGTTTCACGCCGAAGCGCTGAGCAATTGTAAGTGAAGGACTTGCCCAAGGTCCTTACGCGGGGAGGTGGATTCGAACCTCGGACCTTCCGGCTCCAAGGCAACGACGCCACCACTAGACCACCGCGCCCCACGGGTCGCGTGGATGACTCTCAGTTTAACGACCAGCGCTCTCTCGACTGAGCTACGGACCCACCAATTGATCTGACATTGATCTTTCTTCAATCACCATCTACTCATTTTGATTTTCTTGCAGTCTTTCTATGTATCAACACTTCAACAGGGTGGGCAAAAAAGACCCCTCAGGTTTTTTTACCAATATCTTGGCCAAGAGTAAGAATTTCAAAATGAAATTTTGCAGGTTTAAAGACAATTCATAATTATTTACACATGATGGCCAGATTTCAATATGACTCATATAGGCCTACACGAATTTTAGGCAGGGCTCAAAGTGGTTTGGGAAAGTTGCCGGGTCTGACTTTGCTCGCTACTAGAGCGCTTCTGGTTTAGCCTAATCTGCACTAGTCTTCAAGGGGTCCTGTATAAATATACAGATAGGTGCATACAATACAATAGAAACTTGGCGTGCTTTTCAACTCTACTGTCTCTTACTGCCACGTTAAATGGTGTTTCTGTGTTGTCGTAGCCTATATAGGCCGATGTACAATGCCAATTCCTGAGTAACCTATGGATGCGAAAGATCAGAGCTCTTTCGCAACTGTAGGTTACTCAGGGATTTGTCGCCGATGTGATTTACTCGTCAATGATCGTCGATTACTGGTTCAAATCGTCGGTTGAGAATTATAAGGCTCTTTGTCCAAAAAGTAGCCTACTACCGTATTCCGAGATATTGCAATTTGAAAGTTCAACAATCTAGCACACAAACAATAATGAAAATATTACAAAATGTAAGTAACGGATTTAGTTCATTTGTCAATTAAGTAACATTGTACATTGGAAAAAGTTTTGAATAAAACGTAAAAACATTTTTTATGAATTTTTTAAAGAGAGCCTCCACGCCCAAAATTGGACATAGAGTCGGATGACCATTTTCTGGCCATCAAAAACCGGGACACTTTTTGTTAAATATCAGTTGTAGGCCTTACTCCTTAAATACAGAGCTATAGGCCTACGATCGAAGGCCTAGCCTATAGGCTCAGTTAAATTTGATTCTGAGCATAGACTTCAGTGTAGAAATCTACAACCTGCTCTAGTCGTCAGTGCACTTAGTGCAGTAGCCTACTCTTTCATAAATGAGAACAGTGTCAGTCTCTCAATCGGTGCCCAGTGGTTGATCTGGTCCAGAGGAAGATTTAAAGTTGCTGGGCGCACAGGAGCAGGGAAAGGGGTTTTTGGAGGGAATTTTCCCTTCACCATCCGAATGTTTTAAATTTACACATTGCAATTAGGCTACAGCATTTAAAGTTGAAAGAAATTGCTGTATTTCAGTACTGTCATGAGCGGTCGAATTCCCGTTACGACCCTGGTGCGACCTGTCGAAGTCGATATGGCGCCGTCATTGAAATTGTAGGCCCCTATTACAAAAACTTTCTCATTGCACCTTGATAATTCTTAAAATCGATTGACTAAACTCACTAGCCTACTGAAGATGCAATATATAATATTCCATACAAATTGACAATTACCTTTCGTTGTGACTTTTTACTTACAAACTATACACTTTGTTTTGTGATTTACATAAAACTGACGTTTTCAAGATCCACGTTTCCTGCTTGTCAAAAACCGGGACATTTTGACCCTTTTGCCAAAGTCGTCGGGACACCGGGACGCACCACAAAAAACCGGAACATGTCCCGGAAAACCGGGACGTATATGGTCACCCTCAGGGGCGGATCTAGGCTATTATTTTGGGGGGGGGGCGAATTCGCCTTCAGTGGAGAGTTGCTCGCGCCGAAGGCGCGAAGCCCCTTACGATTAGGGGGTTTGGGGGAGCGTCGTAAGCTCCCCCAGCGGGGTCTGGGGCGGAGCCCCAGCCGCAAACGCATTTTGCAGCATTTGAGATCAAAGGAGGCCTGTTTTTGGCAATATATTTCGGGGATTATTCAATCATATAAATGTATGAAAAATTGAACATAATACGGTTCAAAAGTAAATTACGTGCATTGAAAACAAGCCACATTATTTCACATAAAAAACCTTTAATCAATATGTCTGACAATAATTAGTCCATCAACACACTTATACTGCACTGGTCAAAATAACAAATCATTAGTTTCAGACCAAACTGAAGTACTGAACTACCCTTTGAATATCAAAACAACGTACAATTCTCATATAGGCTGGGCTACTGTTGAACAGTAATTTAGACAACAAATTCCATTAAACGCTTTCTGCTTCGCGCATACCGATCAATGATATTGTCAATATCCATAACAATTTCTTGATGAATTGTCATCAAAGCTAGACCAGTTAGTCTATCTTCGCACATTCGTGACCGGAGCCAGTTTTTCAATCTCCTTAACGTGGAAAACTTCGTTCTGCAGTGGCAACGCTCACAGGAAGTGTTAGGCTGTTAGCAAAATGGAAAGCAAGCTGTGAATTGTGGGATATATCGCCTTTATCTTTTTCACATGCAACAAGAGCATCACACACTGTTTGAGGGAAGCAGCTGACATCAGTGGCAAAATGCAACCACTTTACCCCTTACGATTAGGGGGTTTGGGGGAGCGTCGCAAGCTCCCCCAGCGGGGTCTGGGGCGGAGCCCCAGCCGCAAACGCATTTTGCAGCATTTGAGATCAAAGGAGGCCTGTTTTTGGCAATATATTTCGGGGATTATTCAATCATATAATACAATCTGTCCCCCGAAGTCTTTGGGCCCTGACACTTTCGACAACGCTTTGTAGAGTATTTACTGCCAATTGGAGCCTGTTTTGGACACTGTATTTGGGCCCCCAAACAAATTTTTCTTCTCGTTAATATGCATACCATGTACTTAAGTCATGCATAGAAATGTGAAAATAATATGGTAATAATAATTCGATCCCACAATAACTTTAGAAATTAACACTTAAAATTTCTCAACCAACCATAGGCGGCTAGGCCATAGCCTATAGTTCGATGGAGCATTTGCTCAAAGGCTTCTATGATTTAGACGACTATGGAGTATGGACCCAAAGTCAAAGAAGTCTGCAATTTCGTGCATAGGCGGAGACTTGCCGCTGAAGTTGGGGAGGACGGATTATGGATGCGTGCCCGAATGAGGCCGGTGAGGGTCAGTTTTTATGGTCGTGAGTGTCAGTGTGAGTGTCAGTGTTGGAATTACAGTAGTCTTTAGATAGTTGTTGTCGTCGGATAACAGCGTCGGCTCGATCTTCTTACTTTTTATACGCCTCTTACGAGCACCGACGGACCATTTGGGGGGGGGGGGCGATCGCCCCCGTCGCCCCCCCCTTGGATCCGCCACTGGTCACCCTAATGTCATAGAGCCTTTTTATACTCAATGCGAGGGCTGGCTGAATTTTTTTGATTCCAGTTTGAAAGTTCAGCATTCAAGCACACAAGCAATACTGAAAATATTACAAATTTAACTAACGAATTTAGTTCATTTGTCAATTAAGTAACATTGTACACCGTGGTTCAAAAAAAGTAGGCCAAATTGTTTTGCATATATCTCTAATACCTGATGACATATCAAGCTACAATTTTCCAAATATTTAGAGAAGTGGGCCATGAATATGATTCCAAAATTTCAACGGATAAAGTTGAACGGATGAAAAGATATGAATATTTAAACTTCATATACCAAAATTTCAGTTTACAAGCAATTTTTCTGTCAGATTCAATAAAAAGTAAGCCAAACTGTTTTTTTTACATCTCTGAAGTCTGATGAGTAATCATAAAAACCTTTTACCAATATTTAGGGGATTGAACCAAGAATAGGATTCCAAAATATCATGTAATAAATTTGAAGTGATAAAAAGATATGGATATTTCAACTTCATCTCCCGAAATTTCAGTTTTCAGCGAGTCTGTTATGGCGTCCGTTGCGGGCCATTCCCATTTAGTCTTCATTGACCATGGAGTAAAACTTAATAGAGCCTATTATCGCGAAGTTCTGCTGTCACAACATCTTCTATCTGTAATCAGAAATCTAGTCACAGAAGACAGCTTTGTTTTTCAACAGAACAGCGCCAGCCCACAGAACCAAGGAAACCATCGAAATGCTGACAAGAGAGACGCCAGACTTCATTTCTTCCACATTATGGCCTCCGAACAGCCCAGATTTGAATCCTGTCGACTATAAAATGTGGAGCGTGATGCAAGACCGAGTCTACCAGACAACAATCCATGATATAAAAGATCTGAAGCAACGCTTGTTGGAAGTGTGGGATGGCCTGGACCAGAGGATAATGAATTGACGTTCCTGTTGCCATTGCAATGGAGCCAGCGCTTCCAGGCTTGCGTGCAAGCAGGAGGGGGAGATTTTGAGCATCTTATTTAATTAAATTATCAAACCATACTGCTGGGGGTCATATTGTTAGTTCAATTCTCTAATAGGCCTATCTGGAAAATTTTTGAATGATTAATCACCAGGCATTGGAGATAATAAGGAAATATTTTATGGAAACTGACAGAAAATAGCTTGTAAACTGAAATTTCAGCATATGAAGTTTAAATATTCATATCTTTTTATCCGTTCAACATTATCTAATGAAATTTTGGAATCATATTCTTGGTCCCCTTCTCTAAATATTTGGAAAATTTTAGCGTGATATGTTATCAGGCATTAGAGATATATGAAAAACAATTTGGCTTACTTTTTTTTAACCACGGTGTACATTGGGAAAGTTGTGAATAAAACGTAAAAACATTTTTAATGAATTTTTTAAAGAAACCCCCACGCCCCAAAATTGGACATAGAGCCTTATGAAAGTTATGACACTCAATGTACAGAATGCGTGGGCCCAATTATTATTAATAGATTCAGACCACGTGACTTGTGTGCAGCGGTCTTATTTGCTGTTGGACATAGAGGCTAGAGCCTTATAAATCTCAAAAAGAGGAAAAACATGTCCCATGTCGACGTCTATTGAAATGCATGGGACATAGAGCCTTTTAATTTTGTAAATATCTCTGTTGCTATTGAAGATCCAGCTTAGATTCTCATATGACATGATAGCCCTGAACAAGATCTACGTCATGGTACCAATAACTAACAAATTTCAAAAAATGGACATAGAGCCTTATAATTCTCAACCGACGAAATGTAGATCTGAAGGAGAGATCTATTGGTCTGCATTTTCTTTGCATGTCAGCTTTCTCGAAATTATGGAGCGCACACGGACAGCATGGACCCACATTTTCATATAATTATGACCCAGATACACGAATAGGCAGGGCTCAAATTGATTTGGGAAAGTTGCCGGGTCTGACTTTGGCGGACGAACCGACGCCTAATTTGACCGTAAAATTTGTGCTGACAACATTTTGCTAGTGATTCGCCCAAAATTTTATAGGCTAAATCAGACCATTTTAAAACCTATTTTGGGTATCTGACGACAGTTTTTTTAGTCATTCGCCCCAAATTTTCGAAAACCTCTGCAAATTTCACTAAATATTTCGTCATTCGTGTCGATTTGTGGGTTTCTTATGCCTTCATACGTTACATAGGCTGAGACCCGGTGTAAAGGTTTCAAATTACCCCAGTTTCAGATTACACCCCCCCCCCGGACACTAGATTTGCATCAATCATCGCATTTATTGCACACACAAAATCAGAAAAATCATCCCGCTTCTTGTTTTGGTCTGAAGATTTGCATCCGTCATCCCACTTCGTGGTTTGTTATCAATTTTTTGATCGAAAAAATAATAGGCCTAATGGCCTAGATCGAAGCCATTTCTCCATGTAACTTCTGCGACGATTAGTATTTCAGTTACAGATGAAAATATTGATAACAAACCACGAAGTGGGATGACGGATGAAAATCTTCAGGCCAAAACAAGAAGCGGGATGATTTTTATGATATTTTAGTGCAATAAATATGATTGATGCAAATTAGGCTACAGTTTGCAGGGGTAATGTTTAGGAGGGGGTAATTTGAAACCTTTACACCGGCAACAGCAGGTCACGAAAATCAATGCCAGGTCGCAGACCCGGACAGACCCGACTCACGTTCAGCCCTGCGAATAGGTCTCAATAAAATGTGCGATCTTAAATGGACCGCCACATCAACCATCAACTACAAGTTAGATCCTGTATTCCAAAGAGAGATGTCTAATAGATGAGTAGCCTAAATAATTATTATCAGTCCATTCCGATGTTGGGTGGGCTGCAGGATGTTACAGAATAGTGTTAATTGAATTATAGACATTGATGGAGTATCGCCGTGACTTGTGAACAGTTAGTCGAAGATAAATAGCCTAATTGTTATAAGTGCTGTTTATTAGCAATAAGTAGGCTATTTGATGCATATGACTGAGAGGAAACTATTCACACACGGATGCTGGTTACTAATCAACGGCGGTATTTCTCTGTTCATGTGAAATCAAGGCCATAGCCAGGATTTGATTTCGGGGGTGTTTCTTCAGGGGAGAATTTCTGACGACCTTTTTACGGCCTTGTGTGAAATAGACACTGATTATAATATAGAGTGTTCGAACTGATGGTCAACTGCGAAGAGTCACGAAGCCTTCATGAGACAATGAAGATCGCGAAAACTTGATAACTCCTTCAAATTTAAAGTCAAGCTGGGTTGGGGTCTCACGTGATGAAAGTAGCCTCCTACCAAATAGATATAGGTATAGGCCTACTCCGTGCATTTAGAAGGTTTCCACTTATTTATGGCTATTATCTTAGGATCAGGGACGGACCTAGGCCTAGTCAAAATTGTGCCTACGCCTAGTCAAAATTGCGCCCAGGCAAAGCATATTATTGGCGCCACAGGCAGAGCATGGGCTACATATATAATTATGGCGTCCTTTGAACTCCCACTGTAGGGAACACCCGATGTAACAATACGATGAATTATAAACCAGCGAGAGACTTACCGGTACGCGCTCAACATAGGTAGACTAAACACTGGGAAAAGTCTTAAATTCAAATAAAAATATTTTTGGAATTGAAAAAATCGCCAAAAATTAAAAACTAAAAATGCCTAAGACATTCTTTTTGAAACTATAGCGCCTTCTTGATTGTGGCGCCACAGGCAAATGCTTGTTTTGCCTATGGCTAAAGCTGGCCCTGCAGCAGGCTACGATATTTCAGCTCTGTTTCGGATCAAACGCATTTTTCATGCTGTTGCAAAGAAGATCGTAAACGACCTGTTGCTAATTCTGCTCTGTTTCAGAAGACGAACACAAAATATGCGGACAGTGGGGAAGGCTCCTATGATGCTGATGATGCTGATGCTGAATGCGTTGCCTTTCAACCTGCGGCGACTTAGGGTCGTTGAGGGAGCGATGGACGATTACAACCACCGTTCCGAAATGCAGCACGAGAGAAACGATGGAAACGACAGACGAAATCTCGATGAAGAAGAAATGCTTGAGCTGCAGCTGGCGAAGGAAACGAAGCGGAACAACGAAGGTAGTGAGACAAAGATAATAATTATCTTCAGACAACATAATTATTATCATTATTCGTCCGTATTGGAAGATCAGTTCTGGTTTAATTTTCAGTTCAGTTTCAATAGTAGGCCATTTTAATTCGACTTCGATATATGAATATAAAACATCAATCATAAGTGTATCCAACAATTGCGCCCATAGGCTAGTTCGTGTGTGTGTATTTATTTATATATGTATTTATATCTATATATGTACATTGTGTGTATGTATGTATGTATGTATGCATGTATGTATGTATGTATGTATGTATGTATGTATGCATGTATGTATGTATGTATGTATGTATGTATGTATGTATGCATGTATGTATGTATGTATGTATGTATGTATGTATGTATGTATGTATGTATGTATGTATGTATGTATGTATGTATGTATGTATGTATGTATGTATGTATGTATGTATGTATGTATGTATGTATGTATGTATGTATGTATGTATGTATGTATGTATGCATGTATGTATGTATGTATGTATGTATGTATGTATGTATGTATGTATGTATGTATGTATGTATGTATGTATGTATGTATGTATGTATGTATGTATGTATGTATGTATGTATGTATGTATGTATGTATGCATGTATGTATGTATGTATGTATGTATGTATGTATGTATGTATGTATGTATGTATGTATGTATGTATGTATGTATGTATGTATGTATGTATGTATGTATGTATGTATGTATGTATGTATGTATGTATGCATGTATGTATGTATGTATGTATGTATGTATGTATGTATGTATGTATGTATGTATGTATGTATGTATATATGTATGTATGTACGTACGTATGTACGTATGTATGTATATACAGTGACGTAACTAGCGTTGGGCTTGGGGGGGCTTAAGCCCCCCCAAACGAGGCTGAAGCCCCCTCCCCAAATGAAATCAAGCCGTTGTATTCTTACGGCTAATTTAAATAGAATATACCGCATGGACGGCGTACATGCAGTTACGGACGACCGGCCATGACTGCCTAAAAATGGCTCCATTTGAGGTCGACACGGCCAAAAATACGCTGGTCGCTGGGGCTCCGCCCCAGACCCCGCCGGGGAGCTTACGGTAAAGACAAAACCTTTCTCTTTTCCAGTAGCAGTTTGATTTTTATTGTTATCCTGGTAGCTTGAGCCTTGCGACACAAAAAAACGACTCATTCTTAAAGCTTTCGCGACTTTACCGTTCACAAATAGCTGGCAAACAAGAGCCTAAAAATGGCTCCATTTGATGTCGACACAGCCAAAAATGCGCTGGGCGCTGGGGCTCCGCCCCAGACCCCGCTGGGGGAGCTTACGACGCTCCTCCAGACCCCCTAGTCGGGACGGGCTTCGGGCATTCGGCACTCGCAGCTTCGCGCCTTCGGCGCCGCCACTCACGACCAATTACAATGCAGCGTCCTGGCACTTTTTTACACTTTAAGCACTGGTCATACTTAGGGCTTAAGCCCCCCCAAACGAAAAATCCTAGTTACGTCCCTGTGTATGTATGTATGTGTGTATGTATGTATGTATGTATGTATGTATGTATGTATGTATGTATGTATGTATGTATGTATGTATGTAGGCCTATGTATGTATGTATGTATGTATGTATGTATGTATGTATGTATGTATGTATGTATGTATTTATGTATGTATGTTGCATATATACGTATGGTTTTATATAGGCCTACTGTATTCCGCACGTCCATAGGCCTATAATGTACAAAAACTACAAACATCCTCACATCCATTGTCTTGGTCTCAATTGCGTATAAATTTCCAACCTATCTGCAAGACCTTTGTCGTTCTTTATCGGGTGCTCGAGTTGTAGTTCCTTCACGCGGCCAAGGTGCTGCTCGATCTTAGTCTCTTTAGCCTGCACAGCCACCCATGGCAGAACCATGCATGCTTTCTCAGTGGCCAGTGGTTTCTCGACGGTACGTAGTGGACCACATGCTAATTTAGCATAGAAACTGCTCTACTTGGCCAGGCTGCAGTCTGTTAATTGGAAACATCTCTGACTGGTTCCCGTTCCCTTGAAGAGGTGCTTTCGAAATTCATCGAATGAATGAGTGAAGAAAAGTAGGGCCTAGGGCCTATGTGTGCCAAAGTAATTTCTTCTTCCTCTTCTTCGTCCTCTTCCTCCTTCTCATCCTATATTTTCTCTTCGTTTTCTCTTCATTTTTCCTCTTGTTCCTCTTCTAATTTTTCCTCTTCCTCATTCTCTTCTTCCTCTTCTTTCTTCTTCTTCTCCTCCTTTTCCTCTTCTTTTCTTCTTCTTAATTCTTCTTCTTCTTCTTCAACCTCCTCCTCCTCCTCCTCCTCTTCTTCTTCTTCTTCTTCTTCTTCTTCTTCTTCTTCTTCTTCTTCTTCTTCTTCTTCTTCTTAATTCCTTTTTTGCTTGCATTCTGGCCTTTATATAAACCGATCATCTCTCATCTCTAGACCTTGTGCCTCGGCTGCTCGGCTAATTCGTTTCTATGGTGCCCACTTTCATTTTCCTTTCACAGCAATTTTTATCAGTTCTAAATCCAATGCATGCAAGCCTCAAAATTATTGTGGGCCTAAATAGTTTATCGACTGCAACTATTATTATAACGACATCGTTCTCTACAAATCCTATTTTTTAATTCACAAATTATATAGGCCTATGGACCTATTGACCTATGCCTTCCTATGGTATAAACCGTATGATAGTCCTTCTCTATCAATTGCACTGGCTTCCTGTTCAGTACAGGATTAAATTCAAATTGGCATGTCTGACCTACAAATCCCTCAGCACCAACACACCTTATACCTTCAGTCATTACTAACTCCTTACATTCCTCCTCGTTGCTTGCGTTCATCAGGTACAACTCTTTTATCTGAACCTCGATGCAAAACAGTCATGGGCTCGCGTGCATTCCATGCATCAGCACCTAGGGAATGGAATCGGCTTCCGCTCTCTCTAAGTAGCGCAATTACACTTCCTTCCTTCAAAAAGCGGCTCAAAACTCACTACTTCTCCTTGGCTTTCAAGCACATGGATCTCTGATTGCATCTTCCTATGGCGGCTGACTATTCGCGCCTCAGATTCACATTTCGGTGTGACCTTGCGCGCGTAAAAAATTTATTTAATAATAATAATTTTTTAATAATAATATGGGGCATATAGGCCTAATATAAATATGCACACCGCTGTCTTGAACGGAACATCATGTACACAGTAGACTACAACCTATAGAGTTCTAGATGGTTCGAAATTGCGTTAGAAATGTAGTGTAGGCCTACGAAGTGTAGGTGGCGCAAGTGCATTGTGGGTCTACAGACATGGTGAACCTACTTCCACTGTTCCACAAGCGTCATAGTAGGCTATTGAGTCCTATAATTATAGCTGTGTTGATGATCATAACTTTGTGCGCAGACTGTCCAGACGGCTTTGAATATGTCGCGTCTTTGAATCGGTGCTACAGTCTGCTGTCGGATGCTCTCCACACAAGACAGGAGGCGTCCATCGAATGCAGAAAGCGACACCAGGTGGCGCATCTGCCAGTCATCGAGAACGAGCAGCAACACAACGCCATCGTCGACATTCTTCAGAAATCGGATCATGGTGCGGTATCTTTGTAGCTATAATTATTATGCCTATATGCCCAGATTTACACTCAAAGCTTCCATAATCTCAATCCTATTATTGTTAATATTGTCTTATTGATATTCCGTTTAAGATCAAACCTAATAACACTGGTCAGTATTTGATGTTAGGAGAATAGTTTCACTGACCCTGGATTCAAAATTCAAATAGGTCTACACTGCAGGACTGCATTATTTTTGGTTGTTCGTCAAATCTTCCGAAAAGTTCCCAAACGATTTACAACGTATAGTCTCAATTAGCCTAAAATGATTTCATTCTACGTCGCTGCATGTGAGAAGCTTAAAAGTCGTTAGGGCCTATTATGGCCTATAATCCCTGTGATTTTTCTAATTACTTCAGCGTTTCAATTCGGTGGCCTTTCGAGGCAATTTAGCTGAGCCGAATCCAGAGGAGATAGCCTAACAATAGCTTTTGCTTCCCTAGGCCTAGTTTATTATTGTACTTCCTGTTACTGATGTGGTCTGTTGAAGATATTAAAAGACAATAATAAAGACAATGATAGGCCTATAGTGTGGTGCTCTACAAAAAATTAGTGCTTTTAGTTAAACTTTTAAAAACTATAGTTGAGAGATAGTTCATATAATCATATATAGTTTCACAGCTTCCACTAAGCAGAATAATTAGTTTATTGCCCATCACTGAACGTTTATGAGTTGTGTTTATCTAGGTAGGCCTAGGCCTATAGACTCTATCCCTGTCCTTTATTTCGGCGTCGTTGTCAGTCATGAAGATAATAATTATTCAAAATTTCGTAACTATCAATTACAGACTGTGTGTGTGTGTGTCATTTAATTATTGTTCTTGTGGTCTGCTGCTGCTACTGCTGCTGCTGCTGCTGCTGCTGCTGCTGCAGGAGGCACGTGTCCAGTTGGTGTGTGGACGAGTGGACGTCGAAGTCATCCGTTCCGTTCATTCAGCTGGCAACCAGCAGCTGCAGCTGCAGCAGCTGCAGCAGCTGCAGCATCGAATGGCACCAGCAGCGCACGAACACACGACGAGTCTTCTTCTTCTTCGGCGGCCGTCGTCCTCACCTACACGAACTGGGCGAAGAACAGACCGTGGTTCGCATACGGGCTGAATCGAAACTGTCTGTACGTGGATAGATCAAAGGCATGGCAATGGAATCAACGATCCTGCGAGGCAAAGCTCTGTGTCATTTGCCAAATCGACCTCTTCTGATCAACGCAGGCTACGTATACGCAATCTCGGAAGTGCAGGCCTACTCGATTCATTGCTAGGCTTAACCGTCGTAGCTTATTGTTCTCCTTAGACGAATAGCCTAAGCAAGAATTTAAATTACAGTATACATATTATACTATTAAGTTGGTCAACACGTTAGTTAAACTTATTATAATTAACGCGGTAGGCCTATTTGTTGGCATGTAGATCGTCGATGCAGATAAAACTTTGTAGGCTATTGTAGGCCTACGCAGGCTTTGTGTTAATTTAGGCTAGACCTCTAGGGCCTAGTTTACTAATTTCGACAACCATCCTGTTATCAGCGCAGGTGGTCAATTATTTGACAATTTTACTTTGGCTGTTATTTCACTTTGTAACTTAGGAACTTAGAAATTAGCTTTCATCAATTAACGTCTGTTTAATTATTACACTGTGTCCGGATAAAAAGTAAAACACAGTGTCATAACTCGGTCAGACCTTTTAGAATTTGTCTAAAATTTTAAACACAGCAGCAGTGATGTCATACATGAGTAAGACATATTCGAAGAATAACAATGTCCATGAACAGCGTTTACACCTAGCGTAAAATACACTAGCCCATGACTGCCGCCCCAGGTGATCTTCGACCGGACCATCAAAAAGTAGCGTAGGTCTAGGCCCTAGCATTATATAGGCTAGGCCTACATGTACGTCTACGGTCGTGCGTCCTTGACCGTCCACCCCCAGTTCGTGTGTTCCACCACTGATGTCCCAATGAGTTGGCAGTTACTTCAAGCGAAACGTGGATTCTGTGTCCGAGATAACACATTATAAACCAGCAACTCCCAGTTTACGTTTAAAAACGTCAACCCCCCCCCCCCATTTCTCGAAACCGTGGGAGAACGTTGTCTCAACCCCATTGGCAGACGCCACGGTATAGTTGTGTACTTCATGGACAAAATATATAGTCAGGATAGGCGTACGAGGCGGGGTCCAGAGGGGACAAATGCCCCCCCCAACTTTCGGGCAAGTCTGATTTTTTGGGCAAACACAGACCCAAACGACTAAAAAGGGGTCGTCAACTTTTTTGACCGATATATTTATAATTTTCGGGCAGAAGTTCAATCTTTGCCCCCCCCCACACTGCTGAAATCTCCCGTACGCCTATGATAGTCAGTAAGTTGTGTTCACTGTAATATGATAGTGTCATATTATAATAGTGAATAACAGCATTATAATCATATAGGAGTTAATAATAATATTATCACAATATAATATTATAACACTTCATATAAAACAATGATGCAAATAGCATCTTAATCCTTACTTCATGATTGCGTTAGTAAATGCATAATTTCCTTAGAGCATTATTTCATTTCGGGGGTGTTCAAATCAGCGTTGCCACTCTGAAAAAAAACCCAAGTTGGCCGGTCAAAAACCCCAAGAAAACCCAAGTTGCCCAAATCTTCCAGAAATTTTCACATTTTTCGTCCGAAAAATTTTTGATGACCTTTTTTTAAGTCATCCGGCCAAATTTTTTGGAAATTTTTTCCATGTTGCCGTCCCAAAAAAGTTGATGACCTTTTATTTAGTCATTTGGCTCAAATCTTAAAAAATGGCCAAAACTTTCCGGCTCACAAGCAAAAAACCCAAGATTTTCCCCGAAAAACCCAAGTTTTTCCCGAAAAACCCCATTTCCCAAGTTTCGAGAAAAAAACCCAAGATTTTTGTGGCCGAAAAAACCCCAAGGAAAAAACCAAGTTCTTCACCAAAAACCCCATTTCCCAAGTTCGGATCCAAAAACCCCCAAGATCTTGTGAAAAAACCCAAGAAGTGGCAACGCTGGTTCAAACACCCAAAACACCGTGTAGCTACGGCCTTGGGCTGAATCACCATTCAGTTTCACATGAAGTTGTTGACGTCACGATAAGTAAGTCTCGCCAAAAGCGCTAAAACAGTCTCCTCTGGCTGAATAATGTCTCCCGGAGACTCCTAGATCTATAATCATGGAAATAAACAGTTCTGACTTCTGATAGCTTGTGACAGGTCTATAATATAAGCCCGAACAGTTAAGTCTAATCATTTTGAATGTATTTTCTGGTCAAATAATCTAGCAACGTAGCCTAAACTAGGCCTACGGTTCAACATGGTTGGCTATAAGCCTATAAAATGCTACTGTATCCTATCTCGCTTAGAAATAAAGTATTACAACGGGCCATAAAATATTCTCCCCACCCAGACTTTATTTACGAATAATAGCTTGGGGGCAACCTTATTGTGAAACAATCTGCTGGGGTAGGGGAAATCTGTTTCGAAGTGTAGTCTCCGTTGAGTCTCTCTCACGGTATAGTCCGTTGACTCATGAAGAGGGCTCGTAACAACAGTTAATTGTCCATGTATTGAGACCTTCATCGATATGCAGACGTCGACAAAGGAAAGATTATTATCCGATTGGAAACGCCATGCATTGATAAAAATGACTTTTCTTCATCTGTGTCGTGAGCGTTTGGACGGTAACTTGATAATAAATTTTGACGTTCAACATGCCATGCGTGTTTCGCATCTGGACTATTCCATTATGCTGAACATCAAGGGGTTCCAGGTTCGTCATAATTGTTTCATCATTAGGCTATCGATAGCCGAACGATTACGCACGTGTATGGGAAAAGAAAGGATTTCACTATATACCAGCAACCGAAAACCATGCCGCAGTAGTGCCACGTTTCCAGCGTTGTGCTGCCCGTCGCTGCTCTTCGCACTAATGTTTCTCGGCTCTGTAGACACTGAAAATACTGTTAAACTACCATCATCGGGAATCGGTACGAGAAACTTTCGGCTGAACTCTCCGTGTAGCCAACGCGTAGGAGTTTGACGATGGGGTGACTTGTGCTTCTCGAGCGGTGTTTTGCCTAAGGATGACTTCTGTCGTGACGTTACCATCAATAGGCTTGAGCTATATGAGTGGGCGCCGCTGATGGCTGCCATATTTGTCTTGTATTTGTTTTTTTATGTCGTGTTTTTTGTGCTTGTAAACCAGAGTGCGTTTTGCAGCTGGTACATTAAAGAATATACTTACTTACTTACTTACTTATTAACTAGGAGATTAAGGTAGAAAGCATCAGTAGGCGATTTGTTACAACTCATAAAGGATGATAGCTTGACAAAATACAACCATTCATCAAATGAAGATTTTCATAATTTATGTACTCTGACATCACCGAATTCTTAATTTATTATTTGCCATCAGAATGCATCTGAATGCAGATCAAATGCATTGGAACCAAATAATACCACCACAACAACGTAAAGCTCTTTCATGAACGAATATTCTGAGAGTATAAAAGATGTCGAGTTTAGAATGTTGAAGTCACCAGTCAAATCTTAAACAATTTCTGTTAGTCACGCAAAGTGATGTCAACATTAACCAAATAATTAATTGTATACAAAGAAAGAACTTCAGCCTACACTAATAACAGCAGCAGTAAAGTAAGTCTTGGTGTGGCAATGTCACATGAGGCTGCACCCACTAGCAACATTTTCATTCTTTGAAATCCACTGTTCTTTGTTGAATTCTTTTACTTCTCCATCAAGCATGCGAATGTATGTTTTTCCTTTGAAAGTCCAGCAGTCAATAATCAAGTGCTTGTCTCTTAAGCAAACGGCTTCATGATAAAAACTATCCTGTAATTCGGTAAGATATTCTCGAATGCAGATACCTTGTCCTCTTTCCCCTGATAGTGCACCAGATCCTTGAACTTTTGAACTTCTAAATGCTAACCAAGCCTTGTAGACCCTTGAGCGTGCTCCGTAGCATGCAAATGTCACCAGTATCGGACGAGGCCGTTTCTCAGGAGAACCAGTCAGCTGAGAAATCACATGAACACTTTCAATATCCCCATCTTCTATTGTTACATTCAGCACACAGTTGACAAAAACAAGAAACATTTCAGAGGCTGATTTGTCTTCTTTTGGACAAAGATTTTCAATTACAAGCGAGTGTCGTCTCATAAATTTCTGAAATTCCAGTTCAAGCCACGTCACTTTGCCATTAACATCCGTCAACATGGAAGCAACACCAGACACCTCATTTCCAAGCTTCTGAAGTTCAATTTTAGTCATCTCTAACTCACTTGGTGAGTCCTTTGTTCCGTTGCTCTCCTTTTCAGAAACTCCTTCGATAGCTGCAACTTCTGGTTGGCTTGATTCATTTGTAGACACAAAATTATTGACATCTGAAGCAATTTGCAATAACTTTCTTTTAGTACGGTCACCTTCACTTTGCAACATGGCCAGCTCTCTTTCTAACGTCCGATTTCGACATTCTAACTCTGCTGATGTATTTTCTAAAGCACTGCATTTTGCATTCAGAGCATCAGTAACCTGTTTCAGCTGAAAATTCGAAATCTTCAGTTCATTTATGACACCGGTCAATGACTCCAAAAACTCAATTTCCACTTTAGATAAATCTGACATATCTCCAGAGTTATGGCATATGGCGTGGTCCAACACACCATCCGTACCAGTAATATGTTCATGCGAGTTTGTAGAAACTTTGAAACTGTTAACAAAATGTTGCAAGAAATTTTGATTTACAGTCTTTACTGCATCAACACCTGTATCACATTTTATGACACAAATGCTTTTTGTAGAATTTTCGCAATCAAATCCTGGCGTCTTTTGCTCACACGTTTTAGGTACATTTGCTTCAAACTCAATGTTACTTGAATCGACGAATGCTTCATCAATTTCCTCAGTTGAGGCATGCTCTTGATAGTTACACTGTAAGGATGATTGCATCGCCATTCCTGGATTTGCAGGAAACTGTTCATCACAAAAAAACTTACATGTACTTTAGATGTAAATTGTTACATTAAGGAGTTAAAAACATTCAATATATAGGTAATTAATTTTTTGGCAGTGCTAACACACAAGACATGCAACAATCATATAATAGGGCCCCCAGAAATTCGCGATCTTCATAATTCTAACGTGACCTGATTCATTCACGGAAATTCACTGGAACATTATCACATATTTTCTAAAGTTCTTTTAAAAGACCACTATGTACCAAGAGAGGCCTTCCACTAGGGTGACCCAAAGTGTCACAATCTCTGATAGCTTCGGTTTTGGGTTCATGTCCATTGTCCAATGCATAATTGCTTATTGTGGGGTAGACTGGTACAGGCACAGAAATGTGTCCTCATTCCCTCCGTGCATCTGTAGGATTAACCCCATCCCGTCCATTCCGTAGAACCCTATTCCCATCCCCTCACCATTCCCCTTAATCTAAGATGCCAATCATCGTCGAAATGATGGCATTGTTAAATTAACGTTATCAACCATCCCCGTAACCTTCCTCCTCATTCCCTCATCATTCCCACATAACTAATTTTCGTCCCCACAATGTACTGCATCTTAAATTTACATCATCATTAGTAGCAGTATCATGAAACTGTGGAAATTCGACAAACAGAATTATCAAATGCTAAAAATGCCGCTTTTTTAGCTCTTTGGTTCTTGATCACAAGGAAATGCAGCCACCACTGGTCCTGTGTTGCAATTTCCATTTAACCCTTTAGCACCCGACCGGCTCATAATTGTACTAAAAATTGATGACTATAATCGGGACAGCCGCTAAAGGGATTAAGTAACCTGCTGCATGTGACGCATCTAACATGGTCACAACCAAATGAATCATTGACCTCAACTTCTCAAAATATAGCCAACCATTGCTTGACCACTTGTATTTTGTAAAAAGTAACTCTTGGACTTTTGCAGCAAATTCTTGATTGGAAGATGCCATAGGCGTCTAGGCCCAATCTTCAAACATGAAAGCAACGAAACAGGCATCAATGGCCAATTACCAAAGATGTCACATACTCACATACCACATTTGATAGTTTCAAGTAAATCTACTTCACATAACGCTTAAGTAAATAGCAATAAATCGATAATATCCGATGAACTGTTAAGTTTTAGCTAGCAAATATGATGTTTAACAAAAACATATAGTCATGTCATATCACCATCGTCGCTTTTGGCTACATGAATGGATCGTCACTGCCCAATGTTTCTTGTCGTGAGCACAACAAAATCGATTGACCCTAACACAGTGGCCACCGCTGCCATAGTTCACCCGCAAGTTATTGAGCGTGCGTCAGTGTTTGTATATATCGCTATGTATTTTAACTACGATAAAAAATTATATTGTAGCTGGCGTGTGCAGGAAGCTTTTTAACCACGAGATATCTCGAAGAAGGCGACCAATGTGTTAAGGTCAGTCGATTTTGTTGTGTTCTTTAGCTTATTTAAGCGTATTAATATTTTGAAAATATACCATTTCATGGTAATTTGACTTACTTTCGCGAAAACATTGGACCATCAATCGCCGTAGGCAAGAGGGCTAGCGAAAACATTGGGCTATCTATTGCCGTAAGTGAGACCGTTCTATTCTGTCCTTATCTGTGCCGACCAGGTAAACGTGTATTTTAGTATCGTAAATTATTCGCCATTGCATGGGTTTCATCATTAGTCGAGTACAAGTCGGATTGACGAAAAGAGTTCTTTCTAAATAGAAGTCGGATTGATGAAAGTAATTTCCATTGAGATAGAAGAAAAATTAATTAAAACAATCTTGCTGAAATTGAAGCTGCATTGATGAACAATAATTTTAAATTAAATAAAAGTTATATTGATGAAAAATATTTGCTGACGAACTAGAAGCAGGATTTATCAAACTAATTCTTGCCTAAACAGAAGCTGGATCGATGAAAAGGATTCTCGGCAAATTAGAAGTTGGATTGATTAAAAATAGCAATGCTGCAGCGAGCGAATAATTTACGATACTAAAATACACGTTTACCCAATAATCAATATACTGGTGTCGACCGGACTTGCCGACCGCGAAGTTGCCGACCGTAATGACGTAGGTACTTGCCGACCAGGGTTTTTCAAGATCGTAGGGAGTTGCCGACCGACGTTTTATTACTTGGTTTTTAAGAATTATATTTATAATGTAAAAAATGACAGGAAATGAGAAACCATCGTTTATTATTTTATTATTTCCAATAATAATTATTTAAAAACGAAAATTGTAAAGAAATTAATTCTAATAACATTAATTATATATAAACCTGTCTGAGGCAGTACACAAGTAACGACGTCATTATAAGAATTATATTTATAACTACAACAATAAACTTGTATAGCGCATAATAAAATAAAAAAATATAACACCTTAAAATGTCACTTTCTAATTAAATTAATACTGTATTGAACGGAGGTTAGTAGTCTGGCAGTATCAATTTCTCCATTAACATGTCGTTGGTGCGCTTTCCTAATTCGTTCATCATTCAAAATTGTTCTCAGTGATTCATAACCGGGCAAGAGAGGTCGTTGTCTATCATCCACTATCGTCTGTGCGATGACGGACTGAAACTTTTTGTTGAGGGAAATAGTTGGATCCGCTCTAATACTTTGGCGTATTTCTGAGATGATGATTTTATTGGCGGTCGGCAACTTCCTACGTTTCAATAAAACGCTGGTCGGCAAGTTCGACAATATTAGCTATAATCGATGGTCGGCAACTTCGAGGTCGGCAACTCCCTACGGACCCAATATACTGTCTTGTCTGGACGTTAGTTTATAACACTAAATTCAGTTTAGGAAGTTCAGTACATCGCGACAACAGTTAAACACGATAATAAACATACTGAATATCCAAGAAACAGCAAGAAAAACAACTAAATACCAAAACTTTCAGATATCAGAAAATATTCGTTAAATTTTCACTAACATCACAAGTAAGATTACAAACTTTCTTCAAGATATCTATACAGACAGTAATGGAAACTTGTGAAATGTGGTATATCCGCTGGAGTGCATGAGGCTTCAACTACTCGCACGAAATTTTCTATCGAGTTTTTAACAGTTGTCACAAGTTATTAGTCTTAGTTATTAGTCTTATTGGTCCTTAAAATGAAAGCATAAATTTTCATCAACTTTTTCATAAATAGAATGCGATTTTCTTGTCAGTGTCGACCTATTTCTTATTTATTCAAGACCTGAGATATTCTGACCGCCAGAGGCGCTGTGGTGCTTTAGAGATGAAAAATCATTTGTAAACGCGGGACTCGGGAGCGTTTGATAGGGTGATATCCGTTGAGGTGATTTTACCTCATTGGTGATAAAAATTATATCTACAATATTATTGATATCGTGATATCATGATATGATACTTCGATGAATAAACCGGATGATTGGTGAAATGGTGAAACGATGTGGTTTTCGGAAGTTTCAAGTTACCTTTTTGAATCAGTCGGATCGCAAAAAACCCTGAGTCCGTGATATATGACATTTTCTTAAAGAGACTCACAAATCAGTTTTACGCAAATCCATTCGATAAAGTCAACATGGACGTGAATCGTAGCTGAAATGTATAAATGAGATGTAATGGATCAAAGCAACGCTTGTTGTAAAAGCCGAGTTGGATTACTAAAGTTAGTATGATCCGCTAGGCCCTATTATTCAGATCAGTTGTAAACTATTCTCAGAACCTAGAGGTCCCGAATTACTTACATATTGGTAAACATGCAGGGTTAATCTCTATAATGACTCGGTAGCAAGTAAACATCATGGCGACCAAAGATCCGCTCATAATAGAGCGCGGTCACGTGACGGCAAAAGTAGCCCAATATTTTCGCGGCCTACGGTGATGTATAAGCCAATGTTTTCGCGAAAGTAAGTAAGTAAAAATACCATGAAAAGGTTATTTTCATGAATATTAATACGCTTAAATAAGCTAAAGAACACAACAAAATCGATGGACCTTAACACATTGGCCGCCATCTACGAGATATCTCGCGGTTTTTTACCGCGAGATCTCGCGCAGATATCTCGCGGTAAAAAACCGCGAGATCTTGCGCTTACCGCGAGATATCTCGTACATGGCGGCCAATGTGTTAAGGTCCATCGATTTTGTTGTGTTCTTTAGCTTATTTAGGCGTATTAATATTTATGAAAATAACCTTTTCATGGTATTTTTACTTACTTACTTTCGCGAAAACATTGGCTTATACATCACCGTAGGCCGCGAAAATATTGGGCTACCTTTTTGCCGTCACGTGACCGCGCTCTATTATGAGCGGATCTTTGGTCGCCATGATGTTTACTTGCTACCGAGTCATTATAGAGATTAACCACATGCAGACTGGCTGCCCGTACTCCAAACAATATGGCCGTTAACGAATGCAATAAAATAGAGCGCCGCGACCTATGGCAGCTACCTAGCGACGACATCTATCGACTGCATTCCAACATACAATCCGATAAGTAATGTTTTCGTAAGTAATGTACGTTGTTCGGCTGATTGCAGACATGCAGGCTAAGTAAGTAAGTAATCTATGCAAGTAAAGGGTTATATATGAAGGTTAGATATGCATTGTATGACAGTTTGAGAGTAAAGAAACCTGGGCACACCTGGGAACGGCGGTCCCAAATTCTGAAACATGTATTTTCGTCAAAGCAAGAGCCAACTGCACTTAATATTGGCGGCTTCGATGCAAGTGGTCTGCCTATGATCGTGGAAGTCGACGAGACTTTTTACTTCCACAGGAAATATCACAGGGGAATGCGTCGACGCGGAATTTGGGTTGTTGGACTTGTGGAACGCGGAAGTGGCCGATGCTGGCTTGAAATCGTTAACCGACGTGATGCACAGACACTGGAACGTATCATTACTGCTCATGTTCTACCTGGTTCGGTCATTGTCACGGACGGGTGGGCTGCGTACCGTAATGTTTCGACCATAAACAATGGTGTCTATGATCATCAGGTTGTTGTACATGGAGACAATTTCGTAGATCCTGTGCATTTTGACATCAACACTCAAACAATAGAGGGGCTTTGGATGCACGCTAAAAGGAAGCTCAGAAACCAACTTGGAAGCAGCAGGAATTTATTTCCACGTTACCTTGCGGAATTTCAGTGGCGACATTCGCATAAAACACATGTTTACGGGCAGTATCTTAAGTTGCTCAGTGACAACTATGCTATATGATTGCAAACTGTAAGACCGACAGTTGTGTGTGTTACGAGAAAGACATTTCTTAATATTTCTGTACAGTATCGTTCATTCATGTAACGTCTGTCACGAAAATACATGTTTCAGAATTTGGGACCGCCGTTCCCAGGTGTGCCGAAACCTGCGCTTTGTAAACGAATCGATCGGTTTTTTATATGACATTAAACTTTGCGTTTACGCATTTATTTGACATTAAACTTTGCTTGTTATACTATCGGCAAGCAGCCGTTCGGTTTGTATGTTGGACTGCAGTCCCTAGATGTTGTCGCTAAGTAGCTGCCATAGGTCGCGGCGCTCTATTTTATTGCATTCGTTAACGGCCATATTATTTGGAGTACGGGCAGCCAGTCTGCATGTTTACCTACATATTATAGTAATATTGGGTAGTTGTTTACTCCGATGAGTAATGAGACCTCAACACGCCTAATGAATGAAAGTGCAGTGCACCAAAGTAGCACTAAACAATCGATTTATTAGTATGAGGCCCAGCTTTCTTTGCGTCGAATTCACTGACCACTGGAAGTTCATTGATTTGATTGCATTCTTGTCTTGAAGACGTGCTTATAAGTTTTAGTACCATATTAATATTTCGATTCGCCATTTTTATTAAACGTAGGCCTATGCATGACGTTTTAACATATATTTGCATTATACGAGTAGATCGGCGAACGGCAGTTGGCGTGATACCGACAAAATACGGTAGACCTACATGTACCTGATTGGCAAAACTGACTTCGATAATACAAAATAATTTCGCTGCTTTCGTACATGGTAGACCATAGCACTTAGAAGTGGCACACTTCGTAAACACACTACAAAAGTTTTTCTAAAAGCTGCTTAACTGCTGTCCTGGTCTCATGGCATTGGCTTGAAGTGCAAAATTTAGGCTTGTTTGTGTTTCAAGTCGGTTTAAGGGTTGCAGGTTCGAATCCACCTCAAGCCACCTTGGAGGGTCCTTGGGCAAGTCCTTCACTCGCAATTGCTCAGCACTTAGGTGTGAAACTTCGATTTAGCATCCGCGTTCTAGTCGGGAGTGCTTCTGAAGAGTAATCTGAAAAGGACACTATAACAAGTGTTCATACATTTATATGATAGAGAAAGGGAAGTCCATTCCATAATGTGTGTGTGTGTGTGTGTGTGTGAGACATTGTAAATGTTTTTCAATCTTTCCTTGTCAGAATACCTGGAGGTCTTGACAAAAGTTGGGAAACAAGAAGACTGCAGGGTCTTGAAATGTTGGGCCAAAGTCTAGAGCATCACAGAGAGAGAAATCATCAGAAAAATGCTTTTCAAGATGTTTTACCTAAAAAGAAATTGCGACCGAAGAAGCGTTATGGTACATCTGCTGCTGTACCTTTGGAGCATCTCCATGATTTCCAGGGACATCTTATGACAGATGTAAACGATACATCCATAAAATCCAAGGTCAGCTGTTTTGTGGCAATGATAATCATCAAGGCCATAGAAGAAAATTAAATTTGCTAGGCAACTAATGATAGTTTCCAATTTCTTATTGGAAACTTAAAAACTGTTTCTCTGCATTAAAGTTATCAGGTGACAGAAAAGATTGATTTCAGAATGGATATCCACTTTATCCAGTATTGAAACCCTGCTTTCAACTTGTGTTTACCATACTTAAATTGAGAAACTGAGCATGTGTGTTTGCCAATTTGCATGGACATTGTGTATAAAGGGTTTAGTTTATGCAGGAATATTTTACGTAAACTTTTGAATATCATTTGCTAATTTCTTCAGAGTAAATTGATCTTGTACACAGATAATAGTAATTACCATGTAACCAATTATTGTCTAGGACCTTGAAAGAGACTGGACAGAAGTGCTGCAGGTTCCTGTTTTAAGTTTGCTGAATTTCAAGTTGTTCAATTTTAAATAATGTATATAAAAGTTTAAATGTTCAGATATTTCCTTTTAATTTTTGTTATGGCATTTTAACTGATTAATGTGACTCACTAAGTGATTAGGTAAATATTATGCCCCAGAATTAATGGCCCTGTCTAGGGAAATGATTATATTGCAAATTCTTTATGCTGCATGGTGGGCCTTGCATCTGCCAGTTACTGAAAAAAACTTGAGCGCTTCTGTGGCAGATCTGCGAAACGTGCAGAGCCACTAATGACATCACCATTGCCATAAGGCAGTGGTTCCCAACCTTTTTGGACCTTAGGGCCACTTTTTCTAAGCTGGAGGACAAGCGGGCCACTTTTTCTTAGTTAAATGACATCAGGGGCCACAACGCTAAAATTTACTTAACTAGAAGCATATAAAATTGTTATAATTGATTAAAAATAGAATTTGTAAGTTATTTATGGACATAAAAATAATATAATTTGTAATAGAAAATAATTATGTGTTAGATCCTGCTAAAATTGTCAATTATTTCGTACATTTTTGTTTATTCTTCGAGAGATGAGGGCCAATATTGAGGCCTGGCGGGCCAATTCTTTAGGCCTGGCGGGCCACTTTTGGCCCGCGGGCCACGGGTTGGGAACCGCTGCCATAAGGTGTCTCATTCAAGCTTCTGAGGTGGACTTGAACAATGAACGTCCATCCTGATGCTCTTCAATCAGTAAGATATTGTTGCAGCACTTAATCTAATTTTATTCTTCTTGAATTTTGTGCCTTTACTGGATATGTACATTGACATTTTGTAGTTGCATGAAGACTATACTTTACGGCTCGAATATCAGATACAAGAACTTAGTCAGCAACTTATGATTGACAGACAGAAAAACCGACAGGACAAGTTGAACATAGCCAGGCTTCAGCAGGAATTGGCAAGGCACAAAAGTGAAAGACCATTTGTAAGTTGTTTAGTGAATTTGTTAATTATGCACCAGCATTTGCAAGGACAATGTGTTGTAATATCCCTAGAAATCATCTCTGTCTGTCTGTCTGTCTGTCTGTCTCTCTCTATCTCAAGATTCCTTCACATCAAACAATCATAGTAGGATGAATACCCGTAGTTGATACCAAAGTAGTTGTATTTAGAATCATCATCATCACCAGCTGCTGACACCATCCATAGGTTTGTTAGTGCTATGATTGTGAACAGAGCCGGATTAAGAAATGTGGGGCCCTGTTCGGAAAATTTTGGGGGATCTTCAATCGAAAAATCTGATGACCTTTTTTAGTCGTTTGGTCGAAATTTCTTTAGAATATAGACCTACAAGTGCTGATTTTCCCTGCCAAAACAGCTGATGACCTGCTTTTGGTCGTGTGGTTGAAATTTCGTCAAAATATATCAATTTTTTCCCCCAAAAATTATTTTTTCGCATGTGTGGGGGCCCCCTAAAGTGTGGGGGCCCCTGTTCGGCCGAACATGTTGATCCGGCCCTGATTGTGAATGATGATTGCGATTTTCATTTGTGTGTTTGTCCAAGTCGTGGACTAGTTTTCTATGCTGTTTTTAGGTTGATAAGGTTTATTGCTCATTACCTGTAACTCGTTCATAGTCATTGTGGTCGATTACAACTGCATACATGAACAGCCATCTATCTATATATCTATCTATCTATCTACATACCTATCTATTTATTTAAAGAATTTTTATAGCATGCCTTGAAAATGACTATTCGACCTAGACATGACCAAAGGAAAGTCTTGAGTAGTTTATGGTATCTGAAGTAAATTGCTCAAGACTTTATACTGTAGTGTATTTTTTAGTGCTATTTACAGCTTTTTGCTAGAACAAATATTGCAGATCTATGTCAACAAATTGTTTGGGATTTCCAGCGAAAACATTAGGAACAGAAATTTGCAGATGTTTTCGTGAAAAAAGTCATATAAATTTAATAGCCACTCTTTACATGGTAATTGACTGGTTTTCTGTAGTCAAATGCATTTTTATTCATCAGCCAAGTAAAAACAAATTATGTTGTGCTGCAGAAATATTCTAGAAGGTCTTGCAATAAACACGCACGCAGGTTCAGGATTTGCAGACGCCGACCAGCAGTTTTAAATATAGTCTCCTGCCATAGGGGAAATTGGGTTTCTGGGGGCTGGCGAGATAAAGTCCTTTTTTGCCAGGACATTTTTATCGGACGGCTGGGTTGCAAACGGAAAAATTTTCTGACCTTTTTCATAGTCGGCTTTTTTGTGTCTTTCAGTCGAATTGAAATCTTGAGATAGAAAACATATCATTTTCGCTGCAAAAATAACTGATGGCTTTTTGTCTTTTCGTTTGTTTTGATAAAATTTACTGACAAGTCCACTCGCTTTTTCTGAGGGGGGGGGGGTTCCTACACATTGACTTTCTGGGGGGGGGAAATGGGGCGTATTCACATGTTTGCAACACTTTGCAATTTTTCCTGGGAGTCCATTCCTAGGGGGAATTGAAGATTTGGTTTTGCAAATTGCTATAATTGAATTTTACTGAGTTAAACCGATGGTTGGTACTGGTAAGTCCAACTTCAGTTGCATTGGACAAATTCTAAAATCATGTTACCCCAACATTTTGCATTGCACAGGTTGAAATATTAAATTTTTGTTTATAATAATTCCACAAGCATTTCGTCGATTTTGATAATTAATAGCTCTTTTTGAAGGCGAGTTAACAGAGAATAATGTGTTATTATTATAACAAGATGATGAAGACCTGTGTAGATGGACAATGAACATGTTTTGTTACAGAAGGAAATGCTCAGTAAAGAGCTGGAAAGAGAGCGCCAGCTTCGCTTAGAATCTGAACAGAAAGTGTTACAACGTACAAATGAATGCGACAACTATAAAGAGAAAGTTTCTGCTTTGGAGATTGATTTAAAAAAGTAATGTTTAACAAATCTAGAAATTGTGTTTAATTGAAACTGAAAAATAATATATGTATTTGTCAGTTAAAAATATGTAAGATCATGTTGATAAAAATGTTCAAAGGCTTAATTTATTATTAACTGTTACTGTACAAACAGGTAAAGTTTTTTAAAAGGGACAATTATAAGAATTTCAGTTATAGTTAGGTTGTGACTTAGTTTTACAGATTATGATTAATATTTCCAAAGAATGTATATACAGCTATACGCTGTGTCCCAATAAATCGGGCACCCTTTTTATAATGTGAATAAAAATATTCATCGATTGTCAAAATTTCAAAACCGTTTTTATCCTGATATAATTATCTACAAATTGGTAATTTATGAACGGTCCTCACTAAAAAATGACGTCGTTAATTTACATATCGAAACCAAATGTCAACAAAAATCGTTGTGTTCGGTACTTAACATTTGAATTCTCTGATGCAAATGACGCAATTGTGACGACAATATTCATGCCAGAAACTTCATATTTGAATCAGTGTAAGATAATTATCTCAGGATAAAAACAGTTTTGAAATTTTGAAAATCGATTAAGATTTGCCTGTTTTATTCACATTATAAAAAGGGTGCCCGATTTATTGGGACACAGTGTAGAGTATATTCATTGCCTACAAATTCTTGACTTGTAGTTTTAAAAATCTAGATATTTGGTGTATCTGTGTGATCTAATCAAGAATAGGTTTTTTTGCCAACTAGTACTCCTACTTTTGACATGTTGTGTTCTAAGGCAGATGAATCCCTCTTTTCTTCTATCCTCTGTGACCCTGGGCATGTCCTCCATGATCTTCTGCCACCTGAACGTGTAACTGGTTATACCCTTAGGTCCCGATCACATAATCTAGAGGTACCACGATGTGATTCGTTGATTGGAAAGGGATTTATCACCAGAATGTTATATACATGACTTGCTTGACGGTAATATTTTAGTAATTAATATTATATTATATTGAACTTGTGATTTTAATTTATATATTTTTAATTATCCGGTACCTATTATTACTTCAATGTATTATATTGCTGTTCTAAGTCCCATTATGCGTTTGCAAGTGGAGTAATAAAGAAAATACGTACTTATACTTTCTTAAATGATTGGTGCACTATCTCGTACTATCTCTTTTACAGTACATTTAATTATAATATATGCTTCATCTATGTCAACTATTGTTTTTTTGACACCTACATTTATTTTAAGTAATGGTTGCTTTATCATGTTTGTGCAGCTTATTTCAGTTTGCGGTTTGTGAACGGTGTTGCAAGGCCACCTTTTGAAGTGGAAAGCATTAGTGGTGAAGTGAAGCTGTACAAGCATTGGACTGTATTTATATGTCAAAGTGAAGTGAAGCTGTACAAGCATTGGACTGTATTTATATGTCATGACTAACCTCAAGAATCTTAAAATTATTCAGCAGAGTTTGATTTAAACTTTTTTAGAATGACGGAAGTTGCTCAGAGCTTGGCTCTTTACAAATCCAAATGTGAAGTACTTCGACAAGAGAGTGTGACAAACAACTTTGACGTATGTACTTATTTGTCTCAGGATTAATAATTTCAGTAACAATTTAGCAGTTATTAATTGGCTATTTATGCCTTTGAGTTTCCTATAAAAAACATGCAGTTCCTACCATTGTTCCTCTTTCATATGCAGTGTTCCATGTTTTTATGTAAAATATTCTTATAACTTATAACATTACAGTGACATTTCATCTGTGATTTTTATATCTAAACTGTTTTATTGCCTGCCTTCATCATCATCAGCAACCGTGGACTCAGCGCCTCTAGGTGTCCGATGCCTTCTTCACCAGGTCCTTCCATTTTCTCCTATCCAGCGCCGCTCTGCTCAGCTCCTGAAGCGAGGCTTTGCCCCATTCGGAGATGTCATCCGAACATCAGTGCTTTGATCTTTTTGCTGCTGTCCATTCTGCAGATGTGCCCGAACAATCCTAGTTTTCTGCTGATCAGCTTCTGCATGATGTTTTCCTTCAGCTGCACTCGTTTGTATAGTTCTGTGTTGTTTACCTTTTGCATCCACCCTATTCTTAGTATTTTCCTGTAGCACTTTCTTTCGAAGGCCATGAGTCTTTGTTTGATATATTTCGTTATCACCCAGGCCTCGCACCCATGTAGCAGAGTGCTGAAAATGCACGTCTGTAGCACCTTATTTTTCGTTGCCGTCCCTATGGCTTTGCTTCTCCACACCAGTGCTGTTGCTGCCTTCGCCAACCTAGTTTGCACCTCCCTCCTGGCGTCCAGGTCATATGTCATGTTGCTCCAGAGGTATGTGAAATGTTCAACGTTCTCCAGCGGGTTTGTTTTCATCTATGACTAGTATCTCGGTGGGATTTTTTTCGCCAAATGCTAGCGTTTTCGTTTTTCGAAGTTCATATTAAGGCCATATCTCTTACTCTCTTCATTCACCTCTCTGGCTGTTTCTTCCAGTCTCTTTGCATCTCCGTCTATAAGGTCGATATCATCTGCAAATGCGAGGTTATTAATTTTTGTGCCACTTATAACCACTCCTCCTTCTTTGTTCCGAATCTTGTTCAGGACTCTTTCTAGCAACAAGATGAAGGTGCTTGGCGATCAGGTCTCCCTGCCTTGTGCCTCTGTTTGTTGCGAACCATCCTGCCTTGCAATGCACAATATACAGATGTCAGCCTACTCATAAATAAATGCTTCATTGTTGAGCAGAAAAAAGTCTTTCTCTACATCTCGACATTGATAGCTTACTGCATGAAGTGCTGCATGGCTGGACAATCATTGGCAAAAGATAAGTTCAGTGACAACCTGAGCATGCGATTCTCATTGTCAAGATATGCAAATATATAAGAAACTGGCATATCTGCAGTATCGGAGAGTGGTCCAACCCAATTTATGCAATATTTTACCAGCCTTTGTCGGGGGTGGGGGGTGATGGCAAAATCCTGGTCTTGGTGAAGCAGCATTTACCGATAGGTGTCACTGTAGGTGTTACTTTCATTAGTGTTTGAAAAGTCAGGTGAATTGGTGGTATGGAATGAGTCAATGATACTTACAGTTCTGTTGGTTATTCTACTAGTCAACATGTCATATCCTTACAAATTAAGGCCTCATCTGACTCAGAATTACAGTATCTCATCTGTCAATTTTTTGTCTTCATTTGTCATGTCGTAAAACTTTATAAAGCGTGAATGTAATTAACAAAACAGATCGCCAACTTTTCAGGCCCCAGTATTTCTGCAGAGCCTTGTCCTGCTTGCGAATTAATGGCCAATGGAGAATTGTAGCTTATTTAACTGTGAACTTATTTACATGTGACAAATTTTATGCTGCTTCTGTAACATCCAACAGCTTATGAAGCTCACTGTAAGTGTAGCTATTTGGTACCTGTGGAGCCATAAGAAATTTTTCTTGTTTTGTAAGTTTGCACTTGTGCTTGTCAATTCTGTGTAGCTGCTGTAGCAGTTCACAAGACAAATTGTTATTATTATATATTCGTTTAATGGTAACAAAAACTGATAAACACACCGCTATGAGGTGCATCTTGATTAAACAACTTGTTGTTTATGCCTTGTTATTGGCAAGCAAATGTTATTAGTAGCAGAGAATATTAGAATCAGTTAACTTTGACTCAATTCTTGCTGTACATATGTCATACCAAAAAAACCTTTGATCTCAAAATTTATTTTGTAGATGATCCTGATCTGTAGAAGTTGCTGTCCAGTTCTGTCCACTCTGCCAGTTCTTCAAAAATAAACCCAGATCTATGCTGTTATATTCCTACTCTGAAATGCACTGTGTGTGTGTGTGTGCACGCGTGTGTGTAATTGGATGCAAAATTTACTATCATCTTTAATACAGTTCTTGAGTCCCACTAATACTTTAGGTTTTTTATGACTGGGTTTTGTCTCCTAGCAATATTTGATTTGCCTCACATTGTAGCAAGTCCTTTAGCTAATATGTTTATAAGTCAGATTACAGTAGATTACAAAGATTATGCAGGTTTTCTTTTTGTATTACTTGCTGTTTAGGGAAATACACTGCATTCCGATGATGGAGAGAAAACGAAGGTTTTACTTGAACGCCTTCGGATGTTAGAAGCCGAGAAGACATCACTGGTGATGGAGAATGAGAATCAGAGTCACATGTACGAGAAGTGCTTAGATGAAATTACTCGTCAAGTTCTAGAAGCACTGATGACTCAGAGGGTAAGATCATTTGAACTTAACCCTTTAATGTCGAGATGATAGTAAATGGTATGGAAAATCCTATACCCTCCGGCATTAAAGGGTTAAACCCACAGTCCTGAATGGATTTACGAAGTTTTGGTACAGTGAGGTAAGGTTCAGTGGCACAAGACACTGGGTGAATGAGTACAAAGCGTTAGAATTTTTCAATAGGGGAACAACCTTGAGAATCTTGTAAGGTCTCTCAACGAGTCTGTGGGTTATGTGTGCTTATTTGAATGTGTGGGAGGTATGGCACACAAACACACACGCATATAATTCAGCATTTACGGTGCATCATGGCTTTAAGCAACTCTTAAGGGTGCTAAAACATGTCTGACACTTCTAAATGGTGCAACTTAATCTCTATCTGTTAAGGAGTATATATACATATAGGCCTATAATTATGTTTGTCCAGAATGCATGCCCACAATTTCACAGTGATTGACCTGAAACTGCGAATCTAGACAGGGGGCCACCAGGACAATCCCCTTACTCTGGTAGCAGGGTGGGTGGGGGCCAAAACCCAAAGTTCACTATCTTGGCCACATTTTCGCAACTATTCACCTGAAAATGCACATAGACAGAAGGCACTAGGACCACCCCGACCCCATTCACACTCTGGCCTCTGACAGGTTGGTGAGGTGTTGGAAGTGTTACCATTAAGCAAGCAAACAGCAATTGAAGATGATATTAATCATTCACCCTTACCCGGTGTTTTATATAGAGCTCTATTGTTACCTCGCTAGTTTAAGCAGACATCATGCTAGACCCCAAGGATTCATTTTAGTCGTTTATTAGCAATGTTTACAGCAGCGAAAATAGCTACAAAGTCCTTTAAATAGCTTGGCAAAGGCACAGCGAATCACTAAAGCAGAAACACCATCACGATGAATAACCTCCAAACTTCTGACAAGCTGAACGATGATTTTTGAACCCGCGAACAGGGCATCCATCTCACGAACCACCAAAGATCTTCAGATAAACCAACGAGGCAACCACGACTCCTGCGAGACCAGGGGTTGTTACCTCCTATCTGTTGGCGTTGTGAGGGTTGCTTGGAGTTTGGTTAGGCATTGTGAGGGTCAGTTAGGCTAGGGGTAAGGGTTCTTCTTCTTTACGTTCTCTCCCAAGCGGCAGGTCCAAACGTCCAATGTCTCCACGTTTCCCGCTGTTGTGCCATGTCCTTCAATTCTCTGTATCCCTCTTCCATCATCCCGTCCAGCAGTTTTTGTCTAGACCTTCCTCTGCACCTCTTTCCCTCCAATCTTCCTTCAATTATTTCTTTCTGCAGTGAGTCACCTCTTAGCAAATGTCCCATCCAATTATTTTGTCTTATCTTTATTGTGTCCAGCAGAAATCTTTTCTCTTCTACCATAGTTAGTACTTCTTCATTTGATACGTGCTTTGTCCAACTGATTTTCTCCATCTTTCTCCATACCCACATTTCAAAAGCTTCCAGCCTCTTGACGTCTTCTTTTCTCATTGTCCATGTCTCTGCGCCATATAATGTCACACTCCATATCAATGTTTTGACCATTCTTTTCTTAAGATTTCTATTTAGCCCTCCTCTTAGCCATTCTTTCCTTTTAAAGAATGCCTCTTTGCTCATTGCTATTCTCCTTCTTATCTCTTTATGACATTTGGCGTCGCTTGATATTAAGCTTCCCAAATAGCAGAATTCCTTCACCTGCTCTATTTCTTCTTCGTTTATTTTTATACATATAGTTGTTTCCTTTTCCTTACTGATCTTCATAACTTTTGTCTTTTTGATGTTTACTCACTCCTCTACCAATTTGTCCCGGTTCTGAATATTCCCCTCTACTCTGACTCTGACCTTTCGTCCCATGTACAGATTCCCAATAAGTCTTCTATCTCTCCAGTCTACCCCCATCCTTCTCAATGCACCCATCAATTTCCTCCAATCTACTCTATCAAACGCCTTCTCATAATCTACAAAGCATATGCATGCTTCCCTTCCATGTTTGAGACTTCTTTCTGTTAACATTCTTAGGGCACTAATGGCATCCCTAGTGCCTCTGCCTTTCCTAAACCCAAACTGGTCTTCTCAAAGGTAAGGGTTAGGGTCATCATGTGAAAATGGCTTGCCAAAAGATACCATGACATTTTTCGCTGGAAACTTATGCGCTCTGGTAGTCGATAAAGATTTCAAGCAGTTTACAGTAATGTAATTAGAGATATTCTCTAACTTGTTATTTCAAACGACAAGGATTTGTTTCCTGTGTAGAAGTGTCTGGCACTGACTTGTCTCGTTGCTGAATTGTCTGAAGCCAAATTGTCCTAGCATTCATATTTTATTTACTATTCAAAAAGCAAAGAGTTTGCTATGATATTCAGGATATAAAAACTCTCTTTGAACTGAGGTAATCTATTGCAATTTTTATTTATTTTCTATTCTGCAGAATCTGAGAGAGGAATGTTTCAAGCTGCAGCACCGAGTCTCCAATCTTCAGCAACAGAACATTCAGCTGAAAAATGTCTTCCAACAGCGATTCTCTTTTCATCCGGATGCTTTGTGTTTGGTAGGCATTATGATGATTAACTGTAAATGAATTTGTGTTTATGAGCATTAGGTGTCATATTTTAAAATCTTTTAAAGTACCTGAACATGACTATTTTTAGGTCTTTGTTATGACATTTTGTTTACTGACCCTGACCTTATAGACCCCTTAATCAAGGAAATTTCTTGAAATCATGATTTGGCACAGGTAGCCAGCACACCAGCAGCATTGTGTTGTGCTGTGTGCCTACTGTATTGTCCAACTAACTGCCTTGCAATCACTATGGGTGACTGAAAGTTTTTGATATTTTTGTTAGAATTAAGCACAACAAGCACAGTTAAAATACTGATAATGAAGTCAACTATTGAATATTTATTTGATCAACTAACTAGTAAATGTCTTGTTATTGGCCAATCATTTGCCACATCTGGTCTGATGTAGACAAGCTAAAGAATTGGCTGTTCGACATTGAAGGATGAGGTTTAACAGTTTAATGACAAGAGAATACTTGAAGTGACTGGGAAACCAATGCATCTTATTGTCTAAGTGTTCAAAGCATTCAGCAATTTTGGTTCAATTCATATATGGTACTTGTGAGTACCCTGAACCTTTAAAGTTGCAGCAGTGATTTCCATTCACAAGATAAGTCAAGTATCTAAAATGTTCCAGATATTTCAGCGGAAGATGGCAGTCAAAACCTCAGACAGTATATATAGTTCAAGATGTTGTTTTAGCTGAATCAGAGAAGAAAAGAGCAAAGTCAAGAATTTCAGATGGTTTCTATAGACTTTGGCTGAAGTGGTCAGAAAGTTCCAAGATTTCAGCTGAAGAATAAAGTCAAGAATCTTGTAATGTTTCATCTATATAAATAAAAATGAAACTTTTCAATAGTTGGTTCCCAGTGTTCTCGAAAAGTTACGCACAGATTGTTTTGAAAATTTAACAAAACCTTCCATTCCAATAGGACAATGTTCTTTGATGCTTTTTCCCCGAAAAACCGCAATCTTTTCCACAAAAAGTGAACTTTGCATTTAATTTGACCGCCATTTGCAAATTCAACAAACCGCAGGGTTGCCAGATTTCCGAAATGCTTTGTCCCGAAATCACTTTGTAAAGTCGCCCAAAAGTCACGAGATTTCGGAAATCACGTTGTAAAGTCCCCCAAAAGTCGCGAATGGCCAACTTTATCGCTGTGGAGAAGTAACGGTGTGAGGGAGGAAAGAAGGGAGAGGGAGCGGGACGAAGAGGGAGGAGAGGGACCGGAGGGGAGGGATGGAGAAGGCAGGGAGGCAGAGGAAGGGAGGGGAGGGGAATATGACTGGGGCAGGAGGGGAAGAAGAGGGTGGCAGAAGAGGTCAAAGGGAAAAGGGAGGGAGAGGTGGGACGGAAACGGAGAGGGGAGAAGAGGGGAGGGGGAGTTTAGGTAGGGAGGTATGGTTGGACGCTCTTTTCAGCCACAGCAACGCGTGGCAGGGTACAGCTGGTAACTGAATAAAACTCACGTCTTATCGTCATAATTTGATAAAAGAATTTGGATGAATCTGTCGGCAAGGAAAGTGTTTATGGGGATCTTTATATTTTGCTGCGTTTGTCATGGTATTAGATTGTAACTAATAGCCACATGCTGTATTGACTTTTGAGAGGAGAATCTTATACTCTTCCTTTTCTCTCTACTAATGATCTTTTGGCCCATCTCTATTCCACATTTCATGTCTTAAATCTTATAGGTAGTAGATGGTAATTACCTGAGGTGTCTTTTACCATGGCCTGTACCTTGCTTTCTAGTCCTACCGCAAATGCCATTCAACTGAAATTGCACTACTTAACCCTTTGCAATCAGTTAATCAGCTCTATGGATGAAGGTAAAGTCAGTGCTCTCATTCTTCGGAACCTAGTGGTTGCTTTTGATACTGCTGACCAGTGATGTAGAAAACGATGGAAACAGAATAAAAAAAAATGGGGGAAAACGTCGTTTTATTCAACTACAACAAAAATGGGGAAAAAAGAAAAAAATCGGAAAGTGAAAAATAAATGGTCTTTGTAACATCTCGTAACATTCATTTGTTACATTCAGTTTAAAATTGAAAACCTTGTTTATGCAGTTTAATTTAAACTTTTTTACAACTATGCTGCTGACCATAAAATACTCCTGGTTTCATCTGTTGTCTAATCTCATTCTCTGTTAGTTTCCACTCCATTCTTAATTAATTAATCTAAATGAAATCACTTTTGTTTCTGTGCTGAGTCTGCTCACTATCTTGAATTGTATTATACAACAAGGTGCTTTACTGAGCCAATTACTGTGCATATTATATGCAACTGCACTAGGCTTCTTACTTACTGGCAGCACTCTGGACTACCACTTCTAAGCTTGTAATATCTACCTATTCTTTTCATTTGATTATCATGATACAAGTCATCTGAATTATTCTGCTTTCTCATAAAAAAATCTTTTGAAAAATTCGCACTTGACCATCATTTGTTGGAATTATTTGTATGACACCATCTATGAAGTAGTTTGTTTTAATTGTGTGTCTTGACAGAAAAACATCTCTTCAAAAATATTTTAACTTTGAATTAATCTGTACCACCAGGTTTCAGGTAATGACATTGTGGAAAGGAAGTAAAATATATAGGCTACTTTGTTGATTACCACAAATTGTTGTTGCTGCATTGTAAGTGTTCAGTATCATGGACTAATGAAGTTGTTTTACAACTTAATTATTTAGGATGGTGAAGATGCAGAGAATGTTTTGAAGGTTTGGGTTTTTTGCCATTTTGAACGCTCTTTGTATGCTTGACACCTAGATTTAACTGGAATGATGTTGTGGTGTTTTTTGTTACAGGTCGCAACAGACGAGAAGCTGAAATCAAAAGCAGGACATGTTTTCAGAAATGATATCGGAATGAGCCTTAACTCCTTGAACAGTGTCTTTAGTGATCAGGATCAGGTAAATAGAAAACGCCATTACATGACGGATATTTTTATGGCTCATTGTAAGCGCCTCTTTGACCACTCAAGGTGCTTCCTGAGGATCTCGCTGGCAGCATTTCTGGTCACTGCCAGATTTGTTACAAAGGTGTTTGTACTTTGGTTGGGTTTTAGGTTGCTTCCTTGCAAAGGTCTCATGTTTTGAGGACTTTTTCTGATCAAACAATGATGATTACAATTTGTTACATGCTCTTGTTTTTTGAGTGTGAGCACTTGTCTTGTGCTGATAAAAGCCTGCACTTCTTCTGATTAGCTTATATGAACTTGTTGAGATAAGAGATGTTTTGAAGTAGGTATCTGCATTTCAATAAATTAGTTTCACTTCAAATCTTCACCCTCAATTAATTTTTTTTAAATAAATGGCGTGAGTCTGTTGATGTGAAGTTGTTAGAGGCCAAGCCTTCATGCACTATACATAGACTGATGTCTAACTAAATATGAATACTACTGACTTTTGTCAGTAGGATCATCAAACCATTCGATCATCCGACTGTAGATCATCCATTCATCCGACCATCTCTTCATTCATCCGAATTTCAGTTTAGCTTTCCATCTATTTATCCAACCTTCAGTTCTTTCATAGATTGACCATCAGTCCATGCAGTCTGTCTGTTCATTTGACGAGTTTTTCGATATTCACTGATCTGTCAGTGATGACAAAATGACTGAACTGAGTAAATCATGGTCGTCGTAAATATGTATGACAGAAACTGAAGACTTGTGTCGTCTTGATAACTAAATTCTCAGTTTCATTTCTTTATCGCTATTTACTGATCTCAAATTTTGAGTTATTTAGGCTATAATACGTTTGCTGTGGGTCAAAGCTAACTCCTTATTTGACCAATGGAGATATTGGTCCAACAAAGAGATGCATCATACAGCTTTACTCGTTTAATTAATTTTGCAAGTGAACTGTTTTGGCATGTAATTTAGCTGCTAAGTAAGCATTCTGCCAGCTATTGTCTAAAGTGAGCAGCTGCTAGCTAAAGTGATCAGCTGATTTCGTCTGCATTTCATTTATGCAGTGTGCATGTTTTGTAGATGCAATGCCTCCTCAGTCAGATTAGTTCACCGTCATCACAGTCTCAGTTTCAAGACAATTATTTCTTGGTTGAATCTTCAAATGTTGCATTACCTGTTGCACTTGCATCTGTGGCAACTAGCACTAAGGATGGCAACCACAATGACAGAAGTGACGACGATGATGATGATGATGATGATGATGATGACATATCCAAGAAGAAAGGCTTCATCATAACAACTTTTCCAGATGGTGAACTGGTGCCTGAAGACATTGAAGAGCTGAGGAAAACCAAAACGGATGTAGGAGGCATTGTCAGCTATGAAACTGAAGGTTCCCACAATCGTAAAAGTCTACACAATCAGCTCAACACTACCACAAATAAACTTTTCTTCGATAAGGGTTTCGTAGGTACTGAGCAAAATAGGCATGACCATCGCAGATCTTCTAAAGATCAACAGATTCAGCAAAGACAAGGTGCCTTCAATGTTGTTGTGAAAAGTAAAGCAGATGTGGCATCATGTGATATGAATGGTCGAAGAAATGAGACGCAGGTACAACGACGGAATTTACCAGATGTATCGTTGTCGTCTGACAGTGACTGTGATTATGAAGCAGCTGCGTGTTCACATAATAATCAGTTGACCATTCAGTTGGACACTGGGTCTACGGTCTCCCTCAATGAGTTTCTTGACTTGGCTGTCACAGATTTTGATTTTGATAATGCTTGTGCCTTGTATGAACAAAGTGGAGTCAATGGTGAGAAGTGCCAGGCTCCGTTGTCAAGACCAAATGAAAATCATCCTCTAGAAATCAAACAGTTGGATGATACTGACTTTGAAATTCAAAACAGCTGCAATGGTTTTGCTGACATCACTGAAAATTCATCTCTAGTTCTGCTGCCTGATGTTTGTCCAGATAAGTTTAATAGAAACTCAAAGTCTGCAAAACTACTTTGAATGCAAAGTATCTACTCTGTCATAAGTTTCTACTTTGAAACTCAAGAAATCAACCACCAATAGTCAAGATGATAGCTGTCAATGATGAAATCTTTAGTACTTTGTCCAAGCAGAGCAGAAAGTCATGTTTACAAATATAATTATAATAAGTTGTAAATAGAAAGATTAGAGTGCGGATCTTAATGCTTAGATAAGAAATTGCAGGGTTGACCTCACAATGTATAGCCATATAGAATATGTCCTTTTATACTAGTAATGCTGAATGTAAACTCTTCAGACTAATTTAGTTAAATCCGTTTAATCTGAAACACAGACAAGGCATGTTCAACATGTTCGGCCGAACAGGGGCCCACACTTCAGGGGGGCCTCCACACATACAACAGGAATATTTTTCATCATTGTTAATAATATATATATATATATATATATATATATATAGCAAACATGCTTTTAAATCTATGAACAAATATCAAAGTTATTCGAAATCTAGTGATTTTAACAGATACAACTCTTGCAAATGTGTAGGGCCCTTATTGGAGTCTCCATTACCAGGCAGATCTTGATCTTGAAATCAGTCAGAAATGCTATTAAGAGTTATTATAAGTTTTATTGCTTAATTAAGCACTTATTGCCTCATCAGATCGGAACTCAAGTGCTGTGCAGCGCATTATAAAATGGTGTCATCTTTATTGTGTATGCTGCAATGGGGCTCAGTATACACTCTGTTTTTTACCAATTTAAGCAATCAATCACATAAATTTATATAACGCCCATTTACGAATTCTATTCAGAGGCGCTCACAACACAGGCCTGGTCAAAAAGAAAATCCTTAAGAAGACGAAAGAAATATCCTGCAGAGTCACGGGGAAAATGAGAGGAGACCCAAAGGCAGGCTATTCCAGATAGCTGAACCCACTACCAATTATGCTCGAACGATTTGAAAAGGACTCAATCTAAATAGTTGCCTCTGGCAATACTCTGTATTAGGAGTAGGGCCATCATTTTGTGTTTATAACTTTATATCGTTGACTGCGGTGGTAGACGTTGAAGCCATTTGTGTTGTTGTCTTTCTTGTTGTATGTGTAGGAGGACATTTTTATGTTGCAACAATTTGAGCTGAGATAAAAAAAAATAAAAAAACTGCTTATTACTTCATTATTGCTATGTTAGGCTTTGAGGAATTTGAGGTGTGCTTGTTTATCGCATTTGCAGACCGTGTATCGGACAGCCTTAGCTATGTGCAAATTGCTCATAAAGTTTCCCTTCTATCAGTTCTATGTCAATGTCATGTTGCATGTATACAGTCCAATATTATGTAGTCATTCAATGAGTCAAGTTGATCGTTGAATGCACACTTATATTTTAATTGTGGTTATTGTCACAAAATGATTCTTTTGATTTGTCTGTGATTTGGGTTTATCAGTTGCATGGAAGACCCATATTTGGTTGGTCAGTGATACTGTCGAAAATGATGATGTGAATGCAGAGGTGTATAATCCAAAATGATTATGTAAATGCAACAGAATTTATTATAGGAAATTTGTTGTAAAATGTTATTGAAGTCCATTGAATTATTAAATTGTTCTTTATGAAGTTTTTTTTGTTGAGCTTTGTTTCACATCAGTGAACAATGAAAATTAATGGCTCTTAAGGTTAATTTCGAGACAGATGGCAATAATGAATCAAGAAAGTCTAGGTCTGTGCTGAAGACTTCAGTGGTGTCACTGGTGTGCAATGATTATAGCCATCCTCTTTGTAAACTGCCTGACTTTGCCCAAGAGAACTTTCACAAAGGTGTGCAGTTTGGTGAACCCAAACTTTAACTGGGCTATTCTCACATATTTCAACATTTGCTGACTTATCTGATGGTTGTTTGACATGTGACCAATTGCATGCAAAATGTGCCATGATCTTAATTTTATTAATATTTTGTTGGTTTGAAGAAAATGTGTAAAGATTTTTTTAAAATATGATTAAACCTGCTATTCCTTTCAATCTCTATCTATGGCATTTCTATTGCACCCCTTCAAGATAACTATTCAGATTGATTCCAATCGCACCCAGGCATGGCTAAAGACGGCTTTAAAGTAGTTTTGAGTAGTTTCTGAAAGTGCTAGAGAGATCCTATGGGAGAGAATTTATTTCAGAGAGGAGACTATTTGACACAGAAACCCCTGCTATCAAGAAAGCCTAATATTCTGTTTGATGTCTTTGCGAGCAAGTGGAGGCCAAGCATTGACCATAGTAGGCCGATATTGAAGACAGGAGCTTCTGAAGATAGACGAGCACACTTCCGAGGACACAATGCCAGGTGAGGGCACTATAATTGGATACTAAAACGTAGCCTATGTGTAGCTGGACCACCTCCAATCAAATGAGCAGCCTTCAGAGGTTGCAATTGAACCCCTGGGAGTCCAGAGTAGAGAGAGGAAGAGTTGTCCAGTTGACTAATGATGAAGGCATGAACTGAGGTTGCAGCAGAGGAGTAAGAGAGACAATGGGAGACTACCTATGACCATTCAGATGAAGACTACCCATAACTGGCTCAAAAGATAGTAGCAGGATCGAGTCAGTGGCGTAATGTGCTCCACAAATGACAGTTTTGGAAGACCCCAGTTCCCGGACAGAGGTGAGGAAGAGAAAGGTAGGGAATTCTGAAGATAGGGACCCAAATCCACCTTGTGTAGCTGCTGATGGGTGCAGTACTAAATATATTGAGGTTTCGGTTTGAAGATATTCAGGCAGTAAGACGTCAGCGGCAAAAATATAGTTCAGACTACAGAAACAGCATGGAAAGCTAAGCAATGCATGTAAGACTGAAGGTTTGTTTGTATGTGCACTTGTTATAGCGCCCCTTCCAGCTCTTCCTACTCAGAGGCGCTCCCGAATGCAGAGCGGACACTGCATCGGAATTTCACGCCGAAGCGCTGAGCAATTGTGAGTGAAGAACTTGCCCAAGGTTCTTACGCGGCGAGGTGGATTCGAACCTCGAACCTTCCGGCTTCAAGGCAATGACGCCACCACTAGACCACCGCGCCCCAGAAGGTTGTCCGTATAGGAATGACTTATGAGAATACAGGATGCAAATAGAGATTATATGTGTAGTATGTGGAATGAAAAGGAGACCAAGAACAGATCCTTGAGAAGAAAATCTTTCACTTGCTGGTTCGCTAGGTCAAGTGAGGTGAGTGAAAGATAGAGGTTGAGAGTTCCAAAAAATGATTATGAAGTGATCCAGAGAAGTGGAAGGTCATGGATCCAATTATTTAAGATGTGACTTAATAAAATTGTTTTTTTGTTCATTCATTCATTCAAGAATTTATATAGCGCTTCATCAAGGGACTACTCAGAAGCGCTCCCGACTCTAGCATTGTTACATTATATTTTTGGATCTCCAGAAATAGGGGGGTGGACTCGCTAAAAGTTATATAACTGTTCTGTTTGAAATATTTTGGTGAAATTTGGCTGTTGTAGGCTACGTAGATATGAATTTCCTTTTAACCTGTGAACAGTGGCGTAGCAATAGGTTGTGCCGGTTGTGCAAAGCACAAGGGCCCCCGGCTGTCAGGGGCCCCCCGGGGTCAAAGTCAATTTTTTACTTTAAGGATACTAAGAAGGTATTCAAACCTACATGTACAGCGTACACACTCAATAATTTTTTGGGTTTGAGTCGGATTGTCCAAACAACCCGGCTGTAGAAGGGCCCCCGCAGTCACAGTCAATTTGTACTTTAAGAATATTCAGAATGTATTCAAATTATCAAATCCACTTAGCCTATACAACGGTGACGCAGGAATGGACTGCACCATACCAGCCACACTGAAATTCTATCAAACCCGGTGACAGAATTGAATTCAGTTTAATCAATGCTCGATGTGGTGGTGGCTTTGGATATCGACACCGAGCAGAGAGTCACTTCTGAAACTATGGTGGTATGCCAGTTACTTTACAAAAGCATTCTGGAACGAAGGCATCTCAATTATTTTTCCGCAATGGAATTCGCCCAAAAAAAACATTTCAGCATTTTCGAATTTTTTCTTCTCCTTTTAGACTTAGGCTACCGTAGTAACCCAAACTTGAGTCGCTTCACATTATAACAATTTATTAAATGGTTTCTTCTTTAGTCAAATAACCCAACTGTTTTATAAAATTTCACTGTGGAAACTGTGGATGCTTATAATTCATAGGCCCACTGCAAGAGAGGAAACGATGTTTACATTATTTTTGTTCAGTATAGGCCCTATAGGGCTTACTCTGGACGCCTGAAGAAATAGAAAATGTTTTATGAGTCAAACTGGAGAAAATAATAAAGGTTTAAATAAGTTAATTTTAAAATTTAATTTCGAGTGCAAGCTAGGCCTATACGGGTATGCAAATAGTCTATCGCAAAAACCAGGCACTTTTACACATCCTTATTGTTTAAAATCGTGGAGTTTAAGCACTGAAGGGGCCCACCACGAAAGCCCTGCACAAGGGTCCCTAAAAACCTTGCTACGCCACTGCCTGTGAAACTTGATTTAGTAAAAATTGTCTGGCCAAGATATTGGCAAAACAATCCCACCCTGTAGTTAATGCATTGTGTAAAATTGCTGCAAATAATCTCCTCTTGAATTTATGTTCATTTATGATCTCCAAAGGATGTATTTAAAGTATGCTTAATTATAATTCTTTCGCCACTTATGTTAAAGAATAAGACAGTAGGTGACAGCGTGTGATGGAAAGAAACCCGAGCAATGAAGGCAATTACATGTTATATGAATTTTGCTTAGGATAGACATAGACCTACCTTTGTGTATGCAAATGCTGTTCTACTGAAGCTTCCTTTGCCTTTGCACTAGATAACATCTTCTGTTTACAATGGAAAATCCTGCCTCAGCCTTGAACTGGTTAGCTTCATACCTGGGTCTCCGGAATCAGCAAGTGTGTATTGGGACCACTGGATCTGAACCAGCTGTTTGTAGGGCTGCAGTGCCACAGGGATCTGTCCTCGGACTTTTATTATTTACAGTCTTTACTTTCCACAATCAGTCTATCTATCTATTCTGAGCTTATCGATGAAACTTATATATTGCCCTACAAGATCATTCTTCAGAGGTAGCCTACTCGCGTTTCGGAGGTGCTTCAGCCTCCCGACCCAGTAACGACCAAAGAGGAAAGTCTTGAGTAATTTAGCAAAAGTTAGACAAGTCCCGCGGAATGGAACGTGGACCAACGGGGAGGCTTTTCCAAACGGATTCGAGAGAACCCTATTCTTTGATGGGTGAGCAATTGAGCATGCCTTTGGAACCACGAAGTCGTCTCTCGAGACCCGAGTGCATTAAGCGGTGACCAGAGCAAAGTGAAGTCAAGAGCTCCCGGAGACAGACAGGCGCAATGCTCAGTAAACAATTCCGGACGATGGCCGAGGAGACCTTATAATGGATCAGGCATGTAAGCAACGATAGGCTAATTTTATGACTAAATTTAGGGACACGATCAATCAAACGAGCAGCCGGACGCTGAAGCCGCTCCAAGGGTTGCAAACGGACCCGTGTGAGCCCACAGTAAATGGAAGAGCAGTAGGTTATAGCCTAATCGAATGACAACGAAAGCATACACCAATGATGGAAGGTGACAGCAGAAGAGTCGAGCTCCCGAACATGAACATGTAGGCGCATGGTCTCGAACACATTACTAGAAGATGGAGGTAACCCTATAGCCTAATGGATGCACTGCTGGACAAGGAGCCAATGTTGAACATTCGCATGTAGGCTAAGCGGAGATATGACCAAATTTAGGGTCACGTCAAATCAAGCACTGAGCCCACTGCAGTGGTTGAAATCGGATCCTGGGAGCCCAAATTAGAGGGAAGAGTAGTAGGCCTAGACTAAATCCATTGACGATGAAAGCATGAACCAAGGTGGCAGCGGAAGGGGATGAGATGGATCATGGAACGGAAGACTCTCCGGCCGTAGATCTAGCGCAAGAAATAGCTATAGTAGCCTAGCATCATCAAGTCAGTGATGTAATATGATCTCATCTAAATCGCGCTCTTACACACAATTGTCAGTCTGGTAAACTAAAATTTGAGGAGTGCCTCTCATCTATGGTTCTGCTTCAGTCGTTTGACCATAAACCCAGACAATTAATCTTGAGTCAATTATAATTGACTCAATTTTACTACACTTTAAGCACCAGCTTCAAACCCCTGTCTGACCCAGACAATAATTAGTCTTGGCCATAAACCCAGACAATTAATCTTGAGTCAATTATAATTGACTCAATTTTACTACACTTTAAGCACCGGCTTCAAACCCCTGTCTGACCCAGACAATAATAATAGTCTTGGCCATAAACCCAGACAATTAGGCCTAGTCTTGAGTCAATTTTACTCGGATCATGCCACTGCATGCGTTCTTTCTCTTCGCTTTTTATTAACCTATCGAACTCGATCGTGACTCGTGAGCACTGCTATGCCATATCAGCTATAAGCTTAGTGATTTTTCCCATCCTTTTTTCGGATTCCGGCCAGTCCCTCCCCAGGATTTATGACCCTGTTTAACCTGCTCGATCGGACCATGCAACCTTTTGGTGGTCGATCGGTATTTCAGGCTTGCTCGTTAAGACTGTAATAAAATAATAGGCCTAGAGCTACTGTCTGGTTTATTTCCGGGTAGTATAATTATGTGTTGCTTGCGTATTCGGATTAGCCGTTCATAATAGGTCTAGGCTATAGTTATAAGAAGATGAGTGGGGAAGAAAGAAAAACAAGAGGATGAGGAGGACGCTCGAGGAGGGGCAGAGTAGTAGAGCAGTGATTCGTCTGCTGCAGCAAATTATTATAGCGCAGTTAACATAGGCCTACAAACAGGGTTTAAAGTGTGACTAAACGGTCATGGACGGCGTCCAGGCACTTATTTTCAAATCTGAACGCCGTCCTGCCACTTAATTTTATTAGGCCAACACAGCCTAGAAAGGTAAGGGGCGTCCAGGGACTTCTTTTTCTACACGTTAAGCACTGCCTTCAAACCAAGAGTATTGTACGTATTTATATGTACATAGGCCTACCTGCGGTACAGTTAGACCTATAGTGTATGTACATAGGCCTAGGCCTATACATGTAAGTCTATAAGCCTGTAACATAAAATTATATTGCTGTATAATATGCTATAGGCCTATACATATTTTGACTATAGAACCTCGGTCCATGGGCTCGCTGGGTTGTTAGGCAGCGCGCTGTAGGGGAAGGTTGCCAAAGATGGACCAGCGCCAAAGATGGACCACTCCGTGATTGGCCACAAGGATTGAAACTGTATTGTAATGTGATGCTGTCGTATCTAGCAGGTCACAAGATAGATTGAATGAAATGATTAGACATCCGCTACACAGAAAAACCTTCGAGAAAACAGAAAAAACGTTAATTGACATTGCTTGATAAAATAATGGCTTGGGGGTAAAATGAGTACAAAATCGAGGCCGGACCTGCTGAAAAGTTCGGAATTCGTCTATGAACTAAGTTTTTCAATTCTTTACAAGATACCATAAATGAAAATCCAATATCAGAACTACATAAAAAGTTAAATGAGTTGGAAGTGGGAGTGTGCAAGTTGCCTAAGATGAAACACGTGTGGTCCATGTTAGGCAACTATGCATGAACACGGTCCAATCATCATTGATGCCCATTATTACTAATGCAATTAACTGCTATAATTATATTCTACTAAGCTAGCAGTTGTAATTTATCATAGACAGTGACGTGGTCAAAGTTGAACTGTGAGAAAAATTAGAAAATTCTTTCTTTAAATTTTTTAAATTATTTTTTTATACTTTTCTCAGTAAAAACTGACAATTTAATATTTATTATTTTATTATTTACTGAAATATATTTTACTAGGCTAGCATTTGTAATTTATTTTCAACAGTGATTTGGACAATGTTAGACTGTGAGAAAAATTGGAAAATTCTTTGTTTGAATTTTTTAAAATTATTTTTTACTTTTTTTTATTAAAAAAGGCAATTTAATATTTTTCTTTTTTCTTATTTACTGAAATATATTCTAATAGGCTAGCATTTGTAATTTATTATCGACAGTGATGTGGACATTGTTAAACTGTTAGAAAAATTAGAAAATTCTTTGTTTATATTTTCAAAAAATGTATTTTTGAGTTTTCTCATTAAAAAAATGACAAATAAATTATGTCCCTTTTTATTACTTATTGAAAAATTGCATAATATGTACTGTTTAATGTAAGTTCATTTTAGCAGAAATGGTTGATGAATTAAGACTGTTTGTCCGCCTTTAACAATACATTTTTTCCATGGTCCATCTTTGGCGCCCATGCTCCTAAGATGGACCACTTTTGCAATTTTTAATTTTTAAATTTTTTTCCTTTCTATTTATTTAAATGAAAATTTTATTGCATCCAATGGTGTATTAACACCTAATCTATGTAACGACCGTGTTGCATAATCATTTTCTCATAATTTGTGGCGAAAACGGACGATCATCCTTACGTGGTCCATCTTTGGCAACCTTCCCCTACTTTTTTCATTGTGAACCATTTCATCCGGAATAACATTCCGCCTGGGCATCGCTTATATTGCTTGTGGTCCACCATCCACTCAACACGACTTTAGTGCTGACTGGATCGAGTGACTGCCATGGAGTAGGTTAATCTCAAGGGCAGCTGTATAAATGAATGAATGAATGAATGAACGAACGAACGAACGAACGAACGAACGAATGAACGAACGAACGAACGAATGAATGAATGAATGAATGAATGAATGAATGAATGAATGAATGAATGAATGAATGAATGAATGAATGCCCAGGTAGCCTAACTTAAAGCTGCCTCTAACTTCAACATGAATAGAACTGAAGTTCTCTGGCCCCAATTGCTGTTCCTCCCAAATCTGACCTTTCTGGCTATAGACTTATTTAGACAGTGTGACTGTGTGAGTCACACAGTCACACAGTGTGTGACAGTGTCAGTGTGAGAATGTGGAAAAATAACCGGAGGGTGAGGTAGTTAGACTATGATCCACTTGGAATTGGGGTGTGAAAAACAGACTTTACTATGGGGCTGTAAGAAAGACGGCAATTCTCACCCTGCATAGGCCTATACACCGTGGTTCAAAAAAAGTAAACCAAACTGTTTTTCAAATATCTCCAATGCCTGATAACATATCATGCTAAAAGTTTCCAAATAATTAGAGAATTGGACCAAGAATATGATTCAAAAATTTCAAAAGATAAAGTTGAACGGATAAAAAGATATTAATCTTTCAACTTCATATGCCGAAATTTCAGTTTACAAGCAATTTTCTGTTAGATTCAATGAAATGTAAGCCAAACTGTTTTTCTTACATAAAAGTTACATCTCTAATGTCTGATGATTAATCATACTGAAAATTTCCCAATATTTAGCGAATTGACCTAAGAATAGATTCCAAAATATCATGCCATAAATGTGAACGAATAGAAAGATATGGATAACTTCATCTGCCAAAATATCAGGTTTCAGCAAGTCTGTTAATGTATGGTGTCCGTTGCGGTTTAGACACTTGGTCGTTCCCATTTTAGTCCTCATTCAATCAATCAATCACATAAATTTATATAGCGCCTCTTCAAGATCTCTACTCAGAGGCTTTACTTCATTGATCCTGAAGTAAAAATTAATGGAACCCATTATCACGACGTTCTGCTGTCTCATTTTTTGTCACAATATCTTCTACCTGTAATCAGAAATCTAGCCCCAGAAGGCCGCTTTTTTCAACAGTGCCCCGGCCCACAGAGCCAAGGAAAACACCGAAATGCTGACAAGAGAGTCGCTAGACTTCATTTCTTACACATTATGGCCTCCGAACAGCCCATATTTGAATCCTGTCGACTATAAATGTGGAACTTGATGCAAGACCGAGCCTACCAGACAATCAATGATATAAACGATCGGAAGCGACGCTTGTTGGAAGTGTGGGATGGCCTGAACCAGAGGATAATCGACGTTGCTGCTGCCATTGCAATGGCGCCAGCGCCTCCAGGTCAGTGGCGGCGCCAGGGGAGATATGGGGGGCTAAGCCCCCCTAAACGTGGCTCAGCCCCCCAAAGCAAAAAGCTGAAAATGTCTAAAACGGCTTACTTCGTAATAAGGAAACTAGACAATGACCAACGGCAACGAAATCAACTATATTATCATAGCGTATAGTTGCTTATGCCATTGGCGGCACCAGAGTAGGGGTTAGGAGGCTAAGCCCCTAAATGTAACTCAGCCTCATCCCAAAGCAAAAAGCAGTGAATGTCCATGTATCGTCTTAAAAGTTGTTATTATCTTATTTTTGGACCTCAACTGAGGCGGACTGTCATACATCGACTCACATGTGAGACATCAATTGCGACTGGGCTCGACTCCCGGACATCGACTCTCGCTGCGACTCAATATTAGCAATTTAGCACCTGGAAAGTGGTTTAACGACCGTGTATGACCAAAGGGCCTTTACAGTCGGAGGCAGAGAACAACCTCACACTCCACGTTTATATTGCGACCGAGTCACCCGCAGTCAGCAATTTAGCATGCACACAGTCCTCTCATTTATACCCTAATGGAGCTGCAGGGAACAGATGGCTGAGGTCCGGGCCGTCTGAGGTTCGAACCGGTCTGGCGGGGTAAAGGAGCCGAGATCCGCGATGGTGGGGCAGGAGGTTGAGGTACCGACCGGTCTGAGGTCCAGACGGGTCTGGAAGAGGACTGGAGGTTTGAACTGGCGGGGGAAGGGCTGAGATCCGCACCGGTTCAAGCCCGGGCTAGCGGAGGGAAGGGGGCTGGAGGTCCGAGGCGGCGGGGGCTGAGGTCCGGACCGGTGTGAGTCCGGGCTGGCGGTGGAAGGGGCCGAGGTTCGGCCCGGTGTGAGTCCGGGCTGGCGGGAGAAGGGTGTTGATTCCGGGTTGGCGGAGGAAGGGGCTGAGATTCACAAGGACAGCAATTTTGAATTTTGCTACAATAGCGCGTCGATGCTTATGCTAATATAATGCGCTGCAGACCATGATGAGGTTACATGTATGTGCTCCATGTCCGGCCCGCCGGCCTTCTGAAGCCTACACAACTATACATTGGGAAATGGGGTGTTCATTTAGCACCAACTGTCATGGGCGGAGACTTGGAGGGCCAGGGGACGTCCACGAGACCCCGAAGTGTGTGGTTGTAGACGGATATGCTGCTCCCCCAATATTTAAAAAATATCTCAAATATGTCATTGTAAATTTATAGAGTGTTATCTACTGTTTATCCATCATGAACAATTTTGCTGGGACGACAGCAAAACTGGTATATACTCTTGCAGTGTGGAATTCAATAATAATTATTTATACAACGTGGAGGAACATTATTGAACTCGCAAAGTTGACGCAAACCATTTCTTTCAGCAACGAAGTAATTATGAGAAAGTTGGTGAGATGACAGCTTAAAATTTTACCATTAAAGTGCTGATATCCAAAAAATTTAAACAATGACCTACAAGGGGACACTTTTGAAGTCATAATCCACAACTTTCAGCATTGAAATGATGAGCTATTTAATTAAAAAAATGACAACCCAAAATGCTATTATTGCAATGTGGAAATGCAAAACTTTTTCATGACTTTATCGTTCATAAACAATTAGCAAACAAGAGCCTGAAACGTGCTCCTGTCGATGTCAACAGCGAAAAATGCGCTGGTTTCTGGAGCTCCGCCCCCAACCCCGCTGGGGGAGCTTACGACGCTCCATCAGACCCCTAGTCGGCATGAGCTTCGCGCATTCGGCACTAGCAGCTTCGGGTCTCCAGCGCATGCAAAATTACCGCCCTTAAGGAAAATGTTCTACTTGCGCTCCTGGGAGGAAGGGCTTGGGGTTTCAGCCCCCCCCAAACCTGAAATCCTGGCGTCGCCACTGGTTGTACCCGTAAAAACCCCTACATGTGACATGCCCCTAGGGTTTTTCTATATAGCAGGCTTACCCATATGACAGTAGGCTATACTTAAAACCGGTTAGGCTATAGGCCTAAACTTTTAACTTTTGTGATTATATTAAAGACTGATCCCATTTCTTTGAAAATAAAATTTTGACTTTCTTATACTGGTAGCGAGTGTGCGACTCTTCAAAACGACTTCTTATTTAAGTTTTTATGATTTTATCGTTCATAAATAGCTGGAAAAAAGAGCCTAAAAGGGCTCAAGTTGAGGTCAACAGAGCTAAAATGCGCTGGCGGCTGGGGCTCCGCCCCACACCCCGCTGGGGCAGCTTACGACGCTCCCCCAGACCCCCCTAGTCGCTATGGGCTTCATGCCTTCGGCACTCGCAGCTTCGCGCCTTTGGCGCTTCATAAAAAATGTTCTAGTTGGGCTTAGGGCTTCAGCCCCCCCCCCAATCTGAAATCCTGGCGCCGCCACTGCTAAGTGTATGCGTGCAAGACATCCTACAAGTAGCTTGCTCCTGACGGTGCTATATAAATTTTCATCATTGTGTAATAATTATTGACTTTTTATTGCCTATACAAAATTTCGACTGGTCAACTATAGCAGTGGTGCACAACCTTTTTCAGCCAAGGGCCATTAGGCCTAATCGATTTCTTAAACTCTTCGCGGGCCAAACGTCAACCTTTCGCTTCCGACTTTCGGCCATTTCGTTTTTGCAACTGTTACGAAAAAGGTAATATTATTAATCACGCAGCCAATACAACGGAAAGATACAGCAAAAGACAACAAAAATGACGGCGAAAGTTGTGTGCTTCTGTCTGAAATCAGAGGTTTGCGCCACTGTAGACTTAATGTTAATTTCGGCTCTTAAATAGTTGCAATGCCTTCCCTGTTGGTCATCGCGGGCCACATGACAACCCGTCGCGGCCTCGCGGGTCGGATGTGGCCCGCGGGCCGGACGTTGTGCACCACTGCTCTATAGTCTATAACCAGATTACAGAGCGCATATGAAATGCATTGTTAGCGCGTGTATGAGATATCTAGAAAAATCGTTTATTAGACAGCGCTCGAACGCGCCTCCTGCAGTTAGTTGAAAGGGCGAGGAAGTACAGTCTAATATGCCTATGAGTAAAACACAGTCTGCCCTTGAAGCGTTTCCACTGCATCCATGGATCCCAACTAAGTGCAAATGCAGCAAGCGCGGATTAACCACAGCCGTGATTTCCACGCAGCTGTGATTTCCGCAAAGCACATCTGCTCTAGCTAGACCTATACGTAGGCTACGGTACGCTGCAGTAGCTGTAAACTGCGGCGACTGGTGTCTACGGTGTGGTTCAGACTAACTCCTGCTCCACGATCAACATAATTATACATGCAGACCTCAGTTGCCTGTGTAGCTGTTGTAAGAACAGACGCAGACATTTATGTAGGGTATCGACTCCGTTCATTTTAAGTGAATTCGTGGGTCCAATCCTTCACCAGTGGCGCTCCTACCTATGCCCGACTGCGGTGCCAGATTAACCATGGCGCAACTGGCGCACTTGCGCCAGGCCTTCTTTCGGGGGTAATTTTTTTTTAAATTGAGAAATTCGATTATCCGATCGAATTTGTTTATATAAGTCACAGTCCGGCTTATTTAAAATGTTTAATTTCTAAAACAAGCATTGCATTTAAAATTTGGTGGCATTATTAAAAACAGGCCTTCTACAGTACTACTACTATAAAGATGACGTACTAATTAATTGTGTACTGTAATGATGACGCATGACGTAATCAATTTATGCGCGGATCGACCCCATCAGGACCATCACCAAATAAAATATAGATAATTATGCGTACGGTAAAGACGACACCGTGTATGTTCCATGTAATATTTTTATCTACTATTTAGTGTTTATGTAGCTGCTTATTTCTTTTTTTAATTTTAATTTTTAAACAAATAAAATAAGTAGGCCTAAAGAAAATGAAGAAATTTGAGTCCGGTTGGCAGAAACGTAAAAGAAAACGCGAACTTGAAGAGGTAGGCAAACAGCAACGTGGTAGTATTGTAGCGGACCAGGGGTTGGGCGAAAACACCAGGAGCCGAGTACCAACCCCAGTCGTCAAGGTACCCTCTGTCAGTCCGCGCAGTACGGCCTTGGCTGTAGACCAAGGACTAGCCGGCTAGGCTTAAACACGTTTATTGAAGAAACCACGATGATCATGTAGAGTTCACAGCACAAGTAATTTATTGCGTCACAATCGCTATAGCACTTCGAGAACGAACTGTTTGTGTCAATTTCTACAACGCTGGAATCAGAGTTCGTGCGCCGATGCAACAGTTTATGTAGCGCCAGAGTTCGTGCGTCGATGCAGCAGTTTATGTAGCGCCAGAGTTCGTGCGTCGTTGCGGCAGTTTATGTAGCGCCAGAGTGAATGCGAAGCGTTCAGGAATCGAGTCGGCGTCGTCGAGCACAGCAGGCAATAGAGCCTGCGTGAATGGTCGGAGCAGATCCGCGGTGGTCAGGAATCGAACCGGCGTCGTCAAGCAGGACGGACCGTCGTCTCTGCCTCTGCAGCACCCGGAGTAGAACCGTCGTCGTAGCAGCTTCGTCCGTCAGCTAGGTTGCGGTAGTCGGAAACCGAACCCCAGTCCCGTGGAGGAGCACCTGAAGAGGCCGATGTTCGAGCTCGAGGCACAGATTCAGGATTTTACCTCTCTCCACAATAGTATCACTCAACAAACGTTTTACCGCTCGTCAAGCCAGATCATCAGCCAGCTACTACGCGTTTTACCGCGTTCTTCACCAGGCCATTCGTCTGCACTGAGCAAGAAAATGAAATGTTCAGGGCTTAACGACACTGTTTCATATCGAAGATGATTAGTGTCGGAGGCAGAGAACAACCTCATGCTCCACGTTTATATTGCGACCGAGCCACCCGCTGTAAAGATCCCCCGCCCGGGAATTGAACCCGGGCCGCCGGCGCGGCGAGCGGGCTACAACCCACTCGACCACGCAGGATCTTCACTGAGCAAGAAAAAATGTTCAGGGCTTAACGACACTGTTTCATATCGAAGATGATTAGTGTCGGAGGCAGAGAACAACCTCACACTCCACGTTTATATTGCGACCGAGCCACCCGCTGTAAAGATCCCCGCCCGGGAATTGAACTGAGCAAGAAATGAAATGTTAGGGTTTAACGACTCTTTTTCATATCTATGATGATCAGCGTCGGAGGCAGAGAACAACCTCGTACTCCACGTTTATATTGCGACCGAGTCACCCGCAGTAAAGATCCGAGAAATTAATCTCTGATAAACCGACCGACCGGGAATCGAACCCGTGCCGCCGGCGGGGCGAGCGGGCTACAAACCCACTCGACCACTGAGGATCTCTAAGAACTGAGCAAGAGCAGCAACCTTCCTTATATACACTACCAGCGCAGGCTGGGCAGAGGTTAAGCCAGCCGGCTGGGCTAGAGAGGCGGAGCCCGAGCCGGCTGGGCCAAACCGGCTAGGCTAGAGAGGCGGAGCCCGAGCCGGCTGGGCCAAACCGGCTAGGCCAAACCGGCTAGGCCAAACCGGCTAGGCCAGAGAGGCGGGGCCTAGATTGAGCCGGCTGGGCTGAACCAGCCAGGCCCAGCCAGCCGGGCCAGAGAGGCGGAGCGTAGGCTGAGCCGGCTGGGCTGAACCAGCCAGGCTCAGCCAGCTGGGCAGAACCAGCTAGGCTGGGCCGGCCAGGCCAGCAGGCTGAGCCGGCCAAGCCAGCAGGCAGCAAGCAGCAGCAGCAGCAGCTGCAAACTGCAGCAGCAAATTATTGGGGCAAGCAAATAATGAGGGCAAGCAAATAATGAGGGCAAGCCATCCCTCAGTGCAAAAATCTTAACACGTCCCCCCCACGAATGATCCGAGGCCCCCTCGGAAAGGACGTGCCCCGCACTGAGGGAGGAAAGAGCCATGCCAAAAAAATAAACGGCCCATATTGGCCTCTATGCCCATAATTAAAGTCCGTCAAAATTTGACCTGAAGCGCACAACATTACTGCATGAAACATATTAGGCGCTTAAATCTGGCAAGCGAGACAGTTAAAAATGTACATTTACGTAGCGCACTTTAATGTTCGCTGCGCCACGTAAACAAATAATAACAATCAATGGTTAATCACAGGGCAGGTAATGAACATTACAGGGACGATACACCTTTAAAACCGTCACATGTAAAATAATGCATTCCCTGATAGAAACAACGTAATAACAAATAACGCTGGTCACTATATAAACAAGCGTGCGTAAACATCAGTGACAATCTTGACAACTGTCGATAACAGTACTGAAAATGTTACAACGGTTAAGCACCGTGCAATTGTTGAACATTACAGGTATGACCCGTTAACACACCTGTAAGCCTGCACATGTAAAATAACATAGGCCCTGATGGAAACACGTAATAACAGACAACTCTGTTCGCTATATAAACAACAGCAGGTCGGCGAAACTTTACAGAACCACGTGACCCAACGTGCACATCAAACAATAAGTCGGGCTGCGATATCATGCCTACGTAAAGAAATGGTTAATTATTACAACGCATACAATATTTACCAGTCACAAATAATACGCCTAACGTTATAGCATCACAGCGCGTATAATATTTTCAAGTAACATATAATTCAGACTAAGTTCTCAAAATAAACAAAAAAATACCCTATTGCTCTCACAAAGCCTGACAATCAAGTCCCAGAACCGCCTGAACAAATCAATCAGACAGGGTTATCGTGTGGGCAATAAAAGTCGCGACACTTACAATAATTGCAGTCACCACAATGAATCCGACAAGCGACATAAACTCAGGCTGCGTGATCAAAATAGGACAGAAAATACCTTACTGGTTGCACAAATCCGGACAATTAAGTCCTTGCAGCGCCTATACTTATATAACGCCAGGCAATGCAACGCAATAGTACAGTTAAGCAACTCAGTACACGTATCAGCGCAAAATACGGTTACGACACAGTAGCCTATACATGTATGTAAATAAAACTCATTGATCAAAACTAAACAGAAAAGTACCCTTTTGGGGTCGGCCAAACCTGGACAATTAAGTCCTAGATTAAATTGTGCCACAAAGTGGTCCACAATTTCTCTTATTTCAATTGGGTGCGGAGTGCCGTTTCGTGCACAACCCCCTTTCTCTTTTTTTTATTTTTTTATTTTTTATTGCTCTCTTTTTTTCTTCTGTTTCGGGTACGAAATGCGAGGTGCGCATAACCCCCTTCTTTTTTTTTTTTTTTTAGCAGCGATGTTTATGATTGCGAGTTATACAGAATCAAAGAAATGAAATAATAGCAGCCAAACATGGCTGAGACTAGTAAAGAAAAACAGAGGCCAGGCACGGCTTGTATAAGCAGAGCAAAACACACTAGCCACACAAGAATTTAAAGCACAATTTTAACCCACAACCCTAAACCATCAATTTGCACAGAGCCACCTACGAGAGACTGTCCTCTAAACACATTAATTCCTGCTCTGGCACCAATATCAAAAACGAGGAAAATGTGAATTTAGCGTGTCCTACTTACTGATTCATCAAAGCAAAGCTTGCATGCAAATAATCGCAAATAATTGTGCGATTAATTAAACGATTAACAAAAGAATCTCATGCAGCTAACCACGAATAACCACACGATTAATCAACCGATTTACACGAAGCATTAGGCCTATAACAGTCCATCTGGGGACAGATAAAAATAATAAGAATACTGCATTTCTACAATAGAACTGTTCATAAAAATGGTGCTTTTCGCAAGGAAAATGTTTCCTTTTCCAATAAAAACGAAATGGTTCCTGTTTACCAAAGAAAAGAAAAGAGTTCTTTTCACAATTTAGAGTAATGATACTTTTGCAATAAAATTTGTGCCTCGTTAAAGAATAAAAAGTACCCCCCCTCTTTTTGGCGATAAAAGAAAAGGCCTTTAGCCAAAAATGGGAATCTTTTAACGTCGTTCACTCACAACATCCTGTGTTGTCGTGCGCGGAACCTGCACGCCGTCTACTGGAACCGGACTGGTCGACGAGTGGTACGGTGAGGTCGACCGGCTCCCGCTTCGTCGGAGTTTCCGTCGTACGAATTTCCTTCCGTTTCAGGCGTTCTGTTCCTTGGCTGATTGACAACCGGCATGGCTGCGCCGTCGTCGTCGGGACCATGTCGATCCCCAGAAATCGCTCCTTCCGCTGCAAGCGTTCCTTTCCGGCGACGCGACCGACAATCGTATGAGGCCGTGGCGCTTCCGGTCACTTCAGGATGTGACCTTCCTGTCGCTTCCGCGGTCGGCTCGCTCCATTCCCCTTTCGTCCTCCCGTAGCAGTGGCGGAGTTTATCGACGTGCGATACGAAGGGCTTGGCCTTCGGCGACTTCTCACACCTTTCTAACAGATCAGCTACATAAGACAGATAGACGAGTCTCTCCCGAATCAGTCTATTGGAATCCCGTCGAAATCCTCCGGGGTCGAAGGACACAAATCCCCCATTCAGATTCAACACACGAGTAGACAGACCAGTCACATTGGCATGACAACAACTCATCCTTCCCCGGGCATATTCACAGTACAAATCAATTGTGCAGAAACACACTACGCAAGAGAGAACCCAAAGACAGGCAATCAATCCGAAAAAAGGATTAGAATCCTTCCGTGTCAGATGAGACCTAATCAATTTGTCGTCTTTAATACAAAACTGCAAAGACTTCTCTGTCTCCTCGGCGACCGACACATCTGCAGAACATTCGCCGACAGCAGGTTCAACAACACCAGTTGCCAACAATTGGTCCAGTTGTGCGTCAATAGCAGCCTGATACGGATGCGGTTGTCTACGCAAAGGTTGTCTTACCGAACGAGAGTCTCCAGTATCGATTCTCTGCTGAGAAATCATGGTACTCCCCAAGTCATGGTCAGTCGTCGGGAAAATGCTTTCATCCTCGACCCATAACTCCATCAGTCGTTCCTTCACATCAGCCGGGACATCCTCAGAGATTTCGTCCATTAGCTTTCCGACCAAAGAGTTGTCGTCAGCAGTACCCGTCTGTCTCTCATTATCTTCCTCAACCTTTACGGGGTGTAAGTCTCCCAACATTTGGTTAGCCGTCAACAGGGCAGGCTGTTCATTCAAATTCACCACACGAATACAAGCATCATCAGCATCATTACCCAACACAACTCTGGCTACATGCAATCCAGGCTGGATTTCTTTAGACTCAGTCATCCAGGCTTGTGCGGAGGTCGTCAAATCACGATACTGAGTTTTACACGGAATATCACACTGAGAACGAGGAAGGACAGTTGTTTCCTCGGCAACCATAACCCTGCGACACCAAAGCGCTCCATTGCCCTTAACCAAAGGAATGCGGCGTCGACCAATAAACAATGCACCCTGTCCAAAACCCAAGCGACAACGATGCTGCCTCAACCAATCCATGCCAAGCATTGGTTCACCAATTTGATCAGAGACAAGAAAACTAGTGTCGATAGAAAACCCTCTAGAAATCTTAATCGGAGCATCAATCTGACCCAAGACTCTAATCTGCGTTCCATTAGCTGCCACAAGAATGCGATTGCTAGGCTGTAGCGGCAAACCATCATCATCAGCAGAGGGAACCAGGCTTACCTCCGACCCAGTGTCCACTAGGCAAGTTCTTTGCTGTCCGTTGATCGTTCCCCGGATGTAGATCGCGTTGTTTGTCACACCCGATGCTCGGTCTCTCGTTGTATGGTTCATGACTGTTGTTCCATTCTGTCCCGACGTCGGTGGGTCCAAGGTGCGTGCGTCGTCACTTCGGTTGGAGAACTGCTGACGCTGGCGACACTGGCGAGCCATGTGGCCCACCTGTCCACAGCTGAAGCAGGTTATCCCGCGTCCGGGACCACCTGAAGCGTTTCCTCGAGGCGGAGACGGAGGAGTAGGAACGGTAGATGGAACCGTCCGTGAAGCAGTCGGTTCAGCGCCGAAACTCGTCTGATGCGAGCTTCGGAGTTCGTCCAGCTGTCGGCAGATCCTCCCTTCCATGTCCTGTTGCCACTTGCGTTGCGAAGCGAAGAAGCTGTCCAATTGAGACTGGAGCTGTCCACCGGCGTCAACTTCTTGAGACCCTCGCACTCGGTTGGCAGGTCTCCGACGATCCTCCAAGTCTGACGTCTGTTGGTACGCGGACAGGCGTAGAGCGGTTCGGTACGCCTCGTCGATGGTTTTCGGCTCTCGTTCTCTCACCTTGAGAGACAGCTCCCGGTCGCGGATCGCTTCAAGGAAAGCGTCCTTCGCAAGAATTTCCGTCGTTTCGTTGGACGGGACCGGGTAGGCAAGGACGACGAGTCTCCGGATGTCGTGCAGCAAGTCGCCGAGAGTTTCGTCAGCTCGCTGTCGGCGATAATAGAGTTGAGCTCGGAAGGTCTCAGCTTGACCCTCCGACCCGTAGCGTTGGCGTAGTCTGACGACGAGCTGTTCATACGTGACCTCGGTGCTGGCTCCGAAGTCCCAAAGCAGCTGCGTTGCCGCCTTTTCCAAGGAGCAACGAAGGAAGTCGACTTTATCGGCTGCAGTCCATCGGTTGTGTCTTGCGCAGACGTCGAATTGTGCCAGGAACGACTCGAGGGATCCGGTTCCGTCGAATTTTCCGGGCTTCATGGGATTCTTCTTTTCGCCGACCATGCGACCGACGTTTTCTAAGACTTTTGATTCCAGTCTGCTCGCGTCCCTTTCCGAAATCAGCACGGTTTTTCGGTCCTTCTTCGGTGCGTCCTCGAAGTCGATTTTCTCAAGGAATCGGCTGGACTCGACCTCGTAGTCAACCAGGAGATCCCTTCCTCGTCCTGTGGCGGGTGACGACGTCGTTGGGAAGCCAGCGGCGTTTCCGTCCATGTCTCCGATCAGAGGACTCCACATTGTCGTCGTTCCGTCGAAATTCTCACCAGTTCGTAGAAGTGCAGCGAATCTTTCAAAACCACTTTCGCGGAATCAGCTTGAAGCGGTGCAGAGTTTTTCCAGTCACCCCACTTCTGGTACCAGTTTGTAGCGGACCAGGGGTTGGGCGAAAACACCAGGAGCCGAGTACCAACCCCAGTCGTCAAGGTACCCTCAGTCAGTCCGCGCAGTACGGCCTTGGCTGTAGACCAAGGACTAGCCGGCTAGGCTTAAACACGTTTATTGAAGAAACCACGATGATCATGTAGAGTTCACAGCACAAGTAATTTATTGCGTCACAATCGCTATAGCACTTCGAGAACGAACTGTTTGTGTCAATTTCTACAACGCTGGAATCAGAGTTCGTGCGCCGATGCAACAGTTTATGTAGCGCCAGAGTTCGTGCGTCGATGCAGCAGTTTATGTAGCGCCAGAGTTCGTGCGTCGTTGCGGCAGTTTATGTAGCGCCAGAGTGAATGCGAAGCGTTCAGGAATCGAGTCGGCGTCGTCGAGCACAGCAGGCAATAGAGCCTGCGTGAATGGTCGGAGCAGATCCGCGGTGGTCAGGAATCGAACCGGCGTCGTCAAGCAGGACGGACCGTCGTCTCTGCCTCTGCAGCACCCGGAGTAGAACCGTCGTCGTAGCAGCTTCGTCCGTCAGCTAGGTTGCGGTAGTCGGAAACCGAACCCCAGTCCCGTGGAGGAGCACCTGAAGAGGCCGATGTTCGAGCTCGAGGCACAGATTCAGGATTTTACCTCTCTCCACAATAGTATCACTCAACAAACGTTTTACCGCTCGTCAAGCCAGATCATCAGCCAGCTACTACGCGTTTTACCGCGTTCTTCACCAGGCCATTCGTCTGCACTGAGCAAGAGCAGCAACCTTCCTTATATACACTACCAGCGCAGGCTGGGCAGAGGTTAAGCCAGCCGGCTGGGCTAGAGAGGCGGAGCCCGAGCCGGCTGGGCCAAACCGGCTAGGCTAGAGAGGCGGAGCCCGAGCCGGCTGGGCCAAACCGGCTAGGCCAAACCGGCTAGGCCAAACCGGCTAGGCCAGAGAGGCGGGGCCTAGATTGAGCCGGCTGGGCTGAACCAGCCAGGCCCAGCCAGCCGGGCCAGAGAGGCGGAGCGTAGGCTGAGCCGGCTGGGCTGAACCAGCCAGGCTCAGCCAGCTGGGCAGAACCAGCTAGGCTGGGCCGGCCAGGCCAGCAGGCTGAGCCGGCCAAGCCAGCAGGCAGCAAGCAGCAGCAGCAGCAGCAGCAGCAGCAGCAAACTGCAGCAGCAAATTATTGGGGCAAGCAAATAATGAGGGCAAGCAAATAATGAGGGCAAGCCATCCCTCAGTGCAAAAATCTTAACAGTATTGATAAAGTTCTGGCAGTAAAAACACGAGAAGTGCCGCAATTTATAAATGGTGTCGACTCAATGTGACAGTGTCAGAAGCTGGATGCAGTTCAGGCTTAGGCAGCTCAGCAGTGTCAGCACTAATGCCAACAACAGACACCCTTGATTTCCGCAATGATATCATTGATATGCCTAAATCTGAAACTACCATAGATCTACCATTAAAACAAGAGACAGAAACAGGTAGGCTACAGCAGTTAGGGCTACTCCACAAAAGATGGTGAATATAATGTACCGCTATAATCTGAAAGACGGTTTTCCAAATGTTTGTATTGCACTACGTAGCCTATTTACTTAACTTTGTCTGTAAGTAACTGCAGTGGAGAAAGATCATTCAGTCATATAAAACGCATAAATCATCTTTGAGGTCAACAATGGGCCAGGACAGATTGGCAAATTTAACTCTTTTGAACATTGAGTCGGAAATCTTGACAGATCTTGACTTTCAAAATATCCTTGATTCTTTCTCTACTTTAAAAGCGCGAGGGAAAGACTTTTAGACTCGACGAACATTTTTGAACAGTTGAACTGTGACAAGTAAAATTTAAAAATCTCCTATGATCCTATCACAGCTTCATTTTGTGCTCATAAATTATTAAGGTAGCCTATGTTTTTTTTATAAGCCTATAATTAATTTCCCCCCCATTTTTTGATAATTTGATTGGATAGAGGGCCTACTTTAGTTTTGTGGCATTGTTTGCGCCAGGCCTCTAAAAAGTTAATCCGGCACTGCCCGACTGAATGACTGCCACGCCATGTATTGTATAAGTATAAGATCCACTTGGACGGACGGACGGTTGTATGTTAGCCCGATATGTAAATAACTGAAATAGCGTGCATCGTCGGCGGCGGCGGCTCGCGAACCGACTTCCTTAGTTAAGCACAGATCGAGGCGTCTACAGTAGACGAACGTAGGCTACTGCTCCCTAACCACATGTAGCCAACTGAGCCAGTAACAGACTCGTCGTTATTATGTTATAATTTAGACCGGAAGGATAAGCAAGACTCTAGGATGCGCTAAGAACATAAGATCAGCATCTCCTCCAATCTGTTTCTTTATTATAGCGACCGAGATCGGTGAGGGAGAACAAGGAGACAGCTGCTGCAGAGGAATAGCAGAATGAAAATGAGTTAGGCCTAGAAGATGGATGAGTAGAGAGAAAGTAGAACAGAACTTCAAAAGGTAGGCAGAAGGTGAGTAGCCTAAATCTAATGTACTCGATTGGTTTAACTCTCTGCGCACGTTGATCTTCACCGAAACAGAAAATGCGAAACAACAGACAATAAAAAAATGCAGTGAACGGGGGGAGGAAACCTCAATCAATTTGGTTTTTAGGGGGTCGTCGCAACTTTCGACATGTTACCATGGGGTCGTCGCACTAAAAAAGTTGAGTAGGCCACCGCTGGTATAGGCTGACGCCTCATTCTGAACAGACCTATGCCGCGAGAATAGGCCTACATAATATTCTAATGATTTATAAATATCATTTACATATTTGATGAGAAACGTAGTAAAATTTAATGGAGGTGGGTGGGTTGGGGGGTGGGGGTGGGGTGTGAATTAGAGGAAATGAGCGAATGAGCAATGACACCATTGGTCCATTGTGTTGCACGTTATACTTAGACCTACATAAAATTATATTGATTAATTGTAGACAAAATAATCTTGAACGGCTTTGACAAAGACTATCGCTGTCGCGTCCGATTTTCGTTACGATGCATCAGGAGTGACAACAACAACAACAACAACAACAACAACAACAACAAAAGAAGCAACAACAAAAGCAGCAGCAACAACAAAAGAAGCAGCAACAAACAACAGGAGCAGCAGCAACAACAACAACAACAACAACAACAGAAGCAGCAACAACAACAACAACAACAACAAAAGAAGAAGCAGCAACAAAAGAAGCAGCAACAACAAAAGAAGCAGCAACTGCAACACGTTATAAGCATCATCAGCGGCGGCGCCTGCTTCTGGATTAATCCGTTTCAGGCTGCGCAGCGAGAGACGCTCGAGCGATGGCTGCTGCACGTCTAATTATTGAAAGCCCGATTTCTTCCGAAAGCGATTCAATCAACATTGAGACACCGAACATTGTGTCACGCATAGCTTTCGCCAGTGGACCAGTGGCATCACCATCAGCAGCATCACCACCATCATCCGCATCAGCATCATCAACAGCAGCAGCACAAGGACCAGCACCCTCTGCCTCTCCTACGTCACAAATAGATGGTGAGTTGTCATCGAACGCCATGATCAAGTGCACGTCGTTCCTGCACAATGATTCCACAGCGAATCCTACAACTACGATCAGGTCGACATCCTTTGCCACAGACGACGACGATGACGCTGCGACGACAACGATGACGACAACGATGACGACAACGACGCAGACGATCATTCCTGCCACCACTCAACCACAGAACTCGGTGGTATTTACTAATATGATTAACCAATCGACAGCTGCTGCTGCTGCCGTGCAACCGAAAACAATTTTGATGCAGAACCTGACGACGATTGGAATGCAGAAAGCATCGCCGACCATAAGAACATCGTTGAAAATAATCAACGACGGTCACCAGCAGCAGCAGCAGCAGCAGCACCATCAGCAGCAGCAGCAGCACCACCACCACCATCAGCAGCAGCAGCATCAGCAGCAGCAGCAGACATCGTGTGTGGATAGAAGCGGATCGACCGAAATCAAAGATGGAAGCAACGTCGCCTACATGCAGATCCGAGTAGAGACTGCGGCTGCGGCCCAACCAACGAACGAACCATCATTGACAGAGACATTGGCAACTGACCTGCAGCGGGCAACAGTGGCAGGACCTGGTGAAGAAGAAGAAGATGAAGAAGACGTTGATGTCGAATATGAAGTAAAGCAATACGTCATTGAAGAAATCGAGAGCACGGCCACTGTCGTCATAAACCAACCACAAACGGTCAGAGATTTGCTGGAAAAAGTCACCAGTAATCCGTTAGTGCTCGCTTTGGTGTTTCTTATTCTTGCAATTACGCTCTTGTGCATCTTAGCAGAAGGAGAAATCTCTTTGGTCTGGACACTGTTCGCAATTTCGATGGCGTCACTTGTAGTTTTCGGCGGAATGAAAATGTGAACACACATGTTTCGCATAATGATGATTTAAGCATGATAGGCTACTAATGACGTGCGCGCTATTCACAGTCATAATTTTATTGTACGCCATCGCGAATTTCCTAAAGCCCTTGATATAATGCTTAATTATTATTAATCGATATTTATGAGTAGGCCTAACTGTTATCATGCACGAAAAACTATCACAATGTATAAAAAATAAAAACCTGGTTAATACTGCATTGGCTTAATATCATTAATGGCATGAGATTAATGAACTATAGAGTGAAAATGGCGTGTTTAGGTCTATAGGTCTATCACAAAATAATTATAGAGACGTTGAAGTTTTAGAGGAGTAGGCTAATTAAGCTACAGAGCCTACAAAACGCGGTAAGGGCTACGTAGCCTACGTTAAAGAAAACGTTCAGGCCTACCATTAACATGCATGACCCGCGATCTAATAAATTGGTGTGTCTATAGCAGAGTAAATTTAAACTGTAGCCTACGCTAGGCTCTAGTCCTATGTGCCTTCTGCCTACAAGCATGGCCTTCATTTAGCGCCATCTCAAATGTCCAGTATATATGAGTGGGACATGAGCTGCCCTTCTAACATGAATAATATTTCGTCTACCCTTCTGAGCCTAAAACCTGGTAAGACTAAAATAAATTAAACGGACTAGGCAATCGTAAGCAACTTGATCAACTTGACTTCGCCGCATATTGCTGTGGAAGATCCTGGGAGAAAGGCCGTGGAAAGGAGGCGATAAATTTTTGGTTCGAATCCAACCGTACCGGGGCGTCCATAAACATCTACCATCCATAGCTCCTTGTACAGAATTGCAACCTCAGGCCTACTATAGTCTAGACCAGCGGTTCCCAACCCGTGGCCTGCGGGCCAAAAGTGGCCCGCCAAGCCTAAAAAAGTGGCACGCCAGGCCTCAGAAATGGCCCTGACCTCTTGAAAAATAAAGAAAAATGTATGAAAAATTGACAATTTTGACAAGATAGAACATAGGCTATAATTATTTTACATTGCAAATTATTTTAATTTGACGTCTATAAATAACATCAAACATTCTATTTTGAATCAATTATAACAATTTTATATGCCTTTGGTTAATTAAATTTTAGCATTGTGGCCCCCTAATATCCTTTAACTAAGAAAAAGTGGCCCGCTTGACCTCCAACTTAGAAAAAGTGGCCCTAAGGTCCAAAAAGGTTGGGAACCACTGGTCTAGACTCTAGATAGTCGTTACTATAGTAGGCCTATATATATGTATACATGCTAAGATACCAAGTAGGCCTAACAAAGAAACTGTCTGGTCTCTCACTCAGAAATCCTGACATATTCCACCCGGTCGATGATCGAATGGCAACGGACGTGTGTCTAGGCCTTCATTTCCAATAGGCTAGGTTCAAATCCAATTTTTAAACAGGCGAGGATTCTAACCGGTTGAAACGCGACCATGGGCCTAGCCGGAAAATGTTTTCCACTTTGGGGATTTTCAATGGACATGAGTCGCAAAAACACAGGATTAGTTTTCTTTTTAAATCCGAAATTATTTCGGCTTGTTTAAACCCATAAAATCCCAATAAATACGCCCATGAACTTGACATAACTTCTGTAAGCACTTCCTTATTAATTTTTACTCAAGAGCTGACTGCGATGTATAGACGATTGGATCGAAGTTATAATTTTATAGGCTACTAGCTGCACCCGGCCACGCGTTGCTGTGGCTGAAAAGAGCGTCTCCCCTTCCCCTCCCCTCCCCTCCCCTCCCCTCCCCCTCCCCCTCTACCTCCCCCTCCTTCTCCCCTCCCCTCCCCCTCCCCTCCCCCACTTTGTTCCAATTAAGCTTGTTCTTAACTAAGTCGTGCGAACGAGTTATATACAGGGTGGGCCATAAAAAAGTAACCCCTACGGTTTTTTGCCTATATCTTGGCCAGAATTAAGAATTTCAAAATGAATCTTTACAGGTCTAAAGAAAATTCATATTTACACATGATAGCCAGATTGCATCAAAATATTTCAAACACAACAAAAGTTATACCACTTTTAGTGAGGCCACCCACCATTTTTTGATGATTCAAAAACGATACGCAATAAAAAAGGAGCAAAACACGATTTTATTAAGTCTCACCTCAAATAACTGCTGTCAAATGAACTTGGCAGTGCTTCACAACTTGTGTTCAATGTGCCCACCACCAGTGCCAAAACTTCTTTTGAGTGTCTTTGCAAAGTTCTTCATGGACCAGTTGATTAATCTGACAGATTCCTTATTTACCAATTTGATTGTCATCTTGCTAAGTGACTTCTCAATGCCGTACAGCTACGCTGGTACCCTGTTTCTTTCTTAAATAGTATAATAATGATCATCTGGCATTATCAAGGCTATATATTTGATAACAAATATTTGAGATGAGACTTAATAAAATTGTGCTTTTGCTACTTTTTGTTGCGTTGCCCTTCTGAATCGTCAAAAAACGGTGGGGGCCTCACTGAATGCGGTATAACTTTTGTTCTGTTTGAAATATTTTTATGAAATATAGCCATCATGTGTAGAAATGAATTGTCTTTTAGCCTGTAAAATTTCATTTCGATATTCTTACTTCTGATCAAGATATTGGCCAGAATAATTAAATTGTTTTTGCAATTTTTATTGCGTCGCGTTTTTGAATTGTCAAAAAACGGTGGGTGACCTCACTAAAAGTGATATAACTTTTGTTCTGTTTGAAATATTTTGATTAAATTTGGCCATCATGTGTAAATATGAATTGTCTTTAAGCCTGTAAAATTTCATTTCGAAATTCTTACTTCTGGCCAAGATATAGGCAAAACACCGTAGGGGTTACTTTTTTATGGCCCACCCTGTATATAACTCGTTCGCACGACTTAGTTAAGAACAAGCTTAATTTGAACAAAGTGGTCTAAAATCGTTTATATGAATAGTCTGGGTTTTTCTGGGTTTTTCGGAAGGAAATCTGGGTTTATTTCTGAAACCTCAGTGACAGGGCTGTAATCAAGAGTATACGCGGGTATACGGCGTATATATTTACCTCCGGGAAAAACGGCATCGTATATAGGCCTACTCACCTCCCGAAAAGTAGGGTATACGCGGGTAAAAAGCACCGTAGCCTATACGCTAGTAAATTAGGGTGCAATGTGGTTCTTTAAGGTGTATTCTTAAGCGAATGACTAAAAAAGGTCAGAAATTTCGGACCCAAAAAGGTCTGATTTCCTCCCGGCCAGCGTGTAGGCTAGGCTACAGACCTCAAAATTTACTAGTTAGGCCTACTGTTTAATAATAATATTATAATGTTTTATAATAATAATAATAGGGCCTAGACTATTGATATTTATCTCTGTAACGCCTGCAAACGCAATGCGCTTTACATGTAAAATTTATGCAGTAATCTTAATTAACATCAAACTTTCCTAGGCCTACTGACAGAACATAGGCCTACAGCCTGCAATAGGCCTACACGGCTATATAGATAGCATGTCTGCCCAACGGGGGCTAGAACTCGTTATTTCTCGGCTCTCGCTCTCCATGCCAGCGTGTTAACCACCGCTATCCCCAAATAATAATAAAATAATAATAATTACAAAATACTTCGGGGCAAAATTGTTTAAAATTATGATGCACACAATGCACATGCATCCTATTGCTGAATTCGTTAGAGGGCGCAAGTATGATGAAAATCCGAATAAATTTTTCTTCAACACACGTCTTTCGATTTACCTATCGCGTATCCTGGTAGCCTACTACTAGGGTAGTCCCAAAATCACGAATTCACGGAAATCACGGAAACCGTGAATTTCGCCGTTTGCCGTGATTTCCGTGAATTTTGCCTTTTTCCGTGATTTTCCGTGATCTTTCACATTTTCAGCACTTTTTTTTATAAAAACAGGTCAAAAATGACGCCCACGACCAAAAACAGCGCGGAACCATTAAATTCATTTAAGATTTTTTGTGCGGAACCATTAAATTAATGTATGAATTTCTGTTTTGGGATTGAATTACGTCGCTGACAAGTGAATATTCATTCATAAATACTCGTTTATGCTAAATTTCAAAATAAAAATCGACTTAGGCCTAATACAGAAATTGTGACTGAAAAAATTTCGCGGCACCGTGAATCACGGTGCCGTGAATTTTCGGATTTTTGCAAAAGTAGGCCGTGATTTTTTCACTTTTTGACCGTGATTTTGGGACTACCCTACCTACTACACAGCAAGAAATTATTGTTTCTCCCAGGATTAAAAATCCACTAAGATCAATAGATCATCATCCTTATTTACTATAACATCGTGCTATAAATAAAGTCTGTCAAGCTATTAATAGCAATCTATAAATAACCAATAATTTTGCGCATATGATTTTAGCATCGACATCGGAACCTACCAATGTTTAGCGGTTTATTTTCGCAACAGCTGATTGTTAGAGTAGCCCTATTTTACCCTATTTATTTAGGTCTATTGGTATGGGTGAAAAGTTGAAACCCTAACTTAGGTAATCTATCGTTTTAGCGGAATAAATTATTCTCCATTACATGGGATTTAGCGTTGATGGCATAGGCTACAAGTTGGATTGACGAAAATAATTCTTGCTAAATAGACCTAGAAGTGGGATTGATGAAAATAATTAATACTTAAATATAAGTGGGATTTATGAAAACATTATTGCTGTGATTGGAGCTGGGTTGATGAGAAATAATTGCTATTTAGATAAAGGTTGGAATGATAAAAAAAAGTTATTTTTGAAATACAATCTGGATTGAGTAAATGAATTTTTGCGTAAATGGAAGCCTGTTTGATGAGAATTATTCATGCCAAAGTAGATGCTGGATTGATGAAAAGTAGCCTAATTATGCTGTGCCAGTCCTGAAATTTAGTATAATTTTTTCGCTAAAGCGATTACCATAATTTATTTGTTTAATACAGCATTATTATTGTTCATCAGTCCAAATTCTACTTTGGCATGAATCCTTTTCATCAATCCAGCTTCTATTTAGGCAAGAAGTCTCTGACATACTGCATTGGAAATAAATGGATATTGGCTGATTGATTGACAATCAAAGGAACAGGTTAAAAATAGGCAGTGAAGTCAATATAGGGCAGTGCTGTCCAATGTGCGGGGCCCGCAAAGTGTCTTCAAGTGGCCCGCACAGGCTCACTAAAATTTTGCACTTTGTGTAAAGCGAAGTAAAGGATAAAGTCACTTATGTCTCACTTAGGCTATGCATATTTTATTTGAGTGCATCTTCTTAGCCTAAGTGAAACATAAGTTTGTTACTCTGTTGATTTGGTTAATCAGTATCCCTGTATGATGTGCTGAGTTGTTCCTTAAAATTGGATTTCTTTGCTTTGTTGCAGGCTTACAAGGATGGCTAGTTCAACAATAAGAATATTTGTGGTTGGTGATGTTATGCTAGGTAGGGCTGTTGATATGATTCAACCATATTCATGTGACCCTAAGTTGTACGAAGGAAATGGATTGTCTGCTCTGGATTATGTTTCACTGGTGGTTGCAAAGAATGGCCCACTGCCGGACTACAAAGAGCGTGGACCAGAATATGTTTGGGGTGATGCCATTCGTATCCTTGATCAGAAACTGCCCGATGTGCGTGTCATCAACTTGGAAACATCGATCACTATCAGTCAGACTCCTTGGCCGCGAAAAAGTGTCCACTACAAGATGCATCCTAAGAATGTATCAATTATTGAAGCAGCCCAAATTGATTGTTGTGTTCTTGCCAATAATCACACTGCTGATTGGGGTTTTGATGGATTACGCGAAACTCTGTCTTCCCTGAAAGAAGCCAATATTTCGTTTGTAGGTGCTGGTTATAATGCTCTATCTGCTGCCATGCCATTCATTAAGAAACTTCCTGACAAAGGTCGTGTGTTAGTCTTTGCTGTTGGTCATCCTTCAAGTGGTGTGCTGGATCAATGGAAAGCTAAAGAACATGTGGAAGGGTTGAATATGATCACTGCACGCAACCTGACCAAAGCCGTGCCGGAGATGAAAGACCAAATTGTCAAATACAAGAAAAAGGGAGATGTTGTAATTTTTTCAATACACTGGGGTGGAAATTGGGGGTATGATCTTGAAGAATATCAGCAAGCCTTTGCACATGCGCTTATCTTGGAAGCAGGAGTTGATGTCATCTATGGACATTCGTCGCATCACTTCAAAGGTGTTGAAGTTTTTCATCAGAAGCTGATTATCTATGGTTGTGGTGACTTTATTAATGATTATGAAGGTATTGATGGGCACGAGTCATATCGCGGTGATGTCTCCCTTATGTACTTTTTCGATGTTGATCCTGCTACTGGGAATCTTTCAAAGTTGCAGATGGTGCCAACTAAGATAAAACATCTTAAGGTTCACGAGTGTTTGACGGAAGATGACGTTGCATGGATTCATAGCACAATGTCAAGAGAGTGCAGGCGACTAGGATGTGATGTTGAAAGACAGGGCAATGAATTGACTCTGACATTTACAAAATGATTTCTTGTAATTTGTCTCTATAATTTTTGAGGTCATTTCAATGTCTTGTCTTCACATTTCACTATTAGAATGAACATTAATAAATCATTATGCATGAATGGTTCAATAAATGGTGTTTACAGGTTGTCAACGGACAGCAAAAGATTATTATAGAAGTAACTTGAACCTTGACTGCATTGCCAGAATTGAGTATGTATAACTCTGAAACCTTCGGTAAACAATCAGGACCTCTTGAGCTTAAAGCTGAGCAGTGCAATGTTTTATGTATGTATGTATGTATGTATGTGCACTTGTTATAGCGCCCCTTCAAGCTCTCTCTACTCAGAGGCGCTCCCGTTGCAGAGCGGACACTGCATCGGAGTTTCACGCCGAAGCGCTGAGCAATTGTAAGTGAAGGACTTGCCCAAGGTCCTTACGCGGCTTGAGGGTGGATTCGAACCTCGGACCTTCCGGCTCCAAGGCAGCGACGCCACCACTAGACCACCGCGCCCCACAATGTTTAATGTGCACAACTACTTTCTTTGGTATGGACCTTCAAATCCCGAGTGTGTCTGTCTTGTAGACAGTGGAATCCAATGACTTATCCATTTGGCGTGAATTCCAAATTTTTTGATGGGATGCATCCATGACTCCACGAATTCAGACCTTAATGGAATCACTGCTTGTAGTAGAAATTCACTTTAGCTCATTGTTACACAGTGCTTAATCTAGTCATCTCGGGGGTGGGGTGGGTGAAGTTTCCCCAGGAATGACATTCCTGGGGAACTTTGCCCCCCCAGAAATTTGAATCCCCCCCTTAAAGCAGCCAGCTAGGGGACTAGAGTAAACACTGATTGCTACAACATTTGTTATAAATTTAGCCAACTATAGGCTCGATAGGTCGAGAACGATTTTGAATGCAGACAAATATGTTATACACAATATAATGTGGAAAGTTGTATACTGGCGGATAGGTTGTTTACATGAGAATGTGACGCAAAAAATTAGATCACTAGCTCACTTATTCAAATTTTAGCGCCAATATCAGTGACGTAATCAAATTCGTGACAAGTAAACGTCCAGTTAGGCCTTACGAAGCTTACGTTTCAAGGTGTAAACTTAGGTGTTCAATGTCTGGGGTTCAGGATTGTCAGCGGCGCCGCCAGGATTTTTTTCTGTAGGCCTACGCACAATACACTAGGATTTTTTTCTGTACGCACAATACAACTTGCACAAGATAATATTAAGCGAACAGCGATCGATACGAGCTTATATATATATATTATATGTATGTATTGTATGTATGTATGTACATGTATATACCGTATATGCCTATTGGCGATTATGAGGTATCACCAACATAAGCTTTTTGCTCCATTTTGGGTATAGCCTACGCATAGAGGTAATTTTGGATGTTAAAAGTGGTGACGCGTTTGTTAGCCTTTCCACGCTGTACGACTTGCGTAAGTGCGTACGCCTAACGGCGCCTCTGAGGATCGCCATAAACAGTAAGAAGTTTAAGGATATTGATTGGTCGCGTTTTATGTTCAGTGATGAATCGCCCTTCAAAATCTGCCACGTACCTACATGTAACAGTAAGAACGACGTTGTGTGGTGATCACAAGAAAGTTCTGTTCCGTGCGCTCCACAGGTGAAGTTCCTCTGTCTCTGTCTCTGTCTGTCTGTCTGTCTGTCTGTCTGTCTCTCTCTCTCTCTTTCTCTCTCTCTCTCTCTCTCTCTCTCTCTCTCTCTCTCTCTCTCTCTCTCTCTCTCTCTCTCTCTCTCTCACACACACACACACACACACACAACCTGCCGTATTGGCCATAATTTTATTAAATTATAAGAAACTTCAAACAAACTGCCAACATTATGGCCCAGTAATTAATTTGGTTCATAGAAATCGTGTAGCCTACATGACATTATTTTCATGTAGGCTATATACACGGTCTTACACTCTGGCGACAGCTGGTACGTGTCATCAGTTTTGGAACTGATGAAACTGTTCACTGAGTATCTGATTGAACGTAGCCTGAGCCTAAGATCTATGTAGCGCTCAAATTAATAGAGAAATCAGTGGAAAACCGAAAATCTCAAGCTCCTGTGTTGTGTAAGGCATGATAAAGGCCGCTGACGTCAACATATACTTTATCTATAATACGCCTACAGAAGGTAAAGCTACGTTAAACATCTGTGACGTCTAATTACGTTGGCCTATTAATAATATTGTCATTGTTCTCGCTTGCGTGACAAGAATTTGGCGTCTTACCCCAGACCTTATGTTACAACACGTCTAGTATACGCCTGACGATGCCTAACGCTGAAATTGTGTAGTCTACTTCATACATGGTGTAATTATAGGCGTACCTGATTCGTAATTAAGCCGTTTGCGATCACTTGACTTAGGCGTAGTGGGGCAGATTGCAATTTCGTAGATGATAATTAGTTTAAAGTAGCAATCGAAATGAGTTTAGAATTTAAGACTATTTCCCCGAGTGACGGTTTTGAGGTGCACGTGTTGGAGGATTTGGTTTACAAAGCGACAGCTGCTTCTGACGCATGGTCGGTGGAAGGGGAGGCGGTGACCGTGCAAGCGTGGACTAACGCTTATGACAATCACTCAACCGATGGACAGTGGCATGCGCTCGACATGACGCTCGATAAGGTGCACAGCAAGCAGCAGTCGACGTTCAGTGAAAAGGTTCTTATCGTTGCCGAAGTGGATTTCGAGTTTAGGATTCGAGTTCGAAGAAAAGACATCGGTGCATGCGACGAATGGCAATGGTCCGATACGAGTCGTAGGATTCGAGTTCTTCCTCTCAGATCAAAAGACAACTGGTCACCAAGTCTCAATTATCCGGACTGTCAACTCATTCTTGGCCCCGTTTACGCAGGCAACGAGGCCGCAGCCAATGCAGCAGCAGCAGAGCAAGGAGGCTTTTCTCATATTCTCTGCGTTGACCACGAACTCGTCTTACCTAAGCGTCAACAAGAAAGCAGCAGCAGCGGTGGTGGCTCGATTGTCTACCACCATATAGCGATGAAGCAAGGTGTTACAACACCCATAGAAGAAGATCACCTGCAGGAGGCAATCGACTGGATTATGAAACATTGGAAGGCCACTCGCAAGATGCTCGTATACTCTAAGCTTGGCTTCGGAAGAACTGGGTCGACATTAGTAGCTTTCATCTTATCACAAAATCGCGCAATGCCTTACGACGAAGGTATTCGTAACTACAGCTTCCGAAGATTCATCATCCCACATTCTGGCCTGCAGCAGACTGTTGAGAAACTCTATCCAAGGCTGTAGCGTAGGCTATAGGCCTGTAAGCTAAGTATTATGTGGCTTTGTAATACTCATAGAGGGTTTGTCTTGTTGCTGTTTATTGTCTCCTAACCAAGACTAGAATTACTAGAAAGAAATTACGAGGCTTCGGCAAATGAATGTTGTTAGATGTTCTGCTGAATTTGACATGGAAATTCATTTAAATCGATGATCTATTAAATTCACTGAAGAATGTTACACTGTCTTCCAAGCAAACTCGATATAGGCTATACGCTTAGGCTACGTTTGTGGCAGTTGTCGAACGGATATTTTAAACTTTAACAAACTGTATAGACCTGTGTGCTGTTTGAAATTCTACAAACATAATTAGCCGTCTCACTTAAAAGAAGGTCTTTCACTCAATCCTTAAAACAATACTTCTTCACAAATCCTATCGTGATTCCTTCCTTCCTTCACTCCCTCTTCGTTCAAATCTAACGTTTCTAAACAAATGCATCAGCGCTTGACTGCCTCTGCCTACCTGACATTTGCACTTTCACCTGGAACAGATTTCAGTCTCTATCGGATTATGTTTGAATAGGCGCCTGTCAATAAGTTGGTTACTGCGACTTTTGGCGCTGTAGGGGAGGGAGGGAGCCCCAAGACGGGATGGTGCACAAGATGGCACGATTCAGTTTTCTCGAAATCCTTTTGCGCGTTTCTTTCTTTTTAGCATTCAATGAATCGACGATTGCCTAGCCTATGTAACAGTAGGCCTATGTATGTACGATTTTCAGTCTCTGTGTTGACGATATTCGACTTGCAGATAAGCATTTTCGTTTTGAGCTAGTAATCTTACGATTTTTGCAATTTTAAATAATCGCACAAAGTCATCACTGTACGGACACGTTTTGAAATGTGTTTGTTGGCTAGACACAGTAAAATATGTTAAGTATACCTAACCCGTGGTCGTGGGCATGATTAAACTGCATCCATCCTCCGCCACAGGGAACCAACAACGTCCCTGTGCCGGTCCTAAGCCCGGACAAAGGAGGAAGGTTTGCCAGATGGGTGGAGATACACTGGCAGAAAAAGACCAAGACCATAGAAATCCGCAAAAACCACGACACAAGTGACACACTGGGTGAAGCTGGGAAGCATGATGCGAGACAGACTCAGACAGAGAGTGGCGTCAGACACCTACGGGTTGTTAACCCACGGATAACGATGATGATGATGATACCTAACACCTGTATTTTTAGATGGGCGATATAATAGGTTGTCTCTTCTTCTGGTTCTCTGGCAATCTCTGCCATAGGCAGGTTCAGCTGTCCAATGTCGCCACTCTTCCCTCCGCTGAGTCTTCTCATTTAGTCTTTGGTATCCAATTCTCGTCATCATCGTGTCCAACATCATCTGTCGTGGTCTTCCTCTTGCTATCCACTCCATTTTTCCTTCTATCACCGTTTTTACCAGGTTGTCTTCTCTTAGTGTATGTCCATTCCATTTCTTTTGTCTTTCTCTGATTGTAATACGTCATGTTTACATCAAAAATTGATGCGTTCCCATATCATTCATAGAGTGCACGCACAAGATGGGACATGCTTTTTGTGCCAAAGACGGGACGCGTCCCATCTTGGGCACCCGCAGTCCCGCAACATACCAGCTGTAGGCTACTGCAGTATACACTGTAAAAACAATTTCTTAGTCTGGATATATATATATATATATATATATATATATATATATATATATATAGGTCAGTGCATTCAAGTTTTAGGCTCTACGCAATCAATAATTAGTGGTCATGGTTGCGCTAACTAGTGATGTATACTGTAAACCATTTTCCTGTGTGCTCATTCAATGTGAGAATCTCCCCTCATTTGTCAATTCAGCTTTGTTCTGTTTGGTGAGCACAGTGCGATGACGATGCATTTGCTAAAACTACTTGTTTACAGTAAAATCGTCAATCTTATTGAGTTGATTAATTAAACAAAAATGTTAAACATGGGAGAAGAATTTGATATAACTGGGTTGCCCAAGATGGGACGAATTTGTAAGTCAATAAAAGTTCATTGTTTCGTTTAAGCCTTACAAAGTTTTCTTGCAAATTGCTTGCCAGAGAGTGGTTATAAGATCAGTTTAAAGAAAGGAAGAAGTAGCAAATATGCAATGTCAGCAGCAAAGGTGATTTGGAGGAAATGCTGCGAATCGTCCCGTCTTGACGCACTCTCCCCTAGATCGAAGTCTCGAGATAACGATTGAAATACAAACGGGAAGAATGGCAGTTAAAGACTCGACTGATGAGCAAGCTAAGTTGGCTATACCAATGGTCCTGCACTTAGAATCCGCTCCTGTATTAGAATTGTAGAAAAATAACTGGTGGGGTCTGACGTTGATTTATGTGACGTTGTGCCATGCAATGACGACTTTACAATGTCGCCTAAGAAAGACTGGGGGTTGAACCCTCCCCCGGCATTTCTCACCTTGATCCGCTCTCTCCATCAACACGCTCTTCCCTATTAACCGTAAGGGCATCTCTCCACTTTTGCAAACTGCTTTTTTTCTCTGGTTCTTTTGCACTGGGAGCGACTCTTATTTAGACAGCCCTACATGAGCAACACTTACGTGAACAAATACACATGCTTGTCTGTCCCTTTCTCTTATACGTGTATATATATCTGTCTCTTCTGTCTGTCTCTCTCTGTGTCTCAGGGCCGGATTAAGCAATGTGGGGGCCGTGTTCGGGAAATTTTTGCGGATGAAAATTTCTCGGGAAAATCATACCATTTCATCCGCCAAAAAAGTTTATGACCCTTTTTTAGTCATCTGGCCAAAATTTTCGGGAAAATCAGACCATTTCATCCGCCAAAAAAGTTGATGACCTTTTTTAAGTCATCTGGCGAAATTTTCGGGAAATTAGTCGTTTCGTCGAAATTTGCTCAAAATTTTTTCCCCCGCATTTGTGGGGGCCCCTAAAGTGTGGAAAGTGTGGGGGCCCCTGTTCGGCCGAACATGTTGAACATGCCCTAATCCGGCCCTGCTGTGTCTGTCTCTCTCTGTGTCTATCTGTCTCTTTCTCACCCTTTCTCCTTTGGTTGCGATTTGAAAATTTGAAAATTATACGATCCGACATGCTTTCCGTGGGCATAGGCCTACAATTAAATAATCGTCCACAGGGTGCTCCCTTGGATTTTGTGCATATTTGACAACAACAAAAATCTTTTGATTATTATGATCGGCATTTAGGCTGCAAGGCTATTTTCAATGCGGATGATACTTAATTATTGAAATAAACGTTCATAATTATAGGCCTATGACTGAAACGAGATCCCATAACGCTAACAGCATGCGCCCTCATAGCCTAATTATAATATTCAATGTCAAATGCATTCATAAAGCGCTGGCATTTATTGGTCTAGTTATGGGGGTCAGACCCGAGGAGAGAGAGGAGGGGAGGGCGACGCGATGCGTTGCTTTCGGTGCCGGATCAACAATTAAAAACTTTGCTCTTCCCTTATTACAGAAGTTTCTGTCGACGCCTACGTACAGTCCACCGTCGATGACGTTCGCATCATCCTCTGTAGCTATAAATATGATTATTATAAGCTATGTATGTTGTACAGGTAACTAAATACTAATCGATCGATTGATTTGTCTTTCCAATTGCAAATTCTGAAAAGAAGGTTTCGGTAGTGACGTCTTCATTGTATAGAACATTGGAACAGCCGCTAAATCTAAAAGTTATTAAGTGCTGAACGGACATCGAACTTAAAAAGCATTAGTGATCTGTTTAGTTGAGTACCGTACAGGAATAGGCCAATGAGTTGTTAAAACCATAAGGTCTGTTATTCCTGTATCAATCTTCCTGACGACTATTGCACTAAAAATCATAAAAATCATCCCGCTTCTTGTTTTGATCTGAAGATTTTCATCCGTCATCCCACTTCGTGGTTTTTTTATCAATATTTAAATCGGGAAAAAATAATAGTCTCAAAACCATTTCTCCATGTAACTTCAGCGGTGATTTGGTATTTTAGTCACAGATGAAAATATTGATAACAAACCACGAAGTGGGATGACGGATTAAAATCTTCAGATCAAAACAAGTAGCGGGATCATTTTTCTGACATTGTTAGTGCAATAAATGCGATGATTGATGCAAATTACAGTTTCAGAGGGGGGGGTAATGTTTAGGAGGGGTAATTTGAAACCTTTACACTGGTTCGCTGGTCGCTGTTTGACGACACCCTGTGTCGTAGCAAAGATGAATAGAGTTGTTTCATCATTTTTTCGGACTGGCTCTACCAAAGACTGGCGTGGTTGAGTTTCAGAGGATTTAGCCGACTGCTTTAAAAGGTCATGGGAAAATAGCTTGCCATAATAACCGCGGCAGAATAATGAAGGTTCGTCCGGGATCGGCAGCAGCTGCTTTGGCTCGTTTATCATCATTTTAGCTGAAGTTTTAATCAATCAGCCAGAGACCCCGGTCGGTCGGTCGGTCGGTCGGCAGCAGAACAATTTCAGCTCATCAGTAACTGTTGCCATTACAGGCATAATTAATTTTTAACGGACTTTTAAGTTGACGCTTCGGCTTTTGAGTGCGGAAATATAGTTCGACTAGGCTATTAGTCCAGGCAATCTAGATCAAAAACACCGTCAACCTGGGCAAAATTGGATCAGAAGGTTTTTCAACGGTTTTCTGATCAGAATTTGTTGCTGAATAACATATCCAAAATCCGCCAAAATCCGACCACGGGGTCACCCCCAAAAATGGGGTTCAAAATATGGTGGTTTTACGTGCATTTTTGCATTGAATTTCAGGCTGCTATTACAGCGGCCTGGTTAAAAATTGTCCACTTTGTGATACAAGCATGATATTTGGCACATTCTGCGACCATATCATAAGAAAAAGATTTGGCTATAGGGCCATCGCATATTTGACCCCTGGCCCCAATGGCAGCCATTTTTCAAAATGGCCCCCAGTTTACCGATTTTAATTTATCTCGGCTTCCAGTACACTTAGGATCGTAATCTTGGTGTCTAAACATACATAATCAGGGACGAGGACTCCAGCAGAGCCATTGCAAATGTTCCCAACGGCTTCAATGGCGGCCATTTTCTAAAATGGCCGACCAAATTACGGAATTTTCAATATCTCAGCATTCAGTACACCTAGAAACGTCATCTTGGTGTCTAAACATATATAGTTAGGGGCCAAGATTCCAACAGAGCCATTACAAACGTTCCCAACGGCTTCAATGACGGCCATTTTCCAAAATGGCCGACCAATTTACGAATTTTCATTATCTCAGCTTCAAGTACACTTAGAGTGGTCATGTTGGGGGTCTACACAGCCATAGTTAATGGTCAGGATTCCAATTAAATTAAATATAAACGTTTCTGTTCACAAGATTTGCAGCCAAGGACGTCAATGATGTGTCAAGGTAGAAATGTTCTGCTTATTTGAAAATCAGCTGTTATGGGCTCATGGTGCGTCCAGTATAAATATTATATAATCCAAGCTATTTGTTCCATCATACAATTTCTGAAACTTCTGATTATATTCATGTTCATTTGGCAATAAAACAAGTTTTGCACTATATGCAATTCAAGATAGTATTGATGTCCTCGTAAATGTTTATTGTGATGTATTTAAGTCGACATTTGGGAACCTTTATCCAGACCTAGTAGGCTTATACTGACCACAGAATTATACAACATCATCCATGTCACTCATGTCACTCACGGTCGCCTAGGCCTCTACAGAGACAGAGACCAGTTCACTGCAGAGAAGCTTTTACACATTTGCACTGTCCTCTACAGCCTTCTCACAGCCACGTCTGAGCAGTTCGCGACAGGCACGAGACGCTTCATGAAGTGCTGTCCACTTCATATCCCAGCCACCTTAATTCGTTTGCAGCAACTCCCATTGACCAGAACATCGCAGTTTAGGATCAGCTATGAACATATAGGAAGGGCAAGGATGCACACTTTTCTGGACCGATGGCACGCGCCATCTCATGTTTGTTTGTATGCGCACTTGTTATAGCGCCTCTTCAAGCTCTCAACCGCTACTCAGAGGCGCTCCCGACTACAGCGGACACTGCATCGGAGTTTCACGCCCGAAGCGCTGAGCAATTGTGAGTGAAGGACTTGCCCAAGGGCCTTACGCGGCGAGGTGGATTCGAACTTCGAACCTTCCGGCTTCAAGGCAACGACGCCACCACTACACCACCGCGGCCCACAAATGGGTTGGTACATGTAGGTATCTGAAGCCTGTCAAAGCCAACCCACAGTTCATCAATGCTCAGCTGCTGAACTGCTGCTATGGCCAACACCAACACGTCAGAGTTAACTGTGCGTATCACCATAGCCATGTTTGGTGGGATTGGAGACATGCAGAAAATCTTTATATCAGCTTCCTCCTGAGTACACGGAGCAAGTCTATTTGTGTCTCTTTGCCTAGTACAGAGCACATCCTTGTGGTAGTGCCTATATATATGATCTGTCTTCCTGTTTCTATTTTCAGCTTTGCTATTTGCAGACTCGAGAAAAAAGACAACCCTAACTTGTTTTCGTCATTCCTCAGTAATTCCTGCCAGTCTCTGGGTAGCCCGGTAGAGCATTAGAAGATTAGACGCCCCTTCTACTTCCCTTACCCCTCACACTGCGTGTGTATGTCCTCACGTTGCCATGCACATATTCGTCCCATACAACATCTACTCTATGCACATGCTCCAGCTGTCTTGTGATGCAGGGCAAAAAATATGGGAGGCATACTCTGAAAGGGTGAATACATTGCCAGGCGTCAGCATGTTGACTATGGCGGCTCCATCCAGTATAAGAGCGTCAACAATTAGAACACCCAGTGAATGGCCTGCCATGGTTGGATATATGCCACCTCCTCATTTGTTGAAGTACGAATCAGTTCTTATATAGGCAACTCACAACGTCTGACTTAGTTCCTAGCCGTAATTAGTCCATAATTCGAGAGTGATGGTAGGCATGCCTGGTTCTCGAGCGCAAAAAGTCGTCCAGGTCTGCTCGTGTCTGACAGGAAATGTGCAACCTGGAGAATAGTGAACAGTCTCTCTTCACAGCTCTTGTCCAGTTTTCTCGAGGTTGCACATGGTGTTTATGACTGCTCGGTCGGCCAGATTTCTTGTATCCAGGACAAGTAGGTCATTGCTGTCAATGGCAGAGATATAGGCTAATGAAAAATCCGCATTTTGCACGGCCATTTTGGAAAATGGCCACCATTGAAACCGCGGGAAACATTTTCAATGGCACTGTTGGAATCTTGGCCCCTAACTATGTGTGTTTAGACACCTAGATGACGTTTCTACGTGTACTAGAAGCTGAGATATTGAAAATTCCGTAATTTGGTCGGCCATTTTGGAAAATGGCCGCCATTGAAGCCGTTGGTAACCTTTGCAATGGCTCTGTTGGAGTCCTCGTCCCTGATTATGTATGTTTAGACACCAAGATTACGCTCCTAAGTGTACTGGAAGCCGAGATAAATTAAAATCGGTAAACTGAGGGCCATTTTGAAAAATGGCTGCCATTGGGGTCAGGGGTCAAATATGCGATGGCCCTACAGTCAAATCTTTTTCTTATGACATGGTCGTAGAATGTGCTAAACATCATGCTTGTATCACAAAGTGAACAATTTTTACCCAGGTCGCTGTAATAGCAGCCTGAAATTCAATGCAAAAATGCACGTAAAACCACCGTATTTTGAACCCCATTTTTGGGGGTGACCCCGTGGTCGGATTTTGGCGGATTTTGGATATGTTATTCAGCAACAAATTCTGATCAGAAAACCGTTGAAAAACCTTCTGATCCAATTTTGCCCAGGTGAAACAGCAAATTGCCTGGACTATATAGTTCTGTGCATCATGCCAAACCTAGGTGTAAGCTATAGCTACATGTAGGCCCTTGTCCATAGGCCTATAGTGGTTGCAGATTATTTCGTTTCTTTTCAAACGTCTCCTCCTTAATGTTAACCCAAGGCTTCTATTGTTAAGTTCTTTAAAAAGATTCGATTTCAGAATGAAGATGAACTTCCTCATATTTTCCTTAGATCAGCGTTTTCCAAACTTTTTGGGCCACGGAACCTTCGTGTCCGAACATTTTCTTGCGGAACCCCAATCTCAACTTTGAAGCACCCATAACGCCTGACGAGCATGATAATATAGCCTACCGTACACTCAGAAATACGCTCTATTGCAGCAAGTATATTTTTCTATAAATATCAAAAAAAATTAAGTTAGATTGCACTGTTTTACCATACACGACGCATGGATGACAACACTGTGATTATGCCGGGATAATATGCCCTATACGTGAAGTTAGAATGCGACATGCGCTTTGTTTGTTCTCATATACATTTTTTTTACAGTTTGCTTGATGCTTGAAACCGGATTCTTATTGTCAGCGGAATTATTTATTCGATTTCTATATTTTGCTTCTGTTCAAGTATGACTATAAAAGGCCTATGTGAATGAAGTTTGTACAATTTGTGAGTGGTAAATTGCAAGAACATGCTAACTGCACGAATTGTTTCGTCGACGATATCGTCCATTAGGCCTACCATCAAAGAAATCGTGTGACTTTGGAAAGCATTCCAAATTATACCTATACTAAATTCAAAAAAAAATGAGACAAGAGCAGCAGCTAACGTGACAGTTAGCATACTCAATTTTGGTAAATGTTTACACCAATAGCCTAAAATAATTATTTGTAAGACCTACTACTGCCATAGACGATAATCTGACTTGGCGATAGGCCTACTTCTTAAACGATTGCGTTAATTCATGTTCAGATTAGTTCGATTAGTTTCGCCGAGTTCGATAGCAAAGATATCCGTTTGGAGATTTACAGCTCTGATCACCTACTTCGCCTAATTCTAAGTACTATATAATGTCTATAAAAAGTAACTGTATTGCTAATGTAGGCCTACAATGAAAATGTGGATCTATAGCTAGTCGCTCCATGGTTGAGGGCAAAATACAAAAGGCAGTGCCAAGCCTGGATAAAGGAAGAAGGGCGACACTAATCGTCTTCGCAATGGCAGTGTCGTTAAACAGCCGAACAGAGGTCGGTCGTTGCGAGATCAGCTTAAACGGTTTTTTATATCAGATCCACCCAAAAGCAAACCATTGCTATACTCTCGAATTTCTTTACATTCTCTTCCATCTTTATACTTGATTACACTCACAACGATGTAATCATTGCATAGCCATTGTTCTATGCACTCTATCCGTATAGGCCTGTCTATATATCTAAATAACCTGTATATTTAATTATTTATAGCCTAATTATTTACCTTGCTGCTGCTGCAGTGATGAGCCTTCTTGCATAATAAAGTTCTTCTTGCATAATAAAGTTCTTCTTGCATAATAAAGTTCTTCTTGCATAATAAAGTTCCTACCTTCAGAGTCACTATGTTACATTGTTGCTGAGCCAGAATTATTTTTCAAGTGCTAGGCCTATCGGAATTGAGGGTAGTAGGCCTACGTATCTATAGAGACGCATCAGTATAACGTGACTAGTATACATTTTTTTAAATAAAATGTCTTCACGCTAAACGAAACAAAGCTTTATTCATATAAAAATTCTAGAAAGTGAAACTGAGAAATATACACTAAAAAAGCTCTGTGAAAAAGACCCATGCATGTTCCTAATTTTGTGCTATGCATTTTTCAACCTCATGCTGCAAAAAGCTTAAACCGTCACCATCGTGTTTTGTCCCTCCTGGAAAAATTTATGCGAACGCCCATGGTGAAAAGTTCACATAGGTAGTATCTTGAGCCAGGGTCTACTACTGACGTAACCCCCAAAATATATGTTAGTTTGCAATCCGTGGCGGTGCTACAGCAGGGCAAATCAGGACACTTAGGCTAAGCCCCTTTGCAGTGGTCGTTGTTATGCCGCAAGACTGCGAGAAATTTTTCTGCATGCCAAGAATAATTTATTTGGAGTATAAAATCGTTAATGCGCTGTTTGCTTCTGCGAGTGCACTGGCTAAGCTCTTGTTAGAAGAAAATGTCTGACTATAAATCACTTTAATACTCTTAATCCGTAAAAGATGTATAGTCCTACTTTAAAATCAGACTGGCATATTAAAAAACCTGCTGATATTGTAAAAAAATAGAAGTAGGCCTAATACTGCACGTTTTGTGTGTCATTTTTTCCGTGCTTCTGTTAGGATGGGGCCCACAGCTTTATTGAACAGGGTCACAAATTTGTTAATCCGGTTCTGAGCCTACTCTGTGATGTTAATAACTAACAGTACTAACTTATTCACTCCGAGTGAGGATGTCTGTAAAAGATAAAAACTGATATTAATACATGTGAACTGGTGTTCGTTTTGCGATAGTCGGACTCTGCATGCAATCTGTTGGCTTCTGATGGTGATCGAGAGATACATAGAGCGCACAGTTCTGGACCATCGTAGCATCCGGATATTAAAAAATAGCGATAATGAGCCTTTAATTAGCATCAGGCAAATGAGTTCATCATAACGGCAGCATATATATATATATATATATATATATAAAATGGTTAACCGCAACGCCGGAACATAAAAGGACGTTTACATTAGCAACAAGCTAACAATCATCGCTGCAGTCTGTAGGTTAGAGTGTGTCACATTGTCTCGCAGAAGCAGAAAGTTAACTGACCTAATCAGTTTCTGACAAAATGGTAAGTGTAAACTTTGACTTCAATCTTATTCGCTTAACAAGATTAATTACGAATTGGAGTCGAGAAGTGTAATCATGTCGCGCGAAGATTTCCTCGTCGAACTATCATTATTAGGTCTACTGTTACAGTGTGATCTCTATGCAGGGCTGACGCGAGAAATTCCTCGCCCTGTAGGCTGACGCGACAAAGGACCAAAAGGCCTAAAATATGTTAAAGCTTAAAGAGAAACAATTTTGTTAGAAACGAAGTGATAAAGTGCAGATACGACGTACGTATAGCCTACACTTTTATATTTATGAATAAATATGATTTTATTCAGTTGTTAACCCTGAAGTTTAAACTGATTGCAATTAATTTCCTCATCAATGTTACCTTTAAAAAGGCATTAATCATAGACTTTCCTGTGTAGGCCTATAACTAGGCTCGGGACGGGGCCCTAAACGTCGACGAACCCCTGGGCATTTTCCTCCTATGTCCTCCTATGTCCTCTTTCTCGGCGATCCTGCCTCTTGGCATCAGTGTAAACTTGTAGTTTAGCGTCGTAACTTATTCGCCCAATGCGGCATTACTATTTTTAATCAATTCAACCTCTAGTTTTTCAAGAATGCTTTTCATCGATCCAGCTTCTGCTTAAGCAAGAATTCTCTGCTTCAGTCCCGCTTCTATTTAAGCAACAGCTAGTTTTCATGAATAGGGGGCCTAGGCCTACAACTTTTATTTCATTAAAAATTATGTTCATTAATCTAGCTTCGATTGATCGAAATTCTTTTAATAAATTTCTCTTCTATTTAGCAAAATAAATTATTTTCATCGATCCGACTTCTATAAGCAAGAATTCTTTTCGTCAACCCGACTTGCTTTCGACTAACGCTGAAAACCATGCAATGGCGAATAATTTGCGACGCTAAACAAAGCTTTATAGGCCTACACGTTTAGTCCTACTTGCATCACAGCCCATCACCGCGGAACAATCATTGTCAACGGCCATTTGCTTAAGTACCGTAGAGACGGCGTTTATTTCGGCTCCACGCTTATATATCCCTCTTATAGGTTAACACAAAATCCCTGAATCGATTAATTGACTTAATACTTTTAGCGGTGACTATTTTGCGGAGACAGAATATAAACATCAGAAAAGTTGGGGAATTAGTTTCTTAGTGACACCAATTGCAAACAATAAGGCTATGGTTGTTTATTTATCATGTTTTAAAAATTATTTAATCTCATTTTACCGGGGTATGTTAGGTCTTCTAGAAGGCAATGTTTCAATGCAAACACTGATTCTCTTAACAGTATGGTATTTGAAATCTAGCCATCTGGTGTAAATATGAATTGTCTTTAAGCCTGCAAAATTTCATTCTGAAATTCTTACTTCTGGTCAAGATATTGACAAAAAACCTAGGGGTATTTTTTGGCCTACCCTGTATATTGTATTGTATATTGTATTGTATATTGTATTGTGGGAGGGGAGTGGGGCATGCAAGCGACTCAAATAGCCTCTGCTGCTCAAATGTCCACCCACGCCACCTTCTCGGGGTCCCTCCTGTTTCAACGGAGTGCGTGGTGGACGACCGAGTACTCGCCGGTATAAGCGAGTGCCCCATGGGCGAAGAAGCTGAAGGACGGACGATGGACGACATCGACGCTGAGAGATGGTGTCTCTCCGTAAAAACACCGGGAGGAAGGCAACGGGAGACCACCTCCCTACTCATCCCGAGGAATGTGTAAAATGACGACAATAGAGGAACGATCAGTGATGGAGACAATACGGAGGCGACAGAGAAACTGGATTGGACACATCATGAGGAGTGACACCATAGTACGGGATATCATCGAAGGAAGAATGGAGGGGAAAAAGACAAGAGGAAGACCAAGAACAATGCTACTGGACTGGATGATGACAAAGGACGGTTACAGAGGGCTAAAGATGGATGCACAGAACAGATATGCGTGGCGTCATTGGACATATGAACCTGCCTGACGGCAGAGAACCAAAGAAGAAGATTGTATTGTATTAAAACATTTATAAAGTGCCTCTACTAGGGTGAACCGTTCAGAGGCGCTCCCAGTGCGCAAGGCCACGTGAGAAAAATAAGTTTTGAGGAAAGAAAATGAGGAGGAGGGATCACCAGTTAGAAGTTGAGACCGAGTAGATGGAGACAGAGTATTCCAAAGAGAGGGGTCAATTGATGTAAAGGACTGAGCCATAGTCGTTCTAGTAGGAGGAACTAAAAGATGAAATCTATTTGAAGAGTGAAGTGGGCAATGTGAAGAGGCTGAAACTGGCCTGTGAATTTCATTGGTTAGATATTTTGGGGCAAGATACCGTTGTGCTTTGGACAACAAGATGAGGATTTTGAACTTAATGCGTGCAGTTATAGGAAGCCAATGGAGCTGTTCAAACATGAAAGTAGAAATATGCGAAATAGTGTGGAAGGTTTGCAATTAATCTGGCGGCAGCATTTAGGACCGACTGTAAAGGTGAAAGGCATACCATTTAAAAGAGAATTACAGTACTAGTCAATTCGGGAGCAGACAAAAGCATGAACCAAAGTGGTAAAAACAGAAGACGAAACAGAACGCCGAATAGCCCGTAGACGCCTTAAATGAAAATATGAAAAGCGTGTGAGATTAGATAATTTTTATATGGTCTTAACTCTCCATGCAGCCGGTGTCACGAAATAGAGTATCCCCCATATTAATAGTATCCCCCAAAATGAGGAAAAGTCAAAAATAACACTTCCGCGTGCATTTAGCTTTGCAAATTAATTTTCATCTGCTCTGTTTTGAACAATGACACTAACAGGTATGTTTATTCCCACTAGATAATTTGTTTTGCTTTGGTTTTATAGCACTTAAACATTTAAAACGCTTAAAAACACTCGGAGACACTAAATAATTTCGAGTTGCCTTTCTCTGAGCATTGCTTAGGTCACTTAAAACAATTAGAGTGACTTTAAATTTTGATTAGAGTAAAAAATTTAATTATACGCATTTTTTTTAAAAATGGGATAGAATGGTTTATCCCCCCGGATAGTCTAGACCGGTTAATTCCATCCGGGGGGATAGATTAATTCATCCCCCCGGATAGCTTTCAGGGGGGATAATACTTTTCATGACACCGGAATTGTTTTGATACCTATGCTGTTAATGGGGTCACGGGTGACCCGGTCCGGCGGGAAAGAATTAAAAGAAAGGGAGCTGTCTAAGGTAACACCCAGATCACGAACGGTCGAGGAGAAGGTGTAGTGATGAAATAATTCTAAGTGGTGAGCAAAATCAATTTTAGGAAGCTGCCAAACCAAATGAACTGGGTTTTGGAGGCATTAAGAGAGAGACAATTTGATGACATACAGGAGTGAAGAGAATGTGAGAGAGACTGAATGCGTTTAACTACGAGTAACTGAGATGAAGGAGACCATGGACATATGCTTGTACATCATCTGCAAAGAGATGACCAGCTGTTCCAGAGAGTGGAGACGGCTATTGAAACGGCTATTGAAACGGCTATTGAAACGGCTATTGAAACGGCCATTGAAACGGCCATTGAAACGGCTATTGAAACGGCTATTGAAACGGCCATTGAAACGGCTATTGAAACGGCTATTGAAACGGCTATTGAAACGGCTATTGAAACGGCTATTGAAACGGCTATTGAAACGGCTATTGAAATGGCTATTGAAACGGCTCTGTCTCTCCATCTCTCCCACCCTCCCTCCCGCTCTACGTCCGTCCGTCCCCTCTCTCCTACCATATGCCTGTATCTGTCTGTCTCTTTGTCTCTCTCTCTCTGTCTGTCTGTCTGTCTCTCTCTCTCTCTCTCTCTCTCTCTCTGTCTGTCTGTCTCTCTCTCGCTTGTAATCCTGCATATGTGATTGCCATTGAAGACGTTGACGTATCCTGGTGTTCGTCTCCTGCTGATGGTCGTCGGTCTGGGCTTTGGCCTCATTAACGGAGTGCAGGCTGCTGGAGCAGGCAGAGCTTTCCCAATCAACTCAGAGAACTACGTCACCAAAGAATTTCAACGCATCAATCCAAATCTGGTATAATCGCTTTTAGTGAAATTAGACTTAACTGACGAAAAAATTGATAAAAATTGAATGATTCCGATATTTCTTTGCTATCATTCTTTATATTTTGTTATGTTTTTATGGCTATGACGATGATTAGAGTGATGTTGAATAATTATGTTGATGATGGGGATTATAATTATATCGGCGACAGCTTATCTTACTCTTCAGCAGACTCTGGCAATTATTATAGAGGAATTAAATAATGCTGATCGCACAGAATAGATGTGTGACAGTCAGAATTCAAGGCCATCTTGGTTTCTGCTCATTCGACAGTTTATCTTTGATAGATTAATTATTGTTAGGCCGAGTTCTAATCGTGATGTGTTCTGGTCTGCGGTTGATATGAAAATCTTATCATAGCTTCGTTTCATTCAAACAGACCACCATCATAGCTATTGCCAAGTGTTCATATTGGTTTATTTGCATGTATTTCACTGTCGTACATTGTATGACAGGCTATCACTTGGAATAGGTAGAAGCGAATGCACAAAGGGTTAATGCAGGCCTCGTAAGGGACCTACGTCAGCCAGAGCAGGGCTTTTAAAAGGAATTTTTTAAACTGCACAACCCCTTCTTTTCTTTTCCATCCTCCATGGTAAATTAATTCCAATCGGAGGATAATGACCTTTTTGCTAGTTTTAACTGTACAGAAGTGCTTCTACAATTGCACAAATCCATTTACAACTGCACATTTTGTGTACAACTGCACGTTAAAAAAACCTGAGCCAGAGAAAGTTGAAGACGCTGTCTTAGAAAACGGCATTTTCTCGATCTGTAGCGTATACTTGCTGGCAACGCTGTATAGGTTTACATGTAGGCTTACGCAGGCTAAAAGTGAGCCGGGTCGGTCCGGGTTTGCGATCCGGCATCGAGTTTCGAGACCTGCTGTTGCCGGGTCTCAGCCGGGTCACACAAAAGGTCGCCAGGTGCCAAAACTAAGTAAAAATGGTAGGACTTTGGATAAGTTGGGGCAAAAGACAAAGAAAAACGTCGTCAGAAAAATGCACGGGTCAAGGACGTGCTCGTCCGCCAAAGTGAGACCCGTCAACTTTTCCAAACCACTTTCAGCCCTGGGCCTACGCCAGAGATTCTTAGCTTAAACTTACAACCAAAAAATTTGGCGACACACCATGCAATCGTCGACGTCATACGTAAATATCTTTCAAATTAAAATAGGCCTATGTAGGCTAAAAGTTTAAACAGCTTATCTATTTTGGATTGTTAAAAATTCTAATGAATGAAAATGATGACACTGAATGCTTTTTAGTTTCTAATAACTCTAAAATTCTAAAAGCGATCTAAATCTACGATTGTAGGCTACATCGTTTTATGACTCTACGTTCATTGTTTTTGCCAATGGTCTGACCTAACAGTTAATGGGATTTTTGCGCCTGGATTTTCTTTGGATAGTCCGCTCTACTAAGTTAGACGCTCGAGGATCGACAGGTTATGAGAGTGCAATACCGATACATACTGCTGCGTAGCTACTTAGCCCATGGTTCCTGGGCACTTTAAGCTTGGGGCCTAACCCATTGACGAGATTAATGAGTGAACGTGATAGATAGCTATAGAACACTTTTTATGTTAAAAAACATAAAAGTTATCATCAATTATCCACATAGTCTAACGGTTCTAACCCCCTAAACCCTAATAGCTCGAGGTAAATTATTAAAACATTGAACAAAGAAAGCTAAACATTGACGAAACTAAAGGCTGCCCCTCAAAACGTCCAATTATTTTTGCGGAAAACTGGAAAGTACAAGAAATTCTTTAGTTAAAAGTTTAGGGCTATTGGGACCTCGGGCCCCTGGACTTTGTTCAACTATGTTTATTATGGTTGTTTGGTTCTTAATACACAAATAAGCTTAGAAGGGGCACATTTCCGCGTCATCCGCAAAATTTCCGTTTCCTAATTCCAACCCCCTCTTTATTTTCGAATGTTGCAGCATTCGGTAAATATTTATTCGGCGCGTTCTCTAACCGTCTAACGTGTTATGCTGCATCATAGCATGCCATATACAATTGTACATGTATATGTAGAGATTCTGGGCATGCAAAGCAAACATTGTGGTCGCTCCAGATTGCGATGAAATGGAATAGATATACCTATACGGTTCTAAAAAAATTACCCCCCTCCCCGGACAAATGCCCCCGGACAATTACTCCGCCTGACAATAATCCTCATGTTGAAAGAATGACCAATAGCAACTAAGTGTTAGACATAAAAGACTTGCCGCAATCATATCAAAGACTGATTGTTAAAACCAGCTATTAGACGTAATCATTATGTAATGTATAGGCCTACTCCGGTTCCGATTGCTTGACAATTATTCTTGTTAAGGTTTTTGGTGTGTCATCGTGTGTGGCATGTCTTTCACGTCTAAAACTTAGTTGGTTGGTCACCCATCACAACGCAATCTCCACGGAAGAAGTATGCTAACACGAACGCAAGGATTCTGACCATCGTCCGCAACTACAATGAGTGCAGTGTTATTGACTATCTTCGTGGAATAGCTCACAATCCTTCTTTTAAAAGCTGAATTAACTCATTAACACTAATAAGCATTTTCTTTAACACATTTAATTCCACATTGTGATGTTGCATAATGTCATATGTCTAATAAATTAATGCATGAAATGAATGAATATTATAATGCATTATTATCATAATTTTTTAATTAATATAGGCTATCGAATAGGGGTTTCTTGTCCAACACTTAGTAACTCATGCTGTTGCCTGGTCATTCTTTCAGCATAGGTGGAGGGGGGGGGGGTAATTGTCCGGGAGTAATTGTCGGGGAGTAATTGTCCGGAGTAATTGTCCAGGGGTAATTGTTCGGGGTAATTGTCCTGTTACCGGCCTATACATAGAGTGCAATGAATTCTCACAGCCTACGCCAGTTAAACTACTAAGTAAGCACTAAGCAAGTCAGTGCAATGCAAGAACGACGAGTGTACGCTGTAAAAATTCGCGAAACACCAATTCTTCTCGAAAGACCAAACACCAACGACGATGTCCCGTCATTAGCGCGCTGAACAAAAGCGCGCCGACAAAAGCGCGCCACCAAAGCACACCAACAATTTCGCGCATCAAAATTTGCCCGACAAATGCGCGCTGACAAAGCACACCAACAATTTCGCGCATAAAAATTTGCCCTACAAATGCGCGCTGACAAAGCACACCAACAATTTCGCGCATCAAAATTTGCCCGACAAATGCGCGTTGACAAAGCGCGCAGCGCAGACTACAATGACAAACTGCAAGGTATTTTCCACTAAACAACAAAACTTCTTTTCATCGATCCAGCTTCTGTTTGGCAAGGATTATTTTCATCGCTCGATCCCGCTTAGGCTACATTTAGGCTAATCATGAATTATTTTCTTCAATCCAGATTCTGTTCAAGCAACAGTTATTTTCATCAAATCAGCTTCAATCTGAACGATAATATTTTAATCAATCCAGGTTATTTTTAAGCACGACTTTTTTTAATCAATCCAAATTCTATTTTAGCAAGAATTATTTTCATCAATCTAGCTTCTATCTGATCATGAATTCTTTTCATCGGCCCAAATTCTATTTAGATAACAATTTTCATCAATCCGGCTTCTTTTTAGCGTGACTTTCTCTTATCAAGACAAATTTTATTTTCCAAATATTATTATACTATTCACCTGCCATCTAAATGTGACTTCTTTTCAATCAGTACACTGTCAGCTTCTATGTTAACAAGAATTATTTTCGTCAATTCAGCTTCCACTTAGTCGGTATTCTTTTCATTAGTCCAGCTTCTGTTTATGCAATAGCCGTTTTCGTCAAGCCAGCTTTCATATAAGCAAGAACAAGAATTAATGTTTAAGCAAGAATTAATTAGAACGGGCAAATTATATTTAGACTTAGCCAACGCCGGCTGGCTTTGGTCCACTGGTGACTAGGCTGCATCATAAACTACCATTGCATTTGATCGCGCGCTATTGTCGGCGCGCATTTGACGCGTGCAACTGACGGTTAGCACTTTTGTCGGCGCTCTTTTGTCCTGCGCGCTAATAACGGGGTACCACCAACGACACACCATTTTTACGTGACATACCGTTGGCTTATTCGCGACACACTGTAGCGACACACGGGTTGAGAATCAGTGTACCCGTGGGCGAATTTCGGGCGAGTCTTTTTCGGGAAAGTAGGTCTATAGGCCTGGGAAATATTAAACAAACTATACTTGAAGTTCAACGCTCAGTATCACACCACATTATCTCCCAGTTCTAATTTACCGGAATCGAGTTAGATAGGCTACAGCCAACAACCACCATGGTGGCAGGGATAGCAGAAATTCGCAGGAAAAAGTTCTTAATTCAGGGTAGCAATGTGTAAATAATTGCGAAAATCACAGAAAATTCACGAAATTTTCTCGAAAATCGCGGAAATTCGTGGCACCTGAGGAAATTTACAGCTCATTAAATCCAGGTGCCACAGAGATCGCGGAATTCACGGCTTCAATGACATCGAAAATGTCTATTATCCCTAGCCATGGAGCAAGATAGACACAATAATCTGGTGATCAGTGATCACTAACATTGAACGGGCAGATAATTAATATAGGCATACGTGTTCTGCAGCTGCAGATATACACCGGTCCGTTATTGAGACTTTAGCAGGTTCAAGCAGGGCTGACGAGATAAACAGGCCTACTTCTGGCCCTCGACAGATCTTTCTCGGGTCCACATCTTATGGCTAGACCTATACGAGGAAAAATGAGAGAAAAAATAATTTAAATAATAAAAGTTCGGGCACGACTTAGGTCCTACAATAAAATAGCGGCGAGTGGCCTATTTATATGTATAATTGCTCGTATTTATGTATAGGCCTATAATTAATTGTATCACTTACTGATCGTCTTCACTTCTGGATGTCCTCTAATCACCTCTTCCTTAATACTTCAAAGACTCCGCTCATCTGGTTAGGTTTCAGCAGCTCCAAGAGCCTGATCTTGTTCTGCCCTCTGAAAATTTCAGGCCTTTTCCTTCTTATCAAGTGTGCGGGATTTGGGTTTTGTACTTGATAAATCATTTTACGGGAAACTTTACTGAACAAATTTAATTTCCAATCTCACACGCTCCTCTTATTTTCATTTAAGGCGTCTCATTCGTCGTTCTGTCCAGTGGCGTAGCAATAGGTTGTGCAGGTTGTGCAGAGCACAAGGGCCCCCGGCTGTCAAGGGCCCCCCAGGTCAGATTAATTTTTTTACTTTAAGGATATTCAGAATGTATTGAAACATACATGTACAGCGTATACACTCGATATTGTTTTGGGTTTGAGCCAGAATGTCCAAAAATACCGGCTGTAAAGGGCCCCGCAGTCACAGTCAATTTTTACTTTAAGAATATTCAAAATGTATTCAAATGATCAAACCCACATTTACAACGGTGGCGCCTGAATGGATTGTGCAGACTGTGTAGACTGTACAAGACCCCGATGACTTCATCAAGCCTGGTGACAGAATTGAATTCAGTTTGATCAATGTTGAGGTGGAGGTGGCCTTGGATACCGACACCGAGCAGAGTGGCACTTCTGAAACTATGGTGGTATGCCAGTTAGGCCAGCGGTTCTCAACCGGGGGTCCGCGGACCCCTGGGGGTCCGCGGCGACGTGCTTGGGGGTCCGCGAGCAAGTCCTGAAAATTAGCCTATATATTTCTTAGTTACAAACGTAGAAACAGTCAAACAGATAAATATTTGGTCAATTTTTCGATATTTCCTCATTTCAATGGCGACATGAAACTAATAATACGCTGATTAATGACAAATTCATCTGTTTTAGATGGGTCGGTTTGTTTCAGTTTCTACATAATAGATAGGATAATAGAGTCGCACAGTCGCGATAATGCGCCAAAGGCGAAAATTTTTATTGGGGGTCCGTGACCGTGGCCCAAAATTTAAAGGGGGTCCGTGAGTCTGAAAAGGTTGAGAACCGCTGAGTTAGGCTACTTCATGACAACAGAATTCTGGAACGAAGGCATCTCAATTATTTTTGCACAAGGGAATTCTCCCAAAGGTATTCGCCCAAGCGAACATTTCAGCATTTCCGAATTTTTTATTCTTCTTTTAGACTTAGGCTACAGTGTCGTAACCCAAACTTGAGTCGCTTCACATTATATAGCAATTTATTAATTGTTTTCTTTTTTAGTCAAATGACCCAACTGTTTGATAGAATTTCAGTGTGTATGGTTATAATTCATACCGCAAGAGACGAAGCGATGTTTTTTGTAAAATTTTGTTCAGTACTTACTCTGGCAGCCTGAAGAAATAGAAAATGTTTTACAGAGCCAAACGGGATCAAATAATAAAGATTTAAATTGGGCCTAAATTAATTTTAAAATTTAATTTCGAGTGCGAGCTAGGATTATGCAAATAGGCTTGTCTACCGCAAAAGCCAGTCGTTTGCCCCTCTGCCCGTTATTCCCGGTTGTACGCGCAAGAACAGAAACACTGCTTTTGTACAGAGACATAGGCCCATAGCTTCTTCTTTTCCTTCAGGCTTAAATTAACCCCTCTCTATGGAGTGGTCAGCCACTCGGATCCTCCTCTTCCACTTTCCTCTGTCTTTGATGTCTTCATTTTTCAGTTTGAGTTGTTTCATACCCTCCCGTATTCATCATCATCATCATCATCATCATGGAGCATGCCCTCCTGGGGCGTTGCATGATGCGGCAACAAATTCCCTCCAGAGACCGCGATCTTCCGCCAGATTCATAGCCTCAGGTGTTGCTCATCATTTTCATAGGCTGAATGTTCCTCGGTTGAGTCGCCACTCCAACGCGAGTAGATCAGATCCAGGCAGGTTGATCATCCTGGCGTTGACTACCTCAGTCATCCGTCTTCACTCCACGACCCTGGAGCAGGGGGGTTGTTTTAGGCTAGCCCATAGCCGGATGCAGTTTAACGTCATACCCAGGACAGTCATACCCGTATTGCCTCCTCTTTAACTGCATGATGTCAATTATTCCGGATTTATTTTTCAGGCATAAGTAAAATCTCGTCCCTTCCCCCACTGCTGAAATGTCCCGTGTGCCTATCATGCGTGTTCCAATGCGGTGTGTGTTATACTGAATTCTAGGAATGGGATCGAACTAACTTCCTCATCGATCTGTCAGGTCAATACGCCAACTGTGCTCTCATCAGTCGCGGCAGAGTGGAAGTGAGTAGGAAGACACCAGAGGACGACAGCATCGGCGGATATAACGACTACACAGACGGACGAGATTCTGATGTCAACGCAGTCAATGGCTATCTGAAGAGAGTCATTGACAGATGGATCGACGAGAAAGTCCTTAATAATCAGGTTGGTCTTCATACTGTAACATAATAATACGAATGTAAAAACATGGCATGACCCAATAATTAATTATCACTTATTGTAAACTATACTCTTGTTGAATTCTATGATAGACCAATTTAACATTAGACCTATACTACACTGTGCCCCATAAAAAAACACACCAAAAAACTTTTTCAAAAATCTTCTATGAAACTAAGCCAATTGTAATAAAAGTTTGTACGTTGTTTCTCAAATAATTTTGCCACAAAATGGTTTACATTTTACTTACTCACAGAAGTGGTTGCTGTTGGAGGCAGTGATGCAGACTAGGCGTGTTTGGAAACATTTAACAGAGATTAGTAACTTATAGGACAGCCCTCCAGCACATCGCGCAAAGGACACCATTGCGTTGTTGCGACGTGAAACACCAAGCTTCATTGGACCGGAACTTGGCCAGCAAACTCACCAGACCTCAATCCCGTTGACTACAGAATTTGGGGTCTAATACAGGAACGACCAGACAGCAATACGGGACATCAACGAGTTGAAGGAGCGCCTCATCGTTGTGTGGCCACAGTTGAAGCAGAGTGTCATTGACAACGCTATTGAACAGTGGCGGCCAAGGCTGAGAGCCTGCGTTCAAGCGAAGGGACATCACTTCGAACATCTTCTTAAATGAAACATTACTTTTCTTATTTAACATTAGACTTACATGCGTTTCATGACAAAGTTTTTTGGTGTGCTTTTTATGGGGCACAGTGTATAAAGAGCTATTGTAACGGACGCTTATAGGCCTACTATAGTTTGTACGCATACATGTAGGCTAGGCCTATGCATACATCTATGATCTATGCCATTCTATGGTATACATGCAGGCTACATAGGCCTACACACATGCACGCTACGGTTATGTTTTTGCTGTTATATTTGATAGATTGTGAAGGCCAAACGATTCGGTTGTAGCGTTCGACCAGGATGCAACGGTGAAGTTGTAGCAATCAGCTGTCTTTTCAGTCCTGCAGCAACTGATGGCAGACCAACGGCGACGACGACGACGTGAGATAATTAAACTATGCGGACGTTGCCACTAATCATCATTTTTCAATTATCCAATTGCTATTTATTTCCACAGCTGTTGATTTTATGATGTTCATGTGACCCACTCATTATTTTAGTTGCTCCACGGATGTAATTACCTTCAAACGAACCCTAATCCGTTCCAAGGTAATTAGAGCCCACTTTGAATTTTTAAACTGTCTTTTCCAACAGAACCAAATCGAACATACGTTACCTTACTATTGTATTGTATCGTATTTTATAGTATATGACCAGCTATAAACTGCTTCTCGTAGCAAGAGCCTTGCAGAAACACTCATAGTGCGTGCAACCCCGAGAGAAAAAAGGCAGTTGTTTTGAGAAGAGAGAAAGATGAGGAAAGACAACCAGAGAGGATGACAGAGCGAACTGATGGGAAAGTCCATTCCATATGCAGCCAAAGGATTTGGATTGAACCTAAGCGGTCGTGACGCTAAGAAAAAAGAGGTCATGTTGATCAGAGGACCTATGAGGACGCAGAAAAGTGGCCGAATGGGGCAAAGCATAAGAGCACAAAGATACTTTGGAGCAAGACCCAATTGAGACTTGAGGACCAAAATTCAACTTTGAATTGTATACGGGCCGAGAGTAGAAGTCAATGAAGTTGTTAAACTGTTACTAACTAACAGCTGTTCTATCAAGTTCACTTTCAGTTGAAAATCTGTTGTAGATGCATGCCATCTAGGCCTAGGTACCATTGAGCTTATTTATAATTTGCTAACTGATCATCTGAAGCTCTGCACACATTTAGATTACGGAGTACCGCACGGAGGACTACCTTAAAACGTGAGAGAAAAATTATGATTTTGCTTTGGTGCATACTGAAATGTGCATATCATTATGATAAACGCCTAAAGTGGTTCGCCGGCCGGGGTGCGCCGACAAAACGGCGCAGGACAAAACGGCGCCGACATAACGGCGCCGACAAAACGGCGCCGACATAACGGCGCTGTACAAAGCACCCCGACAAAACGGCGCCGACATAATGGCGCTGTTCAAAGACTACGATACCCGTTTAGTAAATGTTTGCTTATATAGGCTTTCAAAGATTGCTGCCCATTGTTACAAGATCCATTCGAACATAGACTACATCAATTTGAATGCCAGTAATACGCAATTAGAAAGAAGAACTTCTCACATGGTATGCACACAACGATTTCAAAAACCGGCGGTATTATAAAGAAGAACTAGTTTAGTATATTTTGACTATTACTGCTATAAAAACGTCTATTAACTATATTACTTGATGAAGATGATCCGTTGATTCTAGTTTTGATGGACTATTGTATATATTATCTGAGTGTTTATACCAATTAAACAAAGTACTAATAAAAAATTCCTTTGAAACGGCGCCGTTTTGTCGGCGCCGTTTTGTCGGTGCGCCGTTTTGTGGGTGCGCCGTTTTGTCGGCGCCGTTATGTCGGCGCCGTTTTGTCCTGCGCCGTTTTGTCGGTGCGCCGCCGGCCGGACACCACTTTTAATATAGGCCTAATGTAGCATAAAAAATGGACGGCGAACTGCGAAACATTAGGCGAATAGGCCTACATGTTAAACAGCAGGACAATAGTACCAAAGCAAATAAAAGACAAAATGGAATGTTATGTCACCATTTTACCAACAGGGTCATAATTAAGGTATTTTGAAATATTTAATAGGCCTAATGACCTAAATCATCCAGTGACATCGATTTGTTATCGAAACGTGTTGTAGAAATGCACCACCACCTGACCCGAACATTCAACCAGGTAACAGTTAAATATCAGTTCAGAACAGTTCTATGTAATCTACACTGACCAGATAATAATATCTTATTATAGACTCTGCATAGCTTCTAGTTTATAGTCAACATTCATTGGGTCCTTAATCATGCAAAATGCAAATCTGCGACTTAGCCTATCTCTGTCTCTCCTTGTGTTCGCCATATGCCTGTTTGTCCATCTCATTGGTCGTCTGTCTATCCGTAAGTCTGTCTCTCACTTTGACTCGCTCATTCATTTACTCGATTATTCGCCCGAATAATACTTATGTACGTTTAACATTCTAACTGTCTTTTTTAGAGCCTCATAATGCTTTTGCGCGAGCGTTTACCGCAGAACAGTATAGAGAGGCGGAATTGACCACTGGCAACGTATGTATTTCCCACTTAGCCTTTGTAATAATAAGCATTATAACGATGACTGTTTATGACAGTTTGATATAAATACAAATTTTACTTATTATGACTGTTGATACTTTAATTAGCCTACTTCTATAGGCTACTGCAGTGAATAGCCTATAGACAGACGACTCTATTTAGTTTTGTTTAAATGCATTTAATACTTTTACACTCTTCACTTCACCGAAGGCCGCATGACCAATGAATTTACTTTGTCATCAAAGGATTACTTTGACAAACTGTCAGTGCATTTGGGATGATTCCAGACAATTATTTCACATCCAATCTTTCATAAAAGAGGAGCAGCTCTTAAAGGCAGCCAGGCCTGAGTCAGCCACGGGTATTAAGGGCTAGCGACTTCAGTTTCTTAGTCTCGGCATATGAGAGCGGATGACGAGTCCTCTCCTCGTCGTTTCATCTTCTCACCGACAGTGAAAGGTCGGGGTACTCATCATAGCTGAGCTAAGCTGACTTGGCCCAGAGGCACAGGTTCATTCATTAATTTCAGACGTTTATATAGCGCCTCTTCAAGCGTATATACTCAGAAGCGCTCTCGACCCAACCACGGCTAAAGAGAACAGTCTTTAGAGCAGAGTAGAACAAAGTCTCAAATGCTCAGGAAGCCCATTCCAGGTTGCAGGGCCAACGACAGAAAAGGCACGGCGCTGCGCAATAGAAGTGCGTGACCAGAAGACAAGAAGCTCAGCCTGTTTAGAAGAGTGGAGAGAGCCACGGCGCTGGACGTTTAGGGTGGAGCAACAGAGCTCCTGCAAATAGACAGGGGCCACACCCGCGAGACAGCGCCAAACCAAGGAAGATATTCGGTAGGTGACCCTTTGTGCGAAAGGGAGCCAATGCAAAACATCCCTCATAGGGCCTATATTCAGAGACATGGTCGAATCTTGGAATGCGACCAACAAGGTGTGCCGCAGAGCGCAAGACTTGGTCCAAGCACCCAACCCGAGTCACGGGAAGACCCACATAGAGGGCGCTACAGTAGTCCAGGCGAGAGACAACAAAAGACTGGATTAGCGTTAAGGCAGCATTGAAGGTTAAGGAGCGGAGCACCACTCTAAGCTGACGCAATTGGTATAGTAGCAACTTCGGCATAGGTGATACTCGATGCAAATTTCTGACCTGGCGGGGAGTTGAACCCTCCCACCTATCGCTTGACGGCACAGCACGCCAACCACGCGCTAGACTACCGTACGTGCGCCTCCAGCTGTTTAAATCTGGTTTCTTTCATATCAGGACAAATCGTCTGCCCTTACCAATGAGATAGACTTAACTGTGCTCACTGCTCAGGCTGTACTTTTCACTGGGTCTTTTGCTATAACCGCGCAATGTCCCAGTCTCTGTTCACGTAACGTCCGAGTTCCCATTTTATCATCTGCAAAACAGTGGCGGATTTAGGTTTTGTTGCATGGGGGGTCGAGGAGAATTTTAAGAGGGCGCCTGTACTTACATAGTTAAATACAGTAAATTAATTATAATTCATCCGATTTAGCCGAATAAGTCTTACAACTAACAGAATCAAGAATCTAAAACAGAAACTCTTTTAAACTTGCGCGCTTTACTACTTAGTCTACATGTACTTGAGTTACACAAATTTATGCTTAGGCCTATATAATAATGATGATAATGATGATGTGTAAGAAACTTGCCCAAGGTCGCTCCGCAGAAGCTTGCGCCCCTGCGCCCCACACGTGCTAGCCCGAGATATCTAAATCTCTGAGGGTTGTAAGACACTTTTTTTAGCTGTCAATATATCTGATGACTCCTTTTTTAAAGTCGTCAAAATTTCCGAAGACGCTCTTTTTTAGTTGTGAAAGTTTCTGAAGACACCCTTTTTTTAGACGTCAAAATTTCTGGTCACCATTTTTGTCGTAGAAAATTGTAAAGACATCTTTTTTTAGATGTCAAAATTTCTGAAGACTTTTTTTATTATTGTATTATATAAATTGTATTGTATAAAACATTTATAAAGCGCCTCTACTTAGTCGTCAACATTTCTGGACACCTTTTTTTAGTCGTCAAAAATTCTAAACACACCTTTTTTAGGCTTCACGCTTAATTAAGCGATCGTCCTTCGGCCGCTCCTCCGCCCCCCCCCCCAAGTTCGGACCAGGTCTCCGCCTATGTCCATAAGGCCGATGTCGAATCACCCGTGACTTCATGCTTGCTTTTATGTAAAACCATGCTAACTAAATTCGTCAAATTCAAGAGATCTGGTCGGTCGCCGCAAAAAATAGTTAAGTTGACTGGTTTTTGTATGTCACTCAACTCAAAATCCCTTGGCTGGTTTTAAACAATTCTGTCATTATTGCTGAGAAATTTTCGTTTTAAAGCGAAGAGTGTTGTGCTGCCTAGCTTTGCTGTGATTTGCCTCAAGGAATCCTAGGCTTTGCTCCAAAGAATCCTGGGATATCCCTGAGTGAGCGATAATCAGAACTTTCATAGGCAATTAGCTATCCAGTAACTATATAATACATGTCAATGCAATGGGCCATAGTAACAAATAAAAATAAGTAGCCTAGTGGCCACCATAGAAATAAATAAAAATACGTAATTCTGTATTGAGTGTTAAATTCATGGTATGATTGCGTAAAATCACTGGTAAAAGTATGATAATTTAGTTTCCATGAAGGACATTTTAGGTTTAAGTAATAAGTACGATCCGGACCCGAGGGGGCGCCATTTGTTACCCAACAGGGGCACGGGGGGGGGGCGACCAGACCCCCCGGACCTGGACTAAATCCGCCACTGCTGCAAAAACTTTGTCCAAGACGTTCAGTAACGGATTCACAAACTGAGACCTTAATATGCAAAATGTGACCAAATACTAACAGCCTGCTTCATAAACAGCTTCTTTACAGCTCTTAGTGAGGTTGTATGACATCATCATCATCATCATTTTGTGTGTTGTAATTTGCCAAAAAGTAATGAAATCACATGATTCTCCGGATATTTAAAAAAACGGAATTCAAAGTTTAAACAGCTGTAAGTTTTGCAAACATGAAAATTTTCGAGTGAAACTTTTAATTGTTGGAAATTTATTCCCCTACAAACTGGAAAAGTTTCGGAGAAAAATTTCAATCGGTTGCGAAGCTATCGCATTTTATCCGGGGTACTTTTTTAGCCACCCTGCAGGACTAGTTTTTAATTAGATCTACAGGAGTATATAGCTTATCATTATCATTAAAGTAGCCTATATAAAAATTAAAACTATAATGAAGAAATTTGGTTATGTTCTGAGAACTAAGTAGGCTACAGCAAAAGTCTGTGTTTTGTAGACTTGGGATCGCTCGCATTATCTGGAGAATCTGTCTGGTTTTGAGACAAGTTGCGATATGATTGGATATGCTCACTGGCCTTTCACCAAGGCCAAGACTCTCGCTCCGGACCTGCATTTCACTGGCATATATGGCCATGCTAAGAACGAAGGATCCACCCAAGTCGCTCTAGCAATAATCCTGAGGAACTTCAAGAAAGTAAGTCGCATCATTCTAACAGAACGATAACTTCCTATAAAGACGGGAGGAAAGTTGTTGATTTTGGTTTTTTTTGTCAGTTGCTGTTTATTGACACGAAGTCATAGAGATGTATGATTATCCTACGCTAGAGAGAGTATGGCCTATCTCCTCTGCATGGAAATGTTAAGTCACCAACAACCTTATATATATTAACGGTAATCACGCCAGTGACGTCACTCTGTGCAAACGACCAATCACAGGCGATTCTTATGTCGAAGGTGTAAGACTGTGATTGGTCGGGTCCAATTAGACAGTATGTGATTGGTCGGGTCCAATGACAGTTGTGATTGGTCGGGTCCAATTAGACAGTTGTGATTGGTCGGGTCCAATTAGACCTAGATTTCAATGTATAGACGTGATATTCCCTCTAGCGTTATATTTATTATAATACATCTCTATGCACGAAGTCATGTTAAGAATAATAATTGATGATCGTCGCTCTCCTTCGTTGTTACAAAATCACAACATTGCTCGTCTTCTCTTTTCTTAATTTAAATAATTGAGGTTTCACACGTGCAAACAATTTTGAATAAATTTATGCTACGAACGTCTTGAACCAGAAATCCATCTATGCTCATGCAAAATAAAGTTAAGAATAATAAATGCTGAGACGTCGTGAAAGCAGTGGCGGATTTAGTCCAGGTCCGGGGGGTCTGGTCGCCCCCCCGTGCCCCTGTTGGGTAACAAATGGCGCCCCCTCGGGTCCGGATCGTACTTATTACTTAAACCTAAAATGTCCTTCATGGAAACTAAATTATCATACTTTTACCAGTGATTTTACGCAATCATACCATGAATTTAACACTCAATACAGAATTACGTATTTTTATTTATTTCTATGGTGGCCACTAGGCTACTTATTTTTATTTGTTACTATGGCCCATTGCATTGACATGTATTATATAGTTACTGGATAGCTAATTGCCTATGAAAGTTCTGATTATCGCTCACTCAGGGATATCCCAGGATTCTTTGGAGCAAAGCCTAGGATTCCTTGAGGCAAATCACAGCAAAGCTAGGCAGCACAACACTCTTCGCTTTAAAACGAAAATTTCTCAGCAATAATGACAGAATTGTTTAAAACCAGCCAAGGGATTTTGAGTTGAGTGACATACAAAAACCAGTCAACTTAACTATTTTTTGCGGCGACCGACCAGATCTCTTGAATTTGACGAATTTAGTTAGCATGGTTTTACATAAAAGCAAGCATGAAGTCACGGGTGATTCGACATCGGCCTTATGGACATAGGCGGAGACCTGGTCCGAACTTGGGGGGGGGGGGGGGCGGAGGAGCGGCCGAAGGACGATCGCTTAATTAAGCGTGAAGCCTAAAAAAGGTGTGTTTAGAATTTTTGACGACTAAAAAAAGGTGTCCAGAAATGTTGACGACTAAGTAGAGGCGCTTTATAAATGTTTTATACAATACAATTTATATAATACAATAATAAAAAAAGTCTTCAGAAATTTTGACATCTAAAAAAAGATGTCTTTACAATTTTCTACGACAAAAATGGTGACCAGAAATTTTGACGTCTAAAAAAAGGGTGTCTTCAGAAACTTTCACAACTAAAAAAGAGCGTCTTCGGAAATTTTGACGACTTTAAAAAAGGAGTCATCAGATATATTGACAGCTAAAAAAAGTGTCTTACAACCCTCAGAGATTTAGATATCTCGGGCTAGCACGTGTGGGGCGCAGGGGCGCAAGCTTCTGCGGAGCGACCTTGGGCAAGTTTCTTACACATCATCATTATCATCATTATTATATAGGCCTAAGCATAAATTTGTGTAACTCAAGTACATGTAGACTAAGTAGTAAAGCGCGCAAGTTTAAAAGAGTTTCTGTTTTAGATTCTTGATTCTGTTAGTTGTAAGACTTATTCGGCTAAATCGGATGAATTATAATTAATTTACTGTATTTAACTATGTAAGTACAGGCGCCCTCTTAAAATTCTCCTCGACCCCCCATGCAACAAAACCTAAATCCGCCACTGCGTGAAAGATTTGACTTCTTGGTATATTGAATTTGACGTCATCAGATCTCGGTTCTGAAGCGCCATCGAATGATGCTTGGTGGCTTGGTGCATCAGATATTGGCGCAATAGAAGTTACTGACCACAAGAGTAGCCTAATATGTGTACGAGACGACTTTCTAAGCATGTATAGATTACTCTGGTCTGTCGAAGGCAACATAATTTTGACAAGCGTTGTTGGTGTCTCTTATCGTCAGCAGACGATTAACAACTACATGTACAACATTGTACATGTACCCGGCATTTCATTAAAATAATAGGATTCTGGTATGGGCAAATTCAAGAGACGGTATTATGCGTTCAACCCCGTTAATATTCAGAGTCATATAATATCAAAACAATTCTTAAGTTATTTGCTTGAAAATTGAAATTAAATATTTGTGTTTTTAGCTTCTTCTATGATATCTGTGGAATAGGCTAGTTCCGTTGATTATGAAAAGTTTGACGCCACAATTTTGTTGCTGTTGTTCTATGCAAATAGTCAACAATTAAGTCGGTCTATCTGTTTCTGTTTCAATTATAATTACATGTAATAATGATTGGGACTGACGCATAATGTCCTTCGATGTACAGGTGAGCTCAGGGAGTGAGGTTGGCTGTAGTTTGATTCCTGACTGCAGACTGTCGAATGGATCGATGTACGTTGTCGTGTCATGCATCTTCCAGGATTACTAAGGTCTGCAGCAGAAATAATCATTCATTCGGTTTCATCTCCAATCATCTTTATTTATTTATTTATTTATTTATTTATTTATTTATTCTTCTAGCATTATATCTACCGCTAAGGTCTGCAGCAGAAATCATTCATTCGTTGTCATCTGCTATCATCTCATTCTTCTGTCTCTTTCTTACTGACTTCGTCCGCCAAATTCGGTTTTGCATTATCCGTCAAATATTATTAATAAGATAATCTGGAATGCATGCCTGCTATGGGTTTTTTAATCAGTCGTTTAAGTTAGCCCTTAAGCAGTCATGCACGGGACCCGTGCCATGAAGTGTGACAGTGTCAGGGCTTTTTAAAAGAATTTTTTAGAACTGCACAACCAGCAATTTTTCTAGTGTGGCTGTGTCGCCGAAAATTGCTCACGACCTTTTTGAGTCGTTTCTGAAAACTTCTCCACAAAATGCCCCAAGCCGGCGGCGAAATATGACCTTTTTAGTCGTTTGCCAGAATGTTTTTACTCAATTTGCAAAGCAAAGATCGCAACCCGGGTTGAGCCTCACACAGGGCATTAATTTATTAAAGTTTCTGTTAGCTGCCAGTGGCGCTTTCTGTTGTGTTGCTTGACTCGGGTTCTGCTGAAAATAAGATAGCGTTTCCCCCTTCTGGCTTGGCCGAACCAGGAGTGATCCAACACTTAGGCCATTATTGTTAAGCCGAACCCACTGCTGTAAAGCCGACCTGCGTGTCGTGCTATTGTGGGCCGTATATCGTATAACCTGTACCTGTATTCATTCTGCGGTTTGTCAGATTGTGTCATTCGTCTTACGATTATTATTATATAATAATTATATGATCCAATCGTAAACTACTTCGAATATGTTTTTGTTTTCTGTAGAATGACCTTGCTGAAAAGTCTGTGCGTCATTCGATTGTTCAAGACACGCGTGGTCGTTCCGTTAGCGTTACTTGGAGATGCTTCGGAGTCAATATTATAGACCTACAATATAATAAGTCTCTTTAGATAATATTATTATGACGATATGAGTAGATAGTACAAGACTTTTGACTGTTCACGTCCTGCTGTTTTCTGACACATCATAACCATAACCATAAGTTTTATTGCACCCAAGCAACAGTATATGACAACGAGAAAGTCGTATATAGTCAAAAAAACTAACAATAACGGATCAAAGCACTGCAACACTAAGAAAATTAGTGGACCACGTGTAACAATGAAATAAATTTTGGTAGAGATGGTAATTACACGAGTTTACGATAGGTCATAATTCTTGACTATATATTATAGTTAACTAAGTTTAACTAGTTTCAATTAACGAGCACTATGCTAAGTATCCAAGAAGTCTAAAGCACTGAAAGAAGACATTCTAGCGCTGCTCATAATTGCTATTATTCACCGTCTAATAATAATATTTGAAGTGCTTGTCTTAATATTTGGAACAGATTTAATTAATGCAATTAATTGGTTTAACTAAATGAGCTTCCGATTGCTGTTGCTGTTGCTGCTGCTTCAACCTCGTTGTGCTTTGCCTTGATTCAGAGTAGGTTACATGAAGCAAATTAATCATCTGAGTTTGTGTTTCGATTCATTTCAATTAAATTAAACTAGATAATGCCAGGAAATTTGTAGACATAGGCTATACCAAGAATTCGTTCTTAGAAGTGAAGACACATATGCGTTTTTATATTGCGCCGCTAAAATTTGATCTGAAACGGTCGTGGCATTGTTGTCTGGTAGGCCTTTCTAGAAACTAAGTGTTGAGAAATAAATAGGGCCTAATTGTCTTGAAAAGTGACAGACTTTTCCATGATTTTTATTATAGACAGCGGTCAAACTTAATTCTGAATAAACTCAGCCGTTGATCAAGCACATGTAGGGTTTTAAAATCGTAATCATAGGCCACTAATTCACTAAATCAGAGTCGTCAACTCAAATAATTATAAAACGCCACTTGAAAGCAATGCGCAGGGCACCAGCCCATTCAAGAGCGCTGCGACAATTTAGTGAATTACCCAATGGAGATCAGGTGCGGATCCAGGGGGCCAATCCGGCCATGCTCCCATCAGAAATTCCCATAGGACGTGCCCCAATCATGTTTCAAGAAGTTTTCGATCAATAGAGCGGGAAAAGGTAAAAGTAGGATATGAGAAAAGAAACGGATGATAAGTAAGTAAGTAAGTAAGCCGTTTATTGACAAAGCATCAAACACGTACAAAAGAGCAGTAATCAGTACAAATTCAATGACTTTCGAGTGATCGGTGCATAAGTCAAAAGGTCAATCCAAAAAGGTCGTATGGACCCGCTGAGGCTGGATAGACCCTTCCTTTCTCAATAACATTTGGCTATTGTAAAAAAAACAGTGCAAAGCACAACATCTTACACATGAAACGAAAGCAAACTGAAATGAAATGACACACAGATTTCAAAACAAAACACAAGAAAAAAACAAATTATGACCAATTGTTCAAATCTAGTAAACAGAGATTAAACAGTCTTTTAATTTTTTCTTAAACATGTTAATGGTGGGTATAAGTGTAATATATTTTGGGAGGTTATTCCATATCATAGGGCCAGAACATTTAATCGAAAATAATTTCATCCTAGTATGTGCAACATCGGTGCGGTAGTGTAACAGAGTTCTAGTGAAATGGTTATGTACAGCAATTCCCTGACAAAAATAACCATCAAATGTCCTAGGCAACAATTTGTGATGATAGCGAAACATGAACAAACTGATTTGAAACATATATATATCTGATAATCGTAGTATGTTATAGGTTCGAAAAATTGGTTTGGTACTGCACTCGTCGTCGTCGTCGTCGTGCCCATCCTCATTGCTGCGGATCGGGGATCAGAGTCGACGACGTCATCCTCCTCCATTGCTCTCTGTTCCTCGCGGTCCTCACGCAGTCCACCATCGCCATCCCCGTCCACTCCTCCACGTCATCCATCCATCTTCTTCTCGGCCTTCCTCGGGCCCTTTTCCCATCCACATAGCCCTGACATATGAATGCCAGCAGCTTGTCTGCTCGGATCATTGTAGCACTAGCTTGGAAAAATGGCACTTGGGTAGCCAATAAAATTATGTTCTAGATAGTTGGTCGATTAAATGACTAAAAAAGGGTCATAAGCTATTTTGGAAGGGAAATTTTTTATATTTTCTAGACATTTCGACCAAACAAATGACTAAAAAAGATCATTAGATTTTTCGACCACAGATCAACAACAAAATTTCCGACCCAAGGTAAAACGTTTGGCCCCAGCTCCCCTCTTATAAAGGTTCTGTGTCCGCCCCTGATGGAGATTCCATGAAGTTCCAAGAACCAAGGTGTTCAAAATTTGCACTGAACTTCGATTCAGGTAAATCCGCCTGTAGGCCTATAGACAATTAAATAATAATAATTCACTTTTTCAACATTTCGGTTGACAGACCGCAACCGGCTACGGAGCAGAATCCCCACATTCTATGCAAAATGAAGCTGTGGGCGCACACGTTGTTGGGAAAAAACTCGCCAGGCGCCAGCAACATTAGGCCTATAAGGCGTTCATGAATTCCTCTTCATTCAGACTTATAAAGAATTATAAACTCGTGCATTCGCACCTTCGACCGCTATTCGGTGCATACAGAACAAGCTGTCTAGCTTAATCGATATTCAATCAGCTGCAGTCGATTATGATCTGCTAGTAGTAGAGTAGGCCTAGTAGCTAGGCTTACGATTAACTTTCTTGACCCTACAGAATAATTAGTGCGGCAATTGCTGACAATTTCAATTCTGTTATGAACGTCCAGCGCAGATATTTCATAAAAGAACAGAACAGATAGCCTACTAAAGATATTTCAATTTGAACTAAGTCAATGCGCAATGCTCGGGTCTAGGCCTATCATGCTGAAACTAAATAAATAGGCGAATTTAAGTAGAGAATTGTGCAGTTCTAAATTGTTACGCACCTATAATAACTCACCGCTAAGAAATTTCGTGTTGCTGGTACCTGCAGATAGTGTGCCTAATAGCACGAAACTAATCATCCGAATTCTCCCCATCGATTGTCCGCATAGAGGCTGCCCTCTGGCTGTCGAGAATTTCCTCTGATGCTCAGGCTTAATTACTGCATCTCAATGCGAAAAACAGTGAAGTCCCTATAGTCTATAACAAAAAAATATCACCTTCAGAAACCAGTTACCTCTTAACACATTTTCGACTGCATCATTCTCTACCATTGAAAGGCAGGTGTCTACATTCTACATGTAGCTGATCTTACTCATTATTAGGCATACAGAATTCTGGTCGGGTATCTAATTCGGAACAACTTTATTTAACGTCATTAGCTGATACAAAGGGAAGACTGAAATTACAAGTACAGCATCATTCGCATGAAGACCTATAGCCGTAACTGTCTAATGACCCGTGGCCATCCCGATCATTTGTCGTGTCTTCATCACCTGCAACGACTAGACCTCGGCTTGACCTAGTCAGTAGGTGTGACCTGAAGGTATTAGAGGTCCACCCATCAGGGCCGGCCCTAGCTATAGGCAAAGTAGGCAGTTGCCTAGGGCGCCGCAGCCTTTGGGGGGGGGGGGCCGCGGCACCGGCGAATTTATTTTTTGACACTATATTGTTTTAAACTCAAGACTTTCGCTAATGGAAAGAATTTAAAACAATGTCTTCAAGAAAGGGGCATTAACTGAGGCAGGGCCGACCTTAGGCATAGGCAAAGCAGGCAGTTGCATGAGGTGCCAAGTTCTAGGGGCCCCATTTCCATCAAAGAAGGCGCCATTTCAACAATAGTTTATTTCAATATTTTTTAAACTTATACCATTCTCCGCAAAATTGAATATTATCCAGCCGTCAGTGTACTAATAAAGAAATTGGAATGAATTAGGCCTACTCAGTTGAGCGTACAAGACCATAGTTAGGGAATGTTTTGGATGTTTGAAGTAACACCCCCAAAATGAAATAATGTAAAAAATGAAATAATTATGCATTTGCTAGCACATGACAGTGTGTAATGTAGGCCTAATTTTTAGCAGAAAGTAGTCGAAAATCGCGGAAAATAATGTTTTTGGACTTCAGAAAATTCGACGACTAACAAAAAAAGTCATCAGAAAATTTCGCCCCAAAAAAGTCGACCGCAGCGTGTACGTACCTCAAAATTCACGGTCAAGAAAACATCCTCCGAAATGAAATCCTGGCTACGGCCTTGTGAGCGTATACCGGCTCTAGCTAATTCATCTTTAGATTCTGACGTGGGCTAAACAATTGAGTGGGAATCTAAGGGCGCCAAATGCAGGCCTATGCCTGGTGCGCCAAATGTACACCTTGCCTAGGGCGCCATTTGGGCTAAGGCCGGCCCTGCGCACCCATAGTCCACGTGTTTCACCACTTATGTCCCTTTGCGTTGTCAGCTACTTCAAGCGAACCTTGAATTCTTTGGTCCGAAAATGAGACCGAAATAGCACATCAGAAATCAACAAGCCCCATTTACGCCCACAAATAAAAAATAAAACATTTATGGACACCGTGAAGATGACTCTCTCAAACCCCTTTCCCCCTTTGGTAGACACCACTGAGTCCGGAATCAGCAGCAGTGGCTCGTTTATCATTTAGGCCTAGCTGCAATTTTACAATCATTCAGAGACCCCGGTTGGTCGGTCGGCAGCAGAACAATTTCAGCTCATCAGTAGTCCTAACTGTTGCCATTACAGGCATAATTAATTTTTTATCGCACTTTTTAAGTTGACGCTTCGGCTTCAGAGCGAAGAATTAGGCTTACTATGCATTAGGCCATAATAGACCTAGTGGTAGCCTAGTAGATAATTAATTTTCTTCTCTACGTCTTCTTGGTTTCTACTATTAATTTCTTTTCAGAGAATCTATTTCAGAACGAAGATAAGCTTCCTCATAATTACTTCCCTTTGATTGGCAGGTGGTTATAGCTGACTTACAAGAAAATTAGCCTATACAATGATACAGTGATATAGGTTTAATCACAATCGTATTCATAATTATCAGTCCTCATCACAACTCAGACACGTGTTCAGTTTTGTTGAACGAGACGACCGCCCAAGGTCAGCGAAACAATTATTATATATAATATCGAGAGCTAAATTTGCATTGGATACAAATGCGACACTAATCATCTATCAGTTAATTGCGCCAACGCCACCGGCTCTCTTAGTCCAGGCAATTTGCTGTTTCACCTGGGCAAAATTGGATCAGAAGGTTTTTCAACGGTTTTCTGATCAGAATTTGTTGCTGAATAACATATCCAAAATCCGCCAAAATCCGACCACGGGGTCACCCCCAAAAATGGGGTTCAAAATATGGTGGTTTTACGTGCATTTTTGCATTGAATTTCAGGCTGCTATTACAGCGACCTGGGTAAAAATTGTTCACTTTGTGATACAAGCATGATGTTTAGCACATTCTACGACCATGTCATAAGAAAAAGATTTGACTGTAGGGCCATCGCATATTTGACCCCTGACCCCAATGGCAGCCATTTTTCAAAATGGCCCTCAGTTTACCGATTTTAATTTATCTCGGCTTCCAGTACACTTAGGAGCGTAATCTTGGTGTCTAAACATACATAATCAGGGACGAGGACTCCAACAGAGCCATTGCAAAGGTTACCAACGGCTTCAATGGCGGCCATTTTCCAAAATGGCCGACCAAATTACGGAATTTTCAATATCTCAGCTTCTAGTACACGTAGAAACGTCATCTAGGTGTCTAAACACACATAGTTAGGGGCCAAGATTCCAACAGTGCCATTGAAAATGTTTCCCGCGGTTTCAATGGTGGCCATTTTCCAAAATGGCCGTGCAAAATGCGGATTTTTCATTAGCCTATATCTCTGCCATTGACAGCAATGACCTACTTGTCCTGGATACAAGAAATCTGGCCGACCGAGCAGTCATAAACACCATGTGCAACCTCGAGAAAACTGGACAAGAGCTGTGAAGAGAGACTGTTCACTATTCTCCAGGTTGCACATTTCCTGTCAGACACGAGCAGACCTGGACGACTTTTTGCGCTCGAGAACCAGGCATGCCTACCATCACTCTCGAATTATGGACTAATTACGGCTAGGAACTAAGTCAGACGTTGTGAGTTGCCTATATAAGAACTGATTCGTACTTCAACAAATGAGGAGGTGGCATATATCCAACCATGGCAGGCCATTCACTGGGTGTTCTAATTGTTGACGCTCTTATACTGGATGGAGCCGCCATAGTCAACATGCTGACGCCTGGCAATGTATTCACCCTTTCAGAGTATGCCTCCCATATTTTTTGCCCTGCATCACAAGACAGCTGGAGCATGTGCATAGAGTAGATGTTGTATGGGACGAATATGTGCATGGCAACGTGAGGACATACACACGCAGTGTGAGGGGTAAGGGAAGTAGAAGGGGCGTCTAATCTTCTAATGCTCTACCGGGCTACCCAGAGACTGGCAGGAATTACTGAGGAATGACGAAAACAAGTTAGGGTTGTCTTTTTTCTCGAGTCTGCAAATAGCAAAGCTGAAAATAGAAACAGGAAGACAGATCATATATATAGGCACTACCACAAGGATGTGCTCTGTACTAGGCAAAGAGACACAAATAGACTTGCTCCGTGTACTCAGGAGGAAGCTGATATAAAGATTTTCTGCATGTCTCCAATCCCACCAAACATGGCTATGGTGATACGCACAGTTAACTCTGACGTGTTGGTGTTGGCCATAGCAGCAGTTCAGCAGCTGAGCATTGATGAACTGTGGGTTGGCTTTGACAGGCTTCAGATACCTACATGTACCAACCCATTTGTGGGCCGCGGTGGTGTAGTGGTGGCGTCGTTGCCTTGAAGCCGGAAGGTTCAAAGTTCGAATCCACCTCGCCGCGTAAGGCCCTTGGGCAAGTCCTTCACTCACAATTGCTCAGCGCTTCGGGCGTGAAACTCCGATGCAGTGTCCGCTGTAGTCGGGAGCGCCTCTGAGTAGCGGTTGAGAGCTTGAAGAGGCGCTATAACAAGTGCGCATACAAACAAACATGAGATGGCGCGTGCCATCGGTCCAGAAAAGTGTGCATCCTTGCCCTTCCTATATGTTCATAGCTGATCCTAAACTGCGATGTTCTGGTCAATGGGAGTTGCTGCAAACGAATTAAGGTGGCTGGGATATGAAGTGGACAGCACTTCATGAAGCGTCTCGTGCCTGTCGCGAACTGCTCAGACGTGGCTGTGAGAAGGCTGTAGAGGACAGTGCAAATGTGTAAAAGCTTCTCTGCAGTGAACTGGTCTCTGTCTCTGTAGAGGCCTAGGCGACCGTGAGTGACATGAGTGACATGGATGATGTTGTATAATTCTGTGGTCAGTATAAGCCTACTAGGTCTGGATAAAGGTTCCCAAATGTCGACTTAAATACATCACAATAAACATTTACGAGGACATCAATACTATCTTGAATTGCATATAGTGCAAAACTTGTTTTATTGCCAAATGAACATGAATATAATCAGAAGTTTCAGAAATTGTATGATGGAACAAATAGCTTGGATTATATAATATTTATACTGGACGCACCATGAGCCCATAACAGCTGATTTTCAAATAAGCAGAACATTTCTACCTTGACACATCATTGACGTCCTTGGCTGCAAATCTTGTGAACAGAAACGTTTATATTTAATTTAATTGGAATCCTGACCAATAACTATGGCTGTGTAGACCCCCAACATGACCACTCTAAGTGTACTTGAAGCTGAGATAATGAAAATTCGTAAATTGGTCGGCCATTTTGGAAAATGGCCGTCATTGAAGCCGTTGGGAACGTTTGTAATGGCTCTGTTGGAATCTTGGCCCCTAACTATATATGTTTAGACACCAAGATGACGTTTCTAGGTGTACTGAATGCTGAGATATTGAAAATTCCGTAATTTGGTCGGCCATTTTAGAAAATGGCCGCCATTGAAGCCGTTGGGAACATTTGCAATGGCTCTGCTGGAGTCCTCGTCCCTGATTATGTATGTTTAGACACCAAGATTACGATCCTAAGTGTACTGGAAGCCGAGATAAATTAAAATCGGTAAACTGGGGGCCATTTTGAAAAATGGCTGCCATTGGGGCCAGGGGTCAAATATGCGATGGCCCTATAGCCAAATCTTTTCTTATGATATGGTCGCAGAATGTGCCAAATATCATGCTTGTATCACAAAGTGAACAATTTTTAACCAGGCCGCTGTAATAGCAGCCTGATATTCAATGCGAAAATGCACGTAAAACCACCATATTTTGAACCCCATTTTTGGGGGTGACCCCGTGGTCGGATTTTGGCGGATTTTGGATATGTTATTCAGCAACAAATTCTGATCAAAAAACCGTTGAAAAACCTTCTGATCCAATTTTGCCCAGGTTGACGTTGTTTTTGATCTAGATTGCCTGGACTATCTGGCCAAATTGCCCGCTGTCTCCAATGCCCTTACGTATCACGAGGCGCCAAAACCAGCGCAGCCCAATGTCCGCCGTACACCCCATAAATGACTGTCAGACAGACAGTCTATGACTTTCTGTCTGTCTTTCTGTCTGTGTGTTTGTCTATTTGTCTGTCTCTGACTATTTGCCTGTCCCTTCCTTGTTTTCTTTCAATTTAGTGGTCCATGTTCTTCAGCTGATCGTTCTAGATTCGGATCAGCTCCCGCTTCAACTAAAATTTTGTCAAAATAAAACGAAAGACACTTCTGAATGGCGAAGATATTAAAGCCGATGATTTCACATTCTGTGGCTTCAGACAGAAACGTCGTTAGAAGAGGCAAAATCTGTGGACCTTCTTCGGTCACAATTACGACACAAAATTGAATGTTGTAGCGCCACATGACTAATTGCATTAGGATCTAGATTCTAGAACAACTTGTTTATAAATAGAGACTGGACAAAAAGAAGACGACGTCGGGATGATCTTTGTCGATCTTCATCACCATGCTGCTCAGGAAGTGGACGTCTGCTCTGCCACAATACAGTCCGGACAATTCGGAGTCGAACAATTCGGAGTCGAACAATTTGGAGCCGAGCAATTCGGAGCGGATCGACGAAATTTCTCGCTTAAATAGAAGTTGTAGATATGAAAATAAATTATTGTTGCTTTAATAAAAGTTGGATTGATGAAAATAATTCTTGCCTCCACAGATACTGAATTCAGTGAATTGATGAAACTGTTGTTGCTTAACTATAGAAGTTGGATTGATGAAAATTAGTCTTGCTTCAATAGACTTTTGATTGATGAGAATGTTTCTCAAATAGAATTAAGTGTCATTTGTGAAAATTTTTTCCCTAATTTGGAACTTGGAATGATGAAAGTAATGTTGCATAAATAGAAGTTGGCTAAATGGAAGTTGGATTTATGGAAGCAGTTGCTACTCAAATATAAGTCGGACGGATGAAGAAAAATTCTTGCCCGACTCCAAATTGTCCGACTGCGAATTGTCAGACTCCGAATTGTCAGACTACGAATTGTCAGACTACGAAGTGCTTGGGAACCCTGCCACCGTTGCAACGGTGCAGGCAGAAACCATATCATTTTCTTTAACAAGAGAGCCGGTGGTGACTAATAATTTATGGGGAAATAATTCTTCTTGCGCGTGGAATATCGAGTTTTGAATTCGACTGCCTATTATAATTATTGAAATCCACGCAGATATTACGACCAATAGGGAGCTTACAGAAATAATTATTTTGAAAATGCACAATATGGCGAGATATTTTTCAGCGGTTCACTGACATTTGAACGGACTATACACTAGATCGGCGACAGTAGAAGGCTGAGACTATTGTACGGCCGGACAGCTGCATGATCGGACGACAGATGACCGGTTACCAAGTTATCGGGAGAGTGAGCAAACTTGATATTTAGGTGAAATTGTAAGGCCATACACTTCTTCATTTATCCGATGGCTTCGCGTGTCAGGATGTTGCACCATTTCAAATGCAGAAACTAAAGAGCAATTTGTGACGCCATGCAGGCGATCAAGTGATCTGCAGCGAACCGCAGGCTGACCGCTGATCTAACTTTCTGAGAACAGGATAACATGGCCGTAAACTTGACATCGCCATCATAATCTTTCCATGAATGTTTTCTTGCAACTATACTCGAAATGAGGCCAATGCATAAGATGAATCAGCGCTGGTTTGCCTTTGGTCGCCGTAGGTCCCTATATCAAAGCCATGCCATTGAAATTCGAAATTATTTTCACACACATAACATCCCGCAAAAAATTTCCCTAATCAAAAGCTCAGCGTTCCTCTATATTAGAATGTCCTCGGCATTCAGTGAACAGCTAGTATACACACATTACACAGTACACTGTACATCCAGTGCAGAGTATTCATTTCCGCACTATGTGAAAAATTCTTCTTTGTGAATCGTTCATTAAATTTTGTCGTCACGGTAATATGGCAACCTGATAAAGTGTCGCCTGTTCTATTGTCGGTACGTTCTGCTGTCGCCAGTTAAGATGTCGCCGTTCTAGACTGTCGTCCGTTCAAATGACCACCGTTCACATGTCCGTACACCAATAAAGTTCCGACCTTCAGACACAATATGTTTGGCCTATAATAATTATTGTTGTTGATTTTTGAGCCAAAATTGTTTTCAAAGTGTTATTTGAATTGAGAGTAGTAGATAGATTTATCTATATAGAGGTGTTTCAGTACCAACGTCAGTTATAAAGTAATTAGTATAGCCTATTTCAATAAGGCAGCTTCACCGCTATCGGTTGCTAAGCAACTGGTCAGTTAGAAGTCTGCACTGGTTGCTCCGACAGCCTATGATGTTAATAACTAACATAATCATTTTGCGTCTGTAAAAGATAAAAGCTGATATATTAATTACATGTGAACTGGTGTTCGTTTTGCGATAGTCGGACTCTGCATGCAATCTGTTGGCTTCTGATGGTGATCGAGTGATACATAGAGCGCACAGTTCTGGATCATCGTAGCATCCGGATATTAAAAAATAGCGATAATGAGCCTTTAATTAGCATCAGGCAAATGAGTTCATCATAACGGCAGCATATATATATATATATATATATATATATATATAATGGTTAACCGCAACGCCGGAACATAAAAGGACGTTTACATCAGCAACAAGCAAGCAATCATCGCTGCAGTCTGTACGTTAGAGTGTGTCACATTGCCTCGCGGAAGCAGAAAGTTAACTGACCTCATCAGTAACTGTTTCTGACAAAATGGTAAGTGTAAACTTTGACTTCAATGTTATTCGCTTAACAAGATTAATTACGAATTATTGGAATCGAGAAGTGTAATCATGGTGCACGAAGATTTTCTCGTCAAACTATCAATATTAGGTCTACTGTTACAGCGTGACCTCTATGCAGGGCTGACGCGAGAAATTCCTCGCCCTGTAGGCAGAGCAGACAATTAGATCCCAATTACTTTAGAGCTTAACGAGAGAAAAAATTCAAATAAATTGAAGTGAACAAAGCGCATTTACGACCTACAATTCTATTTTTATGACTAAATATAATTTTATTCAGTTATTTTTAATCAATCCAACTTCTAGTTTGGCAAGAATCCTTTTCATCGAACCAGCATATAGGCCTATGTTTAGGCAAGAATTAGTTAGGCCTACTTCTGCCCCGCATCTATTTAGGTAACATGAATAAAACTTCTATTTAATTTGTTAAAATATTTTCATCAACCCTGCTTCGATTTAAGCGAGATTGCTTTCATAAACCCCATTCCTATTTAAATAAAACTATTTTCATCAATCCGACTTCTAGTTAGCAAGAATTCTTTTTGTCAATCCGATTTCATTCGACCGACGCTGAAACCCATGCAATGGCGAATAATTTGTGACGCTAATTTAAACTAGCCGATGCAGTGTAAGCTTAGGCCTATACACGTTTACTCGCATCAGAGGGACAATCATGATTGTCAACGACCATTTTTGCTTCATTAAGACGTCGCTTATTTCGACTCTGCTCGCTCCTCCTTATAAACCCACAACCGCTAAATTGAGCCTGAGGGATCTTTACTACCTCGGGCGCTAAAAATAATAATAATAATAATAATTATAATAATAATGATGATGATGCCAGAGGACATGTAACAATTGCTATAACTTTTCTAGTTTCTTGTATTTCCTGTTATTTATATGTTTTCTTGAAGATATTAAATAATAATAATAATGATAGTAGTAGTAGTAGTAGTAGTAGTAGTAGTAGTAGTAGTAGTAGTAGTAGTAGTAGTAGTAGTAGTAGTAGTAGTAGTAGTAGTAGTAGTAGTAGTAGTAGTAGTAGTAGTAGTAGTAGTAGTAGTAGTAGTAGTAGTAGTAGTAGTAGTAGTAGTAGTAGTAGTAGTAGTAGTAGTAGTAGTAGTAGTAGTAGTAGTAGTAGTAGTAGTAGTAGTAGTAGTAGTAGTAGTAGTAGTAGTAATTGATAATAACGCCATGGCCTTCGGGGCAAGTTCACACAACCCACAGGGGTCGAGGACGACGAATCATACTAATAATAAATTCAGCGTACATTAGTTTTGGTTATGCGATTGTGGGAAACAATTAGCACATTATGCTAAGTGTTTTGCTAAGCAATCACTGTTCATCAGGCACAGCCAGTTGGTGCTGCACAGTTTGAATTGGAAATAAGTGATGGTTTTCATAATAATAATAATGAAAAATAATGATGATGATGATGATAATAATAATAATAATAATAACTATAGGGTCTAATAATTAATAATAGTAATAGGCCTAATACAATGACGATTTCTAAGGCGCCGTAACGCAGTCTTGTTGTCCTAAGAGCGTTTCACATAGTCTACTACTAACAGCATGATAGGCCTTACAAATGAATAAGTTTAGAGTCCAGATTTTAAACTTCTCTGCTCCTGATTGTTTCACCGATCTCCGCTAAGCTAGTGCCTTTCTCCCTCAGGTCTTCTTTGATGATATCCATCCAAGTCTTACGCTGCCTGAGTGTCTCCCTCGGCTTCTTCCTCCCTCCACATGCCCATGCAGTGCAGCGTTTGGTAGTCTTTGTTCTGCCATTCTTCTCACATGACCGAACCATGCATCTGCGTCTTCTCTTCCTGATGTTTTCTATTATTGTTTTGTCGACTCCTAGTTCTTCTCTTGTTTTTTTTTCATTTCCGATCTTCTCTCTCCTGCTTCAATGCATTTAACTCTGAAGCTGGATTGACGAAAGCAACGTTTGAGAAATGGAAGCTGGATGAAGGTTCTCTAGAGGTGAAATGGAAGCTGGATGAAGGTTCTCTAGAGGTGAAATGGAATCTGGATGAAGGTTCTCTAGAGGTGAAAAGGAAGCTGGATTAAGGTTCTCTGTAGGTGAAATAGAAGCTGGATTGACGAAAACAACGCTGGAGAAATGGAAGCTGGATTAAGGTTATCTAGAGGTGAAATGGGAGCTGGATTCTTTGTAGGTGAAATAGAAGCGGGATTGATGAAAACAATGTTTGAGAAATTGAAGCTGGATTAAGGTTCTCTAGAGGTGAAATGGAAGTGGATGAAGGTTCTCTAGAGGTGAAATAGAAGCTAGATGAATGTATTATACGGGGTAACCTGAAACCGTAGGGGGTAGGATGAAACCGGTTTGAGATTACCCCCGAGGGCATCTTGAAACCGGTTTCATCCTACCCCGGTAATCTGAAACCGGTTTCCAGTTACCGGAAAAACGAACAGGAGTATCGCCCTGAAAGCTATCCTCTATTTCGTGACACCGGTGCAACCATATGCAAACGCCGAGGTATAGAAATAAACCCAAACCTCTCTTTGGTTTGAATGCACAGAGGATAATAGGCCTATTATTATCTAGTGATTAAACCTAAGTTCAACTGACGTACAGTTTCGTTTGGAGACATGTTGCACCGATCTTCCTCTCAGTCTTTTAGTATTTCATAATTCGAATAAGGCCAATCTGCATAAAAATCTCTGTGTCAATTATTGGACATATAATTTTTATAAAATGGTTAACCTAAACTTCTGTGTTCTTATTTGAGTCTGCATAATCTTTAGAGAAGCTGGCAGATTTCAAGGTTTGGTGTTCAGGTGTCATCTTGCTGAAGGAGATTAGCAACACGCTCACAATGGTGAAAATTAAGACTACGTGTACACCTATGAATATTGTTTATAGCGGCTATAAATATTCTAGAATAGACATTAAATAACATTTATGATAGAGCTAAAGGCCAAAGCAATTATCAAAAGTTTCCCTATAGACTTAGAATTTATGGTATAGTAATAACTCCTCGTTTACACAGTTCTGACCTTAGTTTCTCTCTCTATCTGTTTGTCTGTCTGTGTCTGTCTGTCTGTCTCTCTCTCCCACTCTCTCTCTCCCCTCTCTCTCTTGTAATCCTGCATATGTGATTGCCATTGAAGACGTTGACGTATCCTGGTGTTCGTCTCCTGCTGATGGTCGTCGGTCTGGGCTTTGGCCTCATCAACGGAGCGCAGGCTGCTGGAGCAGGAAGGGCTTTCCCAATCAACTCAGAGAACTACGTCATCAAAGAATTTAAACGCATCAATTCGAATCTGGTATAATCGATTTTAGTGAAATTAAACTATAATATTATGGACTTTACAAAAATTGATTGATTCCGATATTTCTATTCTATCATTCTTTATTTTTTTATGTTTTTATGGCTATGACGATGATTAGAGTGATGTTGAATAATTATGCTGATGATGGTGATTCTAATTATGTCGGCGACAGTTTATCTTACTCTTCAGCAGACTCTGGCAATTATTATAGAGGAATTAAATAATGCTGATCGCACAGAATAGATGTGTGACAGTCAGAATTCAAGGCCATCTTGGTTTCTGCTCATTCGACAGTTTATCTTTGATAGATTAATTATTGTTAGGCCGAGTTCTAATCGTGGTGTGTTCTGGTTTGCGGTTGATGTGAAAATGTGATCGTAGTTTCGTTTCATGATTTTCATCCGTTCAGACCACCATTGACGAGTTTCTATGTAGAGCCAAACAGACCTAAATAAGGCCAGGTTGCATATTAACTACATCTTTGCACTATTTTGTTATGGGCTAATAAAGGCGATAATAGGCCTACTAAAATATTCTTCTTTATTATTTCGAAAAGAAAAATAGTAGGTAGTAAGGTTACATGATATATTTTAGCCGTAGAGGATAAAAAGTTTAATATAAGAAACATTTAACGCTTTACGGGGATCTGCATGACGTCCACTTGTTCTGCTGCTAAATTTACTAAATCCACCTAGTGAATGTAAGGCTGAGCTAAGTTTATGAGGTGGCGAGTATCGAACCCACATCCTCATGAGCTTTGTGCCAGCGTGTTACCGACGAACATAATGATGACAACGTCGACACTGTTGATGGTTATAGTGGGTGATGAGTGTGATTATGATTGCAGTAATAATGTTCCTGCTACTCTAAGTCACCTTTGATAAGAAACGATGTACGGTATTGCAATATGCTTACGTGAATTATGTGTAGGATATAGCCTATATAGGCTAAGCTGTACGGGTTATCACATAGCGACCTGCACATAGGGCCACTTGCCCCACCACTTGGAAAATTGGCACCAATTTTTCTGACTATGAAAATTAGCATGTTCTTGATTTTCTGCCTTGCAATTTTCAAACTCTTGATAAAATTGTAACCATGATCATCGTGCTTTAACCCTCGTGCGACGCCCATGAAAGCATTGATTGATTATCGGCCTTCTTGATTGGAATCTCGCTGCAACCTTTCACAACGGCACAAAATTAATTATCAGTTAATATTACTAAGCCTAATGTAAAGATTTGAAACTGCGTAACGGTGATCTGCTTATTAACCGGCGTTACCGGCATAGGCCCTACATGTATATAAAAATCAAATTCGCCATTTTGCTGACAATGCAGAATCTGGGGAGGTCAAACCGCAAAGTAACTTTGATAAAGGTACTCTATTTATTATGCTCCAGGATTTCCATTACCCAACACTGAAATCTCACCTGTTTAAAAGAATTCATAACCCCACGGCCTCCACTCATCTGATCCTGCGGCTAAGCGACGGTGTCCGGACTAGTGATGTGAGCGTGAAATATTTCATTTGAAATATTTCATTTCTGACAGTTTTTTTTGAAATATTTGAACGCCAAAAAAACCGTTTTTTTTACATCTATGTTTTTTTTACATCTCTATTTGACGATGGCAACAAAGATGATGACATGGACGATGATGAATAACAATGAGGAAATCTTGTAACTGACAGATTTTAGCAGTATAATTACTATTAATGAAGGTTCACTCTGTCTGACTGATAGTACTATAATACTATTTATGTTTGTGTTCTAAGTTCTATTCTTAGAACTTTTTGTAAAATTTTGTTTGCCGGATTATTATTGAGTCTAGTTGACATAGTATTTGTGATTTATAATTTGTTTTGTAAAGTCACTAAAGTGTTTCAAATTCTATACGATTGACTGTGTCCTAGGCTAGCAGAATTTAGCTAAAATCACATTTATTTCATTTATGACAAAACAAGTGATTAATAATAAATGTTAAGCATAACAATGAACAATAACATCTACTTTATTAGATCAAACTGCAATTTCTGACATTTGGTGAATAAAACATGTTTTTCAACATATAATGTAACTCTCATAAAAGTCATTCTTAAAAACAGGTAATTAGAAATAAATTGAGTATCTCGAGGATGGTCATCACTAACACAATAATGCATATATTGAATATTCGTGACTTTAGGGTTTAATATTCGTAAATATTCGTGAATATTAAGATTTTTTAATATTCGTAAATATTCGTTAACGGATTAAAGTGAACCATCGAAACCACAATGTTACACAGTAAAGCACTGTAAGTTTCTGCATGTCTCCATGACATTCACCCGCTGTCAGAGCAGGGCTGACTTAAAAATCTGCAATGCGCTTACTATGCTGAGAACGGGATACGTTTTGTTTGTAATCTGGCACTATTATTTCCTGCGTTGGCATATATATTTACTCATCCTAGCTGCTACACAGCCTACACTGATATAAAACTACGGTACTTTATCAATTTGCAGATGCTATTATAGGCAAAGTTTATTTATAATTCAGCCTATTGCTGCTGTTACTCTCTTGCTAACTGCTCTGCCTCTTTTGAGTTGGGGAGGAGGGTCAGAAGTCAGACAAAGTGACTAACATTAAGACAGTATCGAATGGGATATGAATGCCGCATGCATGGCCACGCACATTGACCAGACCCAGAAGAGACTTTGACGTTATTAGCAATAAATCTATAAAAATTATCGCCAGTTACTGATATCGGCCTATGTGTAGGCCTATAGGCTAACTCAAATTTGAACAATTTATTCAGTAAAACTTAAACATTTTCTTAAAATTTAATAACAAAATAAGAAATGTAATAAATAAGAATAAAGAATTTCTTGAAAGAACATAGGCCTACTATTTTACGAATATAATATTCGTTGGCAGTTTTAATATTCGTTAATATTCGTGAATATTTGAAAATCTTAATATTCATAATATTCGAATACTCAATCTATGCAATAATGCGTATAATATGTAATATGAGAAATAAATAAACTTATTATGGTTGTAATTAGTTGTAAAATGTAAAGAAAATAATAATTTCAAATGTTTCAAATAAAACTGAAATATTTCAAATAAAACTGAAATATTTCATTGAAATATTTCAACGCCAAAAAAAACATGTTTTTTTACATCTCTAGTCCGGACAATTCGGCGCCGGACAATTCGGACCGGACAATTCGGAGTGCATGTAAAAATATTGCTCTTACGGCTATGAAACTTTTGTTTATCAATGGTATGAAATAAAATTATATGGCACCAAGCAAATATTGTCTGATCTTCTAAAATTTATCCAATAACATAAATAAGACACTGAAATTAGTAGCTAAATGCAGTAAATTATCAACTTATAGGCATCTCAATTAGATCAATGGAAGTTTCATACCTACAGGCCCATGGTTTTTTATGCCCGATATATAGTGATCAGGTGTCAGATTAGCCTAATATTAGTTTCGACAGTATACATTTTGGGTGATGGAGAAGTCCCATCACGAATTTGGGCTGCAAAGAATTGTTCGGTCCGAATTGTCCGGTTCCGAATTGTCCGGTCCGAATTGTCCGGTCCGAATTGTCCGGTCCGAATTGTCTGGCGCCGAATTGTCCGGGAACCCTAAACGACACCCGCCTTAACAACTTGCTCCTCTGACAATCGAACTCGGACCTCTTTCTGATTAGATCTATCTGGTAGGCCTACCTTAATGTTGGACAGCCCTCTGAATCGATAAAAAAGCGTTCGTGAATGAGGTTGGGTACTCTGTCATTGTCTTTCGAGTGACGCCTTACTAGTTTAGAAATTGAAATTACAAAATAGAACTCATAGAAGTAGAATAATTATACTTTATTAGGTCATAAAACGAGAGGCTATTTGAGAATAAAAAGGCATGGACCCCCACGCAAGTGGATCACTTGCCCCAGGAAAAATTTACACCTATTCTTAATTCATTTAGCCTATTCTTTCATTCTATGCTATAGCACTCCTTCAAGAACCCAAATTTTGACTAGTAATTTTTTTTATTTTAACCCAATTCTTTACACTAAATACACCATTCGTGTTATAAATGATATACAAAGTTAAACTGTAAAATTTAAATTAAGAAGCCTCTATAAAAATACCTATGTTCTTAATTTCCTGCTTTGCAAATTTCAATATCTTGCTGCAAAAATAATTTAACCGTGACCTTTTGGTTCCTCCTGCAATAATTTTTGCGACGACCATGCATGGTATTGGTTGCAAATGAAAGAAACGCTGGTTGAGGTTTGGGTTTCCGTTGTGTTGCCATGAGATAAGAGATTTCATCAATTTGAATAAGGAGACAGTTGGAATCATCACCACATCTGATTTCCTCTGACTAGGATATATGATAATAATGCACTTGTAATGATTATGGTTATTTATTAATTTGGTTATTAGGCGTGTAGACTGATGCGCTGAACTTCAATTCCCAAGAATTAAAGTGCCATAAGCTTAGTTATTGCGAAGAGTTCAAATTGGTCTCTTTGCCTGTAGTTGACCGTCGTATGGGAGGCTGTCGCTTGGAATATAGTTCTAAGTGAATGCACAAAGGGCCTCGTAAGGGACCCACATTCAGTCAGAGAAAGCAGAAGACACTAGCACCGCCACTGCCTCAGAAGATGGCATTTCCTCGTTCTGTACTTGTTGACATTGGTTTATAGGAGATATAGACGTGTGCTATTGCTATAGTGTGTGGTATACATACTGATATTATAGGAATGGGATCGAACTAACTTTCTCACCGATCTGTCCGGCCAATACGCCAACTGTGACATTATCGGTTTTCATGGCAAAGTCGCCGTCGACATGAGGACGCCGGAGGGCGACAGCATTGCCGGCTATAACGACTCCAAAGTGGGATCAGATTCTCATGTCAACGCAGTCATTGGCTATCTCCAGGAAGTCATCGATAGATGGATCCTCGACAGAGTGCTTCATCATCAGGTTGGGCTTCACATTATGCTGTAAAGTATACGAATGTGGGAAAACATGGCATGACCCAATGATTAATTAGCCTATCTCTCATGGTAAAACTCTTTGTATGCTCTTGTTAAATTTTATGATCAGCCATTTTAGCATTACTATTTGCTTTTGTTAACACACGCTTATGCTTCTGTACGCATATAATTATGCACACATCATGTAGCCTACATGCAGGCTACATACACACATGCACGATACGGTTATGTGTTTGCTGTTGTATTTGATAGATTGTAGTGGCCAAACGATTCGGTTGTAGCGTTCGACCAGGATGCAACGGTCACGTAGCAGTCAACTGTCTATTCAGTCCCGCAGCAGCTGATGATGGCAGACCAATGGCGTCGACGACGTGAGATATATTATGCGGACGTTGCCTCTAATCATCATTTGCTTATCTATTTGCTATTAAATATTCCCACATCTGCTGGTTTTTATGATTTCCATGTGAAGCGCTCATTCAGTTACTTCACGGATATAACTATCTTCAAACGAACCCTAATCCATTCCAAGGTAATTATAGCCCACATGGAAGTTTTAAAACTATCTTTTGCAACAGAACCAAATCGAACATGCATACGCTGCTTTACAATTGCATTGTATTGCATTGTATTGTATCTGACCAGTTACATACAGCGTTTCTCGCAGCAAGAACCTTTCAGGAGGGCTCCCAGTGCGTCCCCTACCCCCAGAAAAGGCAGGTTTTGAGACGAGAGAAAGGTGAGGAAAGACAACCGGAGAGGATGACAGAGCGAACTCATGGGTAAGTTCATTCCGTGGGGAGGGACCTACAATGCATGTATGCAGGTAAATGGTCTGTATTGAGCCAAGGGGTCCTGACACGGGGAATAAAGTGTTCAAGTTGATCAGAGGACCTAGCCTAAGAGGATGCAGCAAAGTGGTAGAAAGGGGTAAAGCATAAGAGCACAAAGATACTTTGGAGCAAGACCCAATTGAGACTTGAGGACCAAAATAAGAACGTTGAATTGTATACGGGCCGAGAGTAGAAGTCATTGAAGTTGTTAAACTGTTACTAACTAGCAGCTGTCCTATCTTCGTCAGTTATTCACCATCCAGCCACTCCGTTCCACCCGCTCCTCATCCCCCATAACACTCCTCCGTCTCTTCATCACCTCATCATTAAAATTTACAAACCGTTCTATATCCATTGCTGTTTCGCCTCTTTGAACAAACTTCCGCAAGCACTGCGACAAACATCTGACCCATTCTACGAACTCACAAAACGTCACCTCTTGTTATATCCGAACAGGTCTTTGGCTCAAAACTTAAAGCACTGCTTTTTCACAGATCTTATCCTGATTCTCTCACATCACCCTACCTCCGGATTTTGACCTCTGCATGTCGATTTTTTTTGATTGAATGCTCTGAATAAGCCGGTTACCGAGACTTGGCTTTTTGTGTGCGCTGTAGAAGTTCCGAGTTTACTATTACGATTACGACTACTAGCGTTAATGGCAGCTGCTTCGAACCTAAACCTACATGTAAATAAATTGTCAATTTGTGTTTGAAAGCATTATGTCAGTCGCAGAGACATATAAATTTGAATTCACTTTTGATCATATAATTTCTTATTGTGCAAGAAGTAGGCCTATCCGTTGTGGATAGGCGGCTAAGGCTTACTGAAGTGCGCAGAAAACGCCGCAGAAGGGGTTCGCCGATCGTGCACCACGTTTAGTTTAATAAATATAGGCTAACATCAAAAATAGGAGGTGAATTGCGAAACAATAAGCGAATAGCCTAGGTCTACATGTTAGACAGCTGCAGGACTGTAGCGTCAATAGGGTCATAATTAAGATATTGGCAAATTTAAAAATAGTTAAGTCAAATCGATTTGATATTGAAACATGTTGTAGAAATTGGCCAACACGAACATCAACAACTACCCATTACATTCAACCATCAACAACTCATCAGAAGACTCAACCATTAACAACTCCACAGATTATTCGACCAGGTACTAAACAGCTAATCAATCTTCCGCGGACCAGATTCTCTTATTAATTAACGCAATGAATGTAATCTGTGCATATTTTCAGTTGCTATAGGCTACAATTATTGTCCAGCTCAACCGGTCACTCAACGGATTCAACTCATGACTAACTTTGCATTGCCTCTAGTTTATATAATTATAGTCAACATTCATTGGGTCTTTAATCAAGCGATATGCAAATCTGCGACTTATCTTTGTTTCTCTTTGTGTTTGCCATAATTATATGCCTGTCTATACGTAAGTCTGTCTTGTCTGTCTGACTCTGACACTCATTCTCTCGATCTTTTGAATGATAAGCCTGTATACTCTGTATAGCATTCTCACTTTTTTAGTGACTCCAAATCCGTTGGCCCGGGCGTTCACCCCAGAACAGTATGAAGAGGTGGAATGGTCAATTAAAAATGTATGTATTTCGCATTTCCAAGGCTAACTTAGCCATTGTATAATACGAATGAATGTTTTTGGCAGATTAATATAGGCTAATTAAGCCTAAATATTTACTTGTATGACTTTTGATGCTTTCATTGATGCATTGATGCTTTCATTGATGCATTGGTGCAGTAAATAGGCGACTCTGTCTAGCCTATTAGTTTTGATTAGACGTAGGCCTACATTTAGACCCTAGGCCTAAACTACTTTGTACATTCTTCACTTCACCGAATGGATGCCGTGTGACCAATAATTATAACTTTACTGAAAGCAACTCTGACAACAGTTACTGGCCTTTCAAATGACAATCTGGTATAGCTTTTTATGCACAGGCGTAGAATATAGCTTTGTCATTAAACGGTAGAAGTTAAATATGCAAATAAAGAATTTGGTTGTGCTCTGAGAACTTAGTATAACAAAAAACGTCGGTGCTTTGTAGGAGTGGGATTACACTCACTACCTGGAGAATTTGTCTGGTTTTGAGACAAGTTGCTCAATGATTGGAAATGACGACTGGCCGTTCACCCAGGTCAAGGCTTACGTTCCGAACCTGAATTTCACTGGTATATATAGCTGTGCGGTGAACAACGGAACCACTCAAGGCGCTCTAAAAACAATACTGACGAAGTTAAAGACAGTGAGTCGCATAATTATAACAGAACGCTATCTTCTTAATGATAGGAGGAAAGTTGTTCTGGGTTTACTTGCTTGCTGTCTAATTACACTAGGCCTATGCCATATTAATAATAATTAATTAGCGTCGCTCTCTCCCCTGTTACAAAGTCACAAAATTTCTTGCCTTCTTATTTCTCAATTTAAATGATGTTGTGTGATCCGTGCAAATAATGTAACTTATTATGCTACGAATGTTTAGAAACCAGAAAGCCATCTATGCTCAATCCTGCAAAATAGTTAAAGTTAAGAATAACTGCTTGAGACCTCGAGAAAGATTTGGCTTTCTTCTGGGTAGGCTGGCCTTGTTGCAGCTTGGTTTTGTTTGTTTGTTTGTGCACTTGTTATGAAGAGCTCTCGAATGGTAATGGGTGCATCAATAGAAGCAATAGAAATCATTGACCACCATAGGCGTACGGGAGTTTTCAGCAGTGGGGGGGGGGGCAAAGATTGAACTTCTGCCCGAAAAATACATCCGTCAAAAAACTAGTCGTTCGCGTACGTGTTTGCCCGAAAAACCTGACTTGCCCGAAAGTTGACGACCTTTTTTTTAGTCGTTCGGGTCCGTGTTTGCCCGAAAAACCTGACTTGCCCAAAAGTTGACCTTTTTGTTGTTGTTGTTCGGGGTTTTTTGCCCGAAAAAACCACCAAACTTTCCCGAATTTGGGGGGCAATTGCCCCCCTGCACCCCCGCATCGTACGCCTATGTTGACCACAACTGCAATGTGTTAAGAGATGACTTTCTAATCTGGTACAAAGAGGGGAACACGTTCTATGTCTGAGTGAATTCAATGTGAAGAACTCATGAAATAATGGTCGACCCTTACAGAATCGCAGTTCTCAATGATAACAAGGAAGTTTCATAGAATTCTATGCAAGGCCTACCGACAGATTCCAAATAATATTATGTATCGCAAACCTTTCGCCATGCACACACCATATCTTAGGGCCTACTATTTAGACATTAAACACTTGACAAAACAACTATTGACTTATAAGACGTCTAATCGCAGTTAGAGATTAGACGTCCTGGCCTAGTTACCTACACCGGTAAGTTAGAGCGGCATAAGTCTGTTGGTTGCAACGGACTGCGGTTCAAGCCCCGGGCTGGGAGTTGACATTCAAAATTTGAGATATCACGGGCTAGCACGCATAGGACGCGGTGGCGCAAGTTGCTGAGGAGCGACCTTGGGCAAGTTGCTTACCCATTATTGTCTGTGGTGAAGACAACGGAAAACCATCTCACTCATCTCATCCTCAGCCAATGAACATGCCTTCGGGCAGAGAACCATCATCATCATAATCTCAGTTATAGAAATTGTCTACCCGCATTCAATATTCAACCAGCATTCAACATTCAACCACACCTCAGTACTAGTAGTCTACCTTGCAACGATCCATAGGCCTACTTATTTAACAGAATAACTTGCATGTTCAAGCCTTAGACTAGCTGTTGGTCTGAGGTTTGAATTGAGGACTATAATATTCTCTGTCTCCGTTTTTGTCTGTCTGTCTCCCTCCCTCCCTCACTCACTCACTCAATCGCTCACTCACTCACTCACTCACTCTCTCTCTCTCTCTCTCACTCTCTCACTCACTCTCTCTCTCTCTCTCTCACTCACTCTCTCTCTCTCTCTCTCTCTCTCTCTCTCTATCTCTCTCTCTTTCTCTCTCTTTCACTGACCCTCTCGCTTTCTCTTGTTGCTTATTCTGGTGAGCAAGTTTATACAAAAGTTGTGTCAGGGTTTAATTTTTGGTTCCACGGGCAATCTCTGTTGAGCTGCCTTGGCATTTGCTAGTTTAGACACAACTAGGCTAAGCACTGATAGATCAATTAATATTCAATCTTACATGTATCAAAAGAATGTTAAAGTTTTTAGTTTGAAAATTTTAAATTAAATGTTTGACAGTTTCTTAATTTTCTATATTGTCTGCGGCAGACCTATTCCTATAGTTCGGTAGATCATGAAAAGCTTTTCTTGAAGAGGCGCTATATAAATTCTCAAAATGAATGAATGTACAAATTTTGTCGTTTTATGAAAATATTCAAAAGGTCGGTCTACCGTTCTTTTTCTGTTTAAATCATAGGTCTAACTGATTATAATCAGGAATGACGACGCATGACGTCTTTCGTTGTAGGTGAATTCAACGAGTCAGGTCGGCTGTAGTTTGATTCCTGACTGCATATTGCCGAATAGGACGATGTTCGTCGTCGTATCCTGCATCTGCCAGGATTACTAAGGTCTGCAGTCGATATTCGTTCGTTTTCAGCTGCAATCATCTCATCCTTCTGTCTGTTTATTACTGACTTCATACGCCTGAAACGGTTTTGCATTATCCTTCAAATATTAATATGTTAATTTGGAATGCATTATGCATGCCATGTTTTTTTAAAAAAATCAGTCATTTAAGCCAGCCTTTAAACACCCATGCACGGGTATGAAGTGTTAGCGACTTCATTTCCTCAGGAACGGCATGTGAGAACAGGTGATCAGTTCACACCATCACCGTCCCATCTTCCCACCGACAATGTAGGTCAGTGTACTTGTCGTATGATCATTCTGTACTTTGGGTAATAAGTAAAAGATGGACTTCACTCGATATTCATATTAGTTAGACTTGACATTTCTAAAGCGCAGCATGAGGACTAAGAGGATGATTACGAGTTAACGACGATTCGATCACAACGCAGTCTATATAGAAAGACAATAAAGACTTCAAATCGATTAGTGAACACTGGGATCTAGTAAACGTTTCCAGATGTTGTGATTGAGATTATCAGAATTGAATCAACTGATATCGGCATACCATAGCATTCGCCATACCTAGCCTAATTGCAAGTCCCGCTGTCAAAACTCGATGAAATTATGGCAAACAGCCATTTGATTTATTAGAAGATTTCAACCTACTAATTCTTCTTCTTTAGCGAATGCAGTTCGCACCAAGCCATGCCACCGCGGCGAAACCCTCAGCAAGATGTAGAGACGGGAGTCCTCCCGGAAAACGAAGAAGGCGGCACTCATTCACAATGTGCGACATTGTCTGTCTTTCCCCACAGCAGCACAGTGGATCATCAGCCTGTCCCCATCTCACCAGATTCAGTGCGCAGCGACCTTGATCCGTGCGGAAGCGATTTAAAGTTTTCCACAGATGACGAGGGAGATCACCACCCGGAGGCCAGACAGATGGCACGGCCACGAGCGAATGATTCACCACTTCCATAGTGGGCCATTCTTCGCACCAGGCCGAGGTAGCTGTCAAACCCTCCTCCGGAGGATTTCTCCAGATAGGATGTCTAGACGAGAGACGCACTCCTGGGTGGAGCGCAATGTCCGCGTGCAGAGAAAGTCTTTCGTCGTTTCGAATCTTCAATCAATCACATAAATCAATCACATAAATTTATATAGCGCCTCTTCAAGATCTCTACTCAGAGGCGGTCAGCATCTTGGCGCAAACTTCAGCTCGACGGAGGTAGGGCGGAGGAATGTTGCTGAGCACCGGCAACCAAGGGAGTGGAGTCGCTCGGAGCGTGCCCGACACCAGACGCATAGTCTCGTGTAACTTGACGTCCACATATCCGGTGTGGGCCGAACGGGCCCAGACAGGAGCGCAGTAATCCGCAGTGGAGTAGCACAGGGCCAGTGCTGAGGTTCGCAGGGTCGTAGCTCTAGCACCCCATGTTGAGCCAGCAAGTTTGCTGAGGAGATTGTTCCTTGCGCCCATGCACCTTCGCAGCGGTCCTTCTTAGGTGCTCGTGGAATGTTAGCGACCTATCCAAGGTCACGCCCAGATAAATCGGATTTGGGTCATGCCAAAGGCGTTGACCATTCATTACAATATCCAGCTCCCGCGCTGCTATAGAGCATAATATGATTGTGGAGATGAAATGAGCTGGACACTGTTTTTGTAACGCTCTAATCACCGCTATTGTCATTAATTTAGTCATAATTGACGTTGACATTCATGATACCAATTATTATGAAGGTCGATATGGTACGAATTCTGACTTCAGCATGATTGTCGCTTTTTTGTTTGGTCACCCTTTTGATCGGCGCACTTTCCAACAGTCGCCCTTTTGATTGTCGCCCTTTTGAAGCCACTCTTTTGATAGTCAGTCGTTTATAAGGACACTTTGTCGTATGGCCATCAGAATGAAAATAGACTATGCCCTGTTTCCAGAATTTTTTATCGTATCTCCAACTCTCGATCCATAGGCCGACAGAATGCGCCTAATCGTAACTGTAGGCTAAGCTTACACGAAGCTTACACTAAACCCCTTGAAGGGGCGCTAAATAAATCACATAGATGGATGGATGGATGGGTGGGTGGGTGGGTGGGTGGGTGGATGGATGGATGGATGGATGGAAAGACAGACAGACAGACACACATACAGATAGATAGACAGATAGATAGACAGACAGATAGACAGATAGATAGATAGATAGATAGATAGATAGATAGATAGATAGATAGATAGACAGACAGACAGACAGACAGACAGACAGACAGACAGACAGACAGACAGACAGACAGACAGACAGACAGATAGATAGATAGATAGATAGATAGATAGATAGATAGATAGATTGATAGATAGCCTAGATAGATAACATAGATAGATAGATAGATAGATAGATAGATAGATAGATAGATAGATAGATAGATAGATAGATAGATAGATAGATAGATAGATAGATAGATAGATAGATAGATAGATAGATAGATAGATAGATAGATAGATAGATAGATAGATAGATAGATAGATAGATAGATAGATAGGTAGATAGATAGATAGATAGATAGATAGATAGATAGATAGATAGATAGATAGATAGATAGATAGATAGATAGATAGATAGATAGATAGATAGATAGATAGATAGATAGATAGATAGATAGATAGATAGATAGACTGAGTGAGTACTGAGTATTTCAGGATCAGGCTGTCGTAACGGAGATACTGCAATGTAACTTTCAAAAATGTAAGCTTAGCCTGCGTGTCGGTGCGACCAGGTGGCAAACCGGTAACGCTTCCGCTCACGGAGCGGGAGGTTGTGGGTTCGACTCCGGGTAACGACCTTGGGCAAGTTGTTTACGCACACGTGCCTCTGTCACCAAGCAGTATAATTTGGTACTGTCGCAAGCTGGGAAGTAAACAGCAAGTCCTGCGATACACTGGCCCCGTGTCCAGGACCTTGGGATTCGTCCATTGTTGGGTCAGGGCCATGGAAAAGGAGATGAGCGCCTACCTATGTTCCTCATGGAACGGGATAGGACTTTACTTTTTTTAGCCTACATGTCTGTATTGATTCGACGCAGGAGATACGACAGTGTAACCCTGGTCGCATAGCCTATAGGCTCCACCTCGCCGCGTAAGGACCTTGGGCAAGTCCTTCACTCACAATTGCTCAGCGCTTCAGCGTGAAACTCCGATGCAGTGTCCGCTCTGCATCGGGAGCGCCTCTGAGTAGAGAGAGCTTGAAGGGGCGCTATAACAAGTTCACATACAAACATACAGAAATAGCCTGGCCGCGTAATTATATATTTAATGTGCACACAGGAGTTTACGCTGTAAATAGACATAATAGGTCTACAATAGTAATTAAGGTGTTGATATGAATGTCCATTTTCAGACTTAACTTCAAACAATTTCTGCTAATCATAAATGATAATGTATACCCAATCGTAAAACTGCTTCAAATATGTTTCTGTTTTTTTTAGAATGACCTTGCTGAAAAGATTTCTCGTCAGTCGGTTGTGTTCAAGATTCACCATGACATCATGTGACGAAGCGTAGGCTAATTTTAATATGCCTCCTCGGAGTCAATAGTAGACCTAGCTATGCCTACTGTACTCTAAGTCTCTTTAGATTATTATGACGATATGTTTAATTAGATAGCCTACAAGACTTGGCTGGTCACATCCAGCTGTTTTCTGACGCATCGGTATCCAAGAAGTCGAAAACACTGAAAGAAGAAGACATTCATATGCAGCTCGTAAATATTATTATTCACATTCTAATATTCGGAATGCATTGTCTTAATATTTGGAATTGATCTACTTGATGCAATTAATTGGTTTAACTAAATGAGCTTCCGACTGATGCTGCTGCTACTATTAGGCCTAGCCTACTGCTGTTATTTTAACCTCATTCTATTTTACGATGGTTCAGAGAACACGAAGCAAATTAATCATCCGAGTTTGTTTTTCAAGTTATTTCAACTAAATTACACTATTTAAATAATTCCGGGAAATTTGTATACATAGGCATAATCATAGAAAGCCAGAACTCGTCCTTAGAAGTGAAGACGCATATGAGTTTATATATAGGCCTAGATCTCAGACTGCCATGTCATTGTTGTCTGGTATAAAATAAGTGTTTGAAAAGAAATTGTCATGAAAAGTGATTGCTTTGCAAAGATTTTCACTATAGACGGCGGTCAACCTCGATCCGAATAAATTTAGCCCGAGTGAATTGATTGAGCACATGCAGAGCACATATGAACGACAGATGGTTTTGCCAGACGAGAGGCTTCCAGAGAGATAGCGTACAAGAAACATGTTAGGACCTGAGGCCGGAGCTATAGGCTTAAAGAGGGAAAACAAAGATCGGACATAAAGTTAAATCTCTTTCTCACGAGGGTAGTTCACCATTCCCTATATTCAACCGAACCGCTGCCAACTAGCGCTTGAATTGGTTGGAGACGCCTACAGTGAGGCGGATTGTGTACAGGTAAGGAAAGATCGAAGCTTCATCAGATGAACATTGCAAGGGTTAGAATACTTTAAAAGATTAGACTCTACGTAGTTCTAAGGGCACACAAAGGAAAGCCAGAGGAGTGATGAATAGAGGAATTAACCTGCCGCAGGTGATGGTGGATGAGTGGAAATTCTGGCGTAGGGACATTTTCGGAATTCAGAAGGCGGATCACGCCAGAGTCGAGGTTCAGTTTGTTATACACGGTGTCCCAATTTAACTGATACCCTTTTTGTTTTGGCGATATACTTGTCAATTCTAAATGAAACTCTATAAAATTTCAGAGAATGTCAGAGGGATAAATTATCAATGTTTCCTGGAAATTTTATCCATTTCTGCCAACAGAGTTCGAAGTTATGGACATTCAAATTTGGGCAACGGAAATGTTAAGTTTCCAACATGTAAAAGATAGGAAATCATTGTTTGGAACTGCAAGCCTTACTTTCTAAATTAATAACTATGACGTCGTATTTTCGTCATTTTCATGTTAGGGGACAATAATAAAATTTGTTTTCAGCAAAGATGACTTGAGTTTAATAAAAAAATTAATAGAAGAAAAACATTACGTTGCAAAAGGTTTTTAAAGGAATTTCCCAACAAAAACTGGGTCATCGCAGCCTTATCAAACTCGCATACGTGACGCTGACCAGTGACCACTTCAAACAGCGAAATGTGGAAGAATGGAATCGTTTTGATCAAGGGATTTTTAACAATGCAATTAACGAATGGCGAAAGCGCCTCATGCATTCGAGCTAACGGAGGACATTTTGAACGTCAGCTTTGAAGAACAGCGCTAACACTATAATTTCTTATCTTTTACATGTTGGAAACTTAAAATTTCCGTTGCCCAATTTTGAATGTGCATAACTTCGGACTCTGTTTGTTGAATTGGATACAATTTTCAGAAAACATTGATAAATTATCCCTCTTGCATTTTCTGAAATTTTATGGAGATTCATCTAGAATTGACAAGTATATCACCAAAACAAACAGGGTATCAGTTCAATTGGAACACCGTGTAATTATTAGGATTCGGTTGGAGAACCTGACATGAGTATTCATCCGTGCTGGAGTCGAGAAGGACTCAGGTATGAGACGATCGAGTAGACCGGGTTGAGGGGATGATTTGGAACTCTCAAAGATATTTTTTCTGGAAATTTTGTATGAATATAGTTCAGCGAAGAAGGTCGTATAAACTGATACCCTCTGGGATTTTACCGAATGAGTGATTTGTGAATGGAGTGACATACGGCGATGCTTGGTGTTCTGGTGAAGTGAGTCTAGAATACTCTTCAGATGCTTGACATCTTAGTTGGATGAACCGGAATGAAGAATGAGGAATTGTATTTTCTAGGAAGTAACTATAGAACTAATAAGTTGGCGGCATTTTCAGTGACAGATTTGATGGCAGTAAAGCTTTTGTTGTGTCTATAGACCTACTTGTAATCGATGGTGTAGGCCCACCTGTACTTGTAGGTGCGTTCAAGGCTCTAGATCCGAAAGACAGGAAGCGAACCAGTGAGTTTACTTTTCTGTTGCGGTATGTTTTGGACCGTCAAAAACAGTGAGTGGGCTCACTAAAAGTGCTATAACTTTTGCTCAGTTTGAAATATTTTGGTGAAATGTTGCCATCTTACGTAGAAAAGGTAATTTATACGTTTAATCCTGTAAAATGTTATTAAAAAATTCATGCGTTTGGCCGAATTATTAGCGAAAACCCGTAAGAGATTACTTTCATGGCTCAGCCTGTACAGGGTGGGCAAAAAACCCCTAGGTTTTTGCCAATATCTTGGCCAAAAGTATGAATTTTTAACTGAAATTTACAGTATAAAAGGCAATTCATATATACACATGTGCATGATGGCCAGATTTCATCAAAATATTTTTAAAACAGCACAAGTTATACCAATTTTAATGAGGCCACTCACCGTTTTTTGACGATTCAAAAACGATGCCGGTACGCAACAAAAACTGACAAAAATACGATTTTATTAAATCTCATCTGAAATAGCTGTTGTCAACTTGGTAGTGCTTCGCAACTTGTGTTCAATGTACCCACCACCAGTGCCAAAACTTCTTTTGAGTCTCTTTGCAAAGTTCGTGATGGACTTGCTGATTAATCTGACAATTTCTTTTTTACCAATTTGAGTGTCATTTTGCTCAAAAACGGGGGGAGTGACCTCTCAAAAAGTGATATAACTTTTGTTTTGTTTGAAATATTTTGATGAAATCTGGCCTTTATTTGTTGATATGAATTGTCTTTAATCATTTCGATATTCTTACTTCTGGTCTAGATATTGTCCAAAATAGTTGAATTGATTTTTTGTTACTTTTTTGTTGCGTCGGGTTTTTGAATCGTCAAAAAAACGGTGGGTGGCTTCACTAAAAGTGGTACAGCTTTTGTTCTGTTTGAAATATTGCAATGAAATCTTGCCATCTGGTGTAAATATGAATTGTCTTTAAGACTGTAAACTTTCATTTCAAAATTCTTACTTTTGGTCAAGATATTGGTAAAAATCTTAGGAGGGGTTTCTTTTTGGGGCCCACCCTGTAGACCAGGGGTCTCAAACACGCGGCCCGCGGGCCGCATGCGGCCCGTGGACCCGAATAATGCGGCCCGTGAGAGCCATCTGGTTTTTTTGTTTTTTTTTAAAGAAAGAAATTGGTTAAAAACCGAATTCTGCTTTTCTTTTGCGATTTGAACCAAGGTTCAAACTGTTTCTTCTAATTTTTGCTCTGGATATTCAATCTGCAACAGCAGATATACAGATAGAGTTATAGTGGGCCTTCAATGTAATACCTTGCAGAAGCAGAGTAAGCCTACAATGAGGTTGATATTCCGATATTCTACAATTTTCTACTACAAGAAAAATTCCAAAATCTGCACCTGCAGTAGCCTACTGCAACACGCTAATGGCGATATTGTTATTACCTACATAATAATTATTATGTGAACAGCTTTTTCATTAATTAATGAAGAGTAAATGTCACATGACACGCCTGACATTTACGGGTGAATATGTGGAAGCTGTAGACCTTTAGGCTACTCCGATTCTTCACATCTCAAAAGATAAAACTAAACAATGATGTTCTCGTATAAGCTTATAGTTGGGAAACGTTGTCAGATGATGTGTATCGCTAACCACACCTGATCACCTCTGACACTACTCACTATAATACTTTAGCATTTAAAGATGCTACAAGTTTAGTTGTAGGTAGGCCTATTAGGCTTACTAAAATGTGGTATTGATGATCTTCATAAGCCCTATCTTTGTGACTCTGAGTTTTCAATTTTGTGTATAGTACCATTATGCATGGTTACACTGAAAGTATAATATTAACTTATAGGTGATTTTACAGGATTAGGCTATATCATTATTACAGCATTGTAACCCTCACCCCATATGAATAGTTTAACTTGCAAGACATAATTTCATGTTGCGGCCCGCGAGACACTGCAAATTTTCATATTTGGCCCACACGATGACTTGAGTTTGAGACCCCTGCTGTAGACTAACAAGTTAACAACAATGCTCTGGTCTTGCTTATAATAAAGAGCGATGCTACTTATGCGTGAATTTATTCAGGTCTGCCGCATTGACTTCAAGTTACATGTTATAAGTGTTCTTATCGGCCTACTTTTAATCAATCTTTAGCCATAAATAATGCTACCAAATGAATCTAAATCTACCAAGGATTAACTTCTGAGAAAGCGCCATGAAGGTTGAACGATGTTTGGTAGGCCTATCTTAACTTATGGAATAGCCCTAATGAAGTTTTGCTCCACAGAGTTTTTGCCCCAGTGAATCCGTACATAGACCTACTTGGGTTTTGGTCCGACCTAGAAATTGCGGGGAACTGTCCAGATGCGTCTTTTAGAAGAGATTTGTTGTGGAATCGATCATCTAGAGTTTTCTAGACTAAGTGTCTAACGAGTAAAATAGTTCAGTCTCAGTAATCCGTCCATTTAATAAGGTCAGTAGGCTTTGGGTCCGCTGTGCATGTATCAGTGTCTGGTGCAAATTTAGAAATTAGAGATCGTCCTGTGTTTTGAATTGTTGGAATCTCGTGCATCAACCAAAGCATCCGTCGACCTCAAGGTCATGCTTCTGACGAGTGAAGGTCGTATTTAAGGACATGGTTACGGGTATATGGTAGGCCTATTCGTATTGTATTGTATCTATAAACTTATAAAGCGCCTCTCACAGTGCACACCAATCAGAGGCGCTCCCAGCACGTTAGACCAAGAGAGAAAAAATAGTCTTGAGACACCGAAAAGAGGCATTTGGCCCACCAGTTAATATGGAGGAACGTGTTGAAGGAGGAAGCTGGTTCCACAATGTCGGGCCAATGAGAGCAAAGGCACGTATTTTAGCCAAGGCAGTCATAGCTCGCGGGAGGAAGAGATCATGCCGATCAAAGGAGCGTAGCGGACGAAGAGAAGTGGCCGAGGTCGGCAGATGGATGAGGTCACAAAGGTACTTGGAAGCTCGGCCAGTATAGGATCGGCAAATTAATGCCAGAACCTTGAGTTGTATCCAGGGCCGGATTAACCAGTATGCCATGTCTGCCATGGCGGCGGGCCCCCCGCCGTCAGGGGCCCCCCCGTGCGTGCTCAACAATAATTTTTAATGTTCATTTTGCTCCTTTATTCAACTTCACTTAAAGGACATTGTAAATTTACGTCAATTGCTTATTGGTGTTTATGAGCAAACAATGCACCACGGGCCCTTATAACTCTTAGAGAATGCCAGAATAAGATCCCTGACATAATTATATGTAGGCCTATAATTGCTCTGAAGAAAGTAAACGATGCCAGAGAACAAAATATTTCAACTTTCCGGTGCTCAAAAAAGGCGAATAGCCATGGATTGCAAAGATCTTGCTGGTATGAAAACAAATAGCGTGAATTCCTCTGTTCCCAAACCTGGATATTTTTCAAATCTATGGCGACAGTCACGTCAGATGGGTCAAAGAAAGGGCAAGGTCGGTATGTTTATCCGTAGTTAAGCGCCATGTATGGAAAGGATGCACAGGTAGTCAGATCTTAAAGTGTGTTTCGACGGCCATGCACGGCGTCCAGGCACCTGTTTTCAAACCTCAACACCGTCCTGCCACTTATTTGGAGAGCCTAGAGAAATGACGGACATCCAGGCACTTCTTTTTGGAACTAGGCTTACACTTAAAGCACTGAAGGTAGACCTACATACGCAGGGTCTGAAATTTGTGAGTCTGGTGTCTTAATTACAATACACATTTATGCTATGATCTCTTAGTCTTAGATACTGTTTCTTTCAGTGACATTCTTGACCAGTTAAATCCCACCTCAGAGTATAGAAAATTGTGAGCAATAATGGCGCCCGCATATATAGGAGGAGACTTGGCCTTGGCTTTTTGGGGGGGGGGCGAAATAGCAACGGAGGACGATCGCCAAGGCGCGAAGCGCCAAGCAGTGGAAAGGTTTGGAAGGACACATTCACTCCCCATTTTTGATTTTCCTCCAATTTTCACCCTGCAAAAGTAGCTATGTAGCATTTCAGGCTGTCATTTTAAGAATATTTATCATAATTTCAGTGCTTATAGTCAGGGTTTCAGACTTGAAAAGCGTCTCCTTCCATTGTTATGATTTTTATGTGTGGTCTCAGAAGGTAAGGGTCGATTGGGGCTTTTTTAGGGCCCCCCTGAGAATATGGCGGCGGGCCCCCCGAATGCTTAATCTGGGCCTGGTTGTATCCGAGCAGTAAGGGGAAGCCAATGAAAATGTTCAAACATAAAAGCAGAGATGTGTGAATAGCGAGGAAGTCGGGCTATTAGTCTGGTCGCAGAGTTTAGAACAGACTGAAGAGGGGTTAGACGAACTTTTGGAAGGCCAACAAATAGTGAGTTGCAATAGTCGATTCGGGAACAGACGAAGGCGTGAACAATTGAAGTAAAGACAGAGGAGGAGACGGTGTCTGGACAATTCGGCGCCGGACAATTCGGACCGGACAATTCGGACCGGACAATTCGGACCGGACAATTCGGAGTGCATGTAAAAATATTGCTCTTACGGCTATGAAACTTTTGTTTATCAATGGTATGAAATATATATATATATATGGCACCAAGCAAATATTGTCTGATCTTCTTAAATTTATCCAATAACAGAATTAAGACACTGAAATTAGTAGCTAAATGCAGTAAATTATCAACTTTTAGGCATCTCATTTTGATAAATGTAAGTGTCATACCTATAGGCTCGTAATTTTTTATGCCCGATATATAGTCAGGTGTCAGATTAATATTAGTTTCGACAGTATACATTTTGGGTGATGGAGAAGTCCCATAACGAATTTGGGCTGCAAAGAATTGTTCAGTCCGAATTGTCCAGGTCCGAATTGTCCGGTCCGAATTTTCCGGTCCGAATTGTCCGGCGCCGAATTGTCCGGGAACCGGAGGAGACGGAGCGACGTATTGCCCTAAGCCGCCTCAGATGAAAGTAACCGAAGACTCAAAATTTATATAGCGCTAACCTGGCACTCATTGATGGACACTATAGTGGGCGACAGAAGAAATGGATAGGACACATCTTAAATCTCTCCAAGACCAATTTCATATTATTTAGAACTAATAATAAGCAAACACCCTCTCATATATAGGCCTACTGCAGATATAGTCATCGATGGCATAACCATTCCTCGAGTTACCACATCTAAATTTCTAGGCGTGCATATGGACCAACACCTAAAATGGAATATCCATATTGAAGAACTCAATAAGAAAATCACTAAAAGCATTGGCATCATTAATCGAATTTCCTACTTACTACCTTCCCACATTCTGACCAACTTGTACTATACTCTCGTTTATCCTTATCTTACTTATTGTAATATCATCGGGACTTCCACTTATGCTTCTCACTTAAGAAAATTGCAAATTGCACAAAAAGGCTATATATAGCCTACGAATCATAACTAAAGACATCATTGAGGGAAGAATGGAGGGAAAGAGAATGCGAGGTAGACCAAGAACAGTGCTGCTGGACTGGATGCTGACAGAAGATGGATACAGTGGACTGAAAAGAGAAGCGCAGAACAGAGAAAAATGGAGTCATTGGACATACATGTACGAACCTGCCTGACCGCCCTGACGGCAGAGAACGCGAAGAAGAAGAAGAACCTGGCACTCTAAGGTTTTAAGCTCAGGGCGCCATTTTATACACGACGAGTGTCTGGTCGTGACAG